>VYZT01011910.1:0-39842 GCA_013400735.1 Pomatostomus ruficeps
TTTTATATATATATATATAATTAAAAGTTGAATACGGAAGATTCAAAGAGTTTTATATGTACTGGGCTTCATAAAATAATTTCCCTGGATGGTATACAGGAACAAAAAATTGTTGCCCAAATTTTCTAGTAAGAAATGTACTTTTCCTCTTTTATATATCCTAGGAAAGAAGAAAAAAAATTATAAGTAATCTCAATAAGTATTATGCCTTATCTTTCAAAAAGTCTTGTATCTCATTTTTATTTCAGTAAACAAAAATTACAATAACATATTTCTGTCACTTTGAAGAAAACATCACTATTTTAAACACTCTAATATTAATAATTCTAAAATAAATGCTCAAGTACTATTTATTAAGTGAATTCTTGAAACTGGAGAAAATTACATAATGATGTGTTTGTATAAGGAATGCTGTGAACTGGGCAATGTATCATGTTTCTGTATTCTTCTAGAAGGAAAAGTTCTACCTTCAAAACCCAGTTCTTGATAATAGTGGCATTTATTACTTCTGGTGGAAAGGGTATTTTCATTGAAAGATTAAGATACTTGCTAATTATTAATTGCTAAGTCCAAGCTTAACATTAATCTGTAGTCACATGAATGACTTAAAAAATGCTGCTATTGAAATGCATTAAAACTGACAAAAGACAGACTTTAAACCAACTTATTAATGTATATATGTGAATATAATTTTAACATCAGAAATGCAGAAAAAATAACACTTGACACAAAGCAGAGAGGTGTCTTCTTAAAATGCACTTAAATTGCAGCATTTTCCTTATTTTACCAGTTATATTTTAGGTAAGCTTGCCTTTAGCTAAGGGAAGTCAATGCAATGGATAGATACACTAAAATCATCTAAAACGGGTGATAAAACCAGTGTTACGGACTGAAAGGCTGATTGAAAAATTTAGATACGTCATCTATAAGGACTCATCACCCCTCTGATTCTTGGGATAAAGAGAAGCAGGGTCACTACAGAAATTGTCCATCAGTACAGCACTTTCTTTTGTATACTGTGCGGAAGTCAAAGAACTGACAGACAAGTGAGAATATGTTAACTTCTGAAAGTGTTAAGCATAAAAATGTTCTGTGGGGTTTTTTTTTCTTTGGTGTTTAATAAAAAGTAGCAGGAAAAAACTTGGCCCTGATACTACAACCCATTTGATATAAGTTAGTGAACTGTAGGTGTTGTTGATACAAGAAATTTAACATAACTGCCATAATTTTATAGTTTATTATTCTGTCTGTTAAAAATTTACTAAGGTAGAATTCCTCAAGCTATTTGCTAGCATTATTTTCAGTGACTAACAAAGTCCAAGGTTAAACTGCAATAACAGTAACCAGAATAATAACATCATAAGTAGTGATACAGAGCTGATATAAATGTAAATGAGTATTTCAAATATCCTATAAGAAAAAAGTAGTGTTTAATTCATTAGTGTTACAGTCTTTGCTGCAGACAGCTACAGGACTTTTCTTAGCTAAATAGAAATCTCCATTTCTATTTAGTAAAACTGTGCTTGTGTGGTAATAATTTCAGACTAACTAGTTATAGATGAACCTACCAAAGTCACAAATGTTCAGTTAGGTCTCCTTCAGCTTACAGTCATCTAGGGAAATATCTCAGTATGCCAAGCATCTTGAATTTAATGGTATGCTACTGTTAAACTACCTCTGTTACTCATGCCAAAGAGAACAGAGGCACTCTATTAACTTAAGAGGAGAGTTACACAGTAAAAGTCAAAGTCTGCACCAGTAAGAAAACATAAAAATAAAATGAATAAATTTAAAAAACCACCTTTTTGCAGAATCACAGAACTGCTCATGTTGGAAGGAACCTTCAGATATCCTCTGGTCCAAACGACTTACTTAGGGTCACCTAGAGTAGGTTATCCAGGATTGTGTCCAGTCATGTTTTGAGACACTCCGAAGAGAGGCCTCTCTGGGCAACCTGATTCTACTGTTATTTTTTGTTTTCAGGGGGCATGTCATATGTTTTATTTTATATCCATTGCCTCTTGTCCCATCAGTGGGAACTACTGAGAAGAATCTGCCTCCATTATCCTCTTTCCCTCTCACCAGGTATTTATACAAATTGATAAAGCCCCCAAGTCTTCTTTTCTCCAGGCTAAACAGTCCCAGCTCTCTAGCCTCTCATATGACCAATGCCCTAGTCCCTTAGTCATCTTTGTGGTCCTTTGCTAGATTTGTTTCATTATGTCCATATCTTTTTTATATTTTCTTTCCCCTTTTGCATCTTAGTTTAATTCCTGTAGCAAAACCTTTCTGCCTGGTTCTCCTGACGTTTCTTTCTAGGAAAGGTTGGTTTCTAATTCTAGGCAGCAGACACAGTGGAAACCGCTAGTCAGGAAAATTGTCTGAATAGCCACAGCCAACACTTCACTGGAGTCCTGAGATCAGTGATTAAGTTTCCCAAACACTACAGGGACTCTCAGAGGAGACAGAGCCATTGTAGAGACCATTAAATGAATTCTCTGAGTTCTTAACTGTAAAGGAACCATTAGGTTCTCAAGCATGATATTTTTGGGAGGTAGTGCAGAGGCTAGGGTGCGACTCAACTGAGGATCTATCTGAAATAAGAGCTGTTGTGGAAGTGTTCTAGAAGAAAACCTGAACAATTCAAGAATTCACTTGGCCTGAAGATAGTTTTGAACCTCTCACTTAAAATTCCATTTATGTCTGAAAATGGAGGATGGCAAGTGTGACACAAATCTTAGGAAAAGCCTGATCTGTACAGCAAAGTAACTAGGAGCTTCTAAAGATTAGTGGACAAACGAAAAATTTTGATTTGTATTTGGGAAAGGCCAACATGGCTTCTGTGAACTTCTTCAGAAAATCCTTGAAGCTCTTTAAAGAGCTCAATAAATATCTGGATATGAATGATCAGGCTAATAATAGTCTCTCACCAAATGCTTTAAGAAAATTAAACATCCACAGGAAAGGAGAAAGGTTGTGATAACATAACTTCTGCCTTCACAGAAATGCTTATGACACCACTGCTTTTGTTTCTGCCTTTTTTAGGTGACAGGAACTATCCCTCCGCATGTCTTTAGTTCATGTTTTAGAAGTACTGAAGTTTTTTATAATTTAGAAAGGACTTTCAAGAGTTAGAAGAGATCCATGTAGAAATCAGTGAAACCCAAAATATATATGATACTTATTCTGGGACATTATTTTTTATTTAAATGGAGAGAAAAATAGTCAAATAAGCAGGAAAAAATGCATTAAGCAAGAACCATATAATAGGTTTTAGGTTACTGATAATTTCCAGCCAAAAAGTACTTTTTAATCTTCTATTTCAGGGACATAGTGAGACATTTTTATTTCAGGCAAAGGATTTTTGTGAAGATAACTTCTGTGCTAGTGACAAATATTCTGGGCACAAGGGTTATTCAAAGCTCAGAGGTGATCAAAAAGTGATCAAAATATGGAGACTGCACAGCTTTTAAAAAGTAATTGTGTCATTACAATGCAAATCCTTGCAATTTTGTCACTTAGTTAAGCCACTGAGCCAATTAGAGTGTGAAGAAATATATCAGTATTGAGAAATAGCTACAGAGTAGTTTTGCAAAAAACAGGAATACAGCATAGAGTATAACGTACATGGAAAAGCCAGTGATGTTAGGAATCAAAACAGTAACATAAATATTAATGGAGCTCATTTTCAGAATATTTAAAAATAATAATTGGTATCACACCTTACAGGTAATAATTCGGTAGTACAATAAAGCCCTCTCTTTACAGTTTGGTGGTTTTTTTCTTAGAAATGAAAAAAAAATTTGAATAAAGAACAATAAAGAGTTACTCTAACAAATAAATTCTTGCACATTTATAAGTTGGCCTGGATAAATTCTTTCATCTGCAGTGAATTATTTGAACCTTTCTAGCTAAGCAAGAGTTACATTAAAAACATTTTGACATTCAATTAATTTTGTATATCTATATATATTTCCAATAATGTTTAGCAGGGCTGAGTATCTATGCTTTCTGCAGAAAAAAACACCCTAATACATTGTTTTATACAAATAAAAGACACCAAACTTAATAAAAGTAAATTTAAAAAACCCCTCTTTACAACCTCTTTGATGCGCTTGGCAGTCCAAAATGATAACTTTCTGATTTATGTTACTAAAGTTACCAAATAGAAATTACCAATATGTTGCAGAGTATATTTGATCATTCATATTTGTGAAATGCCATCTGTATTTGATCCTACTGATGCAAATGATATGAATTCCCTGAAATCCAGACAGCAAGCAGCAGGGGATTTACAGAAATAGGTACATACAGTGCAGTATGAAAGTCCTTAGAGCAAATTTGTGTTTGCACAAAGTTAATCTAAACAAATTCAAATGTTTGAAAGAAATATGTATTCTGCATAAAAGTTTCGCATTTGTCTTGCATCACATGAACTCTGTGAGAACATATGTGACAGAAGAATTCTTTCCTTTAAGGTTCTCAGATTATTGCAGCCAAGTAAGCATGTAACCATGATTTAGGCACCTGTATAGTGCAGGCTGTTTGAAGTGCATGTTTGAGTAGAGTGTTTGAGCATTATGTGCATGGACTTACACACTGCGAGGTATCTGTGATGAAATTCATCTCACCTAAGTGCAGACATCTGCAATGCAGACAGTTACACCCGAACTGTTTGCACCCTTCTTACAGTCAGTAAATACGAATGGCTGCTTTTGAGGTACAATTTTATCTGACCGAGTTTAGCCATCCACATTAAGATGGGATGAATTGTCTTTTTGAGGTGACTTTAATTTCACAGATTATGAAGAGTTTGCTTTTTAATGCATACTATACCCTTATGCACACCCCTCGGAGATGTTGCAGACAATTGACCCCTCAAGAGCCAGCAACACACACTCAGCCTAGTGTTGACACTGTTAGCTGAGATATAGATGGCTATATTGTAAATATCCAAAGGCAGGTGTTTAACAAATCTCCTTATTTACTTGGATTTAGGGATATTGTTTACTTATTACTGAAGGATATTAGGGATGTTAAGAGCATGGCCACCACTTCTAGCAAACATTACACGATCCTACATCCTGCCCAGCCTCTGGAATCAGAGAAGAAGGGAGAGAAAATATCGTGAGGATATAACTTAAAAAGCACTTCATTTCACAATCTGCCCATTGCATCGAATTTGACATAGCTTCCTATTTTTGCAGTATCTATTCCTCCATGGCAAGACAGAATCAGAGACTTAGACATTTTGGGCACATGGTTTAGGTTGAATTATCCTTTGCTTGGGTTTACATACCATTCAGCCCTAGTTAAAAAGTTGACTTAAGCAATTAGACATGTGACTTGCAAAAATGTGACTATATCTATTTGACAACCCCTTGGAAGTATGTTGTTATCAGGTATTGTGAACCATATACATTTATGCATAAGGAGATCTCTTCAACAACGCTACTCATTTTACCTCAGTGAGAATGGATAAACTCCTAAAATATATATTGTCAAGAAAAACGTGTCATACAGGGAAATGTGTAGGTATAGAGCATAGTAATATATGCACAGATTTTTATGTTTGGAAATTGTCTCGGTTTGAGAGACAAAGGTGTTCAGGAGGAAACGCTCAGGGATGAGCACCTCCTCCCAAGGGAAAAGGGCTTCCCCTCTTCCCTCCGCCAATGAAACAAATTAACAACAGCAAATGAAAGTGGAGGAAAAAAAGGTGACTATTTATTAACATGGAAAGAAACCTATCTATTAACACAAAATGAAAGTGGGAGAAACAAAGAGAACAAAACAGGAAAAGGGTGCCTGCAAGGAGCCGATGGCACAGTGGGCAGAGCTGGTGGATCTCGGTGACTCCGCCTCCTCACTCACGGGCTCGGACTGGCCGGGGCCACCCCGCAGGCTCCCCGGGCTGGAGAGACGGGAAGGAGGGTAGGGAGGCCAGGGGGAGGGAAAGGAAAAACAAACAAAACCTCTTTCAAACTAGCATGGGACGGAGAGCCGTTCCCTCACAAAGTCTCGGTTGAGAGCCGCCAACCTGCCGCCTCTCCGAGAGCCATTCCCCCCTTGGCCATTGGGCCGAGCCGCTTTTAGAGCTGCCTTGCACACGCAGGTTCGGTTAAACCGATCCCAGCTCAGGCCCCGCCCCTCGGGTCTGTCCTAAAGGTACAGCAGCAGTGGGCATTAAGCAGGCAGGTAAGGAATAAAGTGGTTTCATAATGTCACCCCAGGACAGAAATTTTAATGATGGAGGTAAAAACTGATACTCTTCTTATGGAAAGATGACTATACAGCATTTCATAGATAATTGCATAAGAATATTTTGAAGAAAATATCAAGTCCAGGAAAGATTTTTTTACCTTATTAACTTACGTGCTTGTATTTTTATTTTTAACCCTTTCTTTGTTTTAAAATAATACTTTGTGGTTATTGTATATGAAGGCTGATTAAAATTGTTAATGATACGAGACAATGACCTCTAATGCATTTCAATTTCCTCAGCCATAATCCATCAGTTTGTATTAGCAGTATTTGGATATCTTCTAAGTATATGGATACAGGTAATTACAGGGTTTGATAATGAAGAAATATTTTCAAAGGCAATATACGAAATGTCAGCCAAAGACTCTAGAATACCAGCATATCGTTTCTTTCTTTTTCAGCAACTTTTATGCTAATTCGCATTGGGCTAGAAGATTTTTACTTCACAAAAAATCTCTTGTGAATGCAGATCTCAAAATTTCTGAAATTGTTCATGGCTTGAGAATACTTTTTAGATACAGAAAAGTATCTTAGAATAAGGAACTAAGGTAAAAACTCAGTTGTCTTTATATGTTTTGTAAGAGAAAAATGCTGCTGGAAAATCATACTGCTATTAAAATGGGAAAAAACATTATCTGTGCGAGATAACCAAAACAAAGCAAACAAATAAAAACAAGCAAACAAATAAAAACAAGCAAACAGAAACAAATAAGAAAAGCCCCACACAATATTTTATTGCTAGATTAATTATTTTGAGAGAAAATTGTTTCTGCAAAGACTGGATTTCAAAATCATTAGACAACTTAGTTGATATGAACCCATTTAAAACTAGCAAAGATCTGAAGGAGCATAAGAATTTCAGGGAAGCTGATTTAGTTGTTTATTGTCTTACTAATGCTTGAACATGAGTGCAGAATACTATATTTGTGCAAAGGTCGTTAATATACATGAAGTGAGCTTTCTGGAGAGACAACTTATCACATTAGTGAGTTGCATTCATGCCTATCTTATAGTTATCAGTTTTAGGAAAACACATTATTTAAATAATGAAAACCTAGTACTGACTTTGAGCCCAATAAGCTTGTGAGAGATTTATTACATTGCTTCACTGAACCTGGTATAAACAATTTGAGAATCAGTGTCTTTGCCTCTAAAGGTACACTTACAATTTGTGCTATTCTTTGCTTTTATCCTATGCTTTAAGTTTTCATTTGACATTGTCTGAAAATTTAGACCTCCGGGTTGGGTTCCAACCTGCCCCCCATCTCTCCTTGGGTGATATAGGAAAGTGATATGATAGTAATGAAGCAACTTGTGTTGTTTTTTTAGGCAGTTTCCAGTCTAATGAAACTCCCTTTTAAGCAGTTCCCTTTATGTGCACTAAGAGGTGCTATAGATGACTCTTTAGTCAGTCTTGTCGAGAAAACCACGTTCTCTACAAAATAAAGTATGCAAATAATCAACATTGAATTTTTTTTTATATTGAAAAATATATTCTGACTTTGTAAAGTCAGAATAAAATATGTAGGCAAAATGCATATCTTAATTTGTAATAGTTAGCCCACACTTTAAAATTTGTAAATTTTCTCATTAGTAGTTACTATTAATAACATATGCTTTGAAAACAAACTAACAATATGTTTATTTTTATACATTTGGGAAAATTAAGTACTGAAACTGTTAAAATCAAATAATTTCCCTTTTTTCAAAAATGTATATTTAGAGGCAGGAGTGGTGTTGAGAAAGTGACAAGACAATTCACCTTACAGGGAGAGGCAATTATCTCTTGTGAATTGGACATGAAATTACTGAGCTACAAGCAGCTGGTGATACATAACCATCATTATAATTTCAGACTGTTGTATCATTTCTCCTAGTTTTATTTAGCAGTTTTAAAGGCAGGATATTTTTATGGCAAGAAATCTAGTGAACATGTGGAAATTAAAAAAAAAAAAAGTACTAGAAAGTGTACTATAATTTTAAACTGGATGACAGTTATGCACCACCAGCTGTTTATAGTTCAGTGATTGAGAATATAATTGACAAGGAATAATTACTACCTCTCTAAACAGGGTGAGGAGTGCTTTTGTTATGATAAGTTTGGAGAGTGGCCATAAGAGGAAGGACCCAAATGTTTGACAGAAATAATTTTGACCTTTTCTTCTTTTTAATAGCTTTAACATTTGAGATTAAATTCTGTTCTGAATTGTATCCATATATCTCTGCTGGTGCCAGTGTGTTTGCCTCTCTGTAATGGAATTTGAAAAAAATGAACTGACTTTGCAGACATAATTGAAGCAGTCACAACATATTTGCATGATGGTCCAGTATAGCAATCAAATACCTTATGCTGTTGTTATGGATCAAGTGAGAGCTTTAGACAAGCTCTGCCTTAGGCTCTCTACTTAGGTGACCTGCACCTAAATCGCTCTGGCTTGCAAGTTCTCAAGAATGGCTGATCAGGTCTTTTGTAAAATGAGTTATTTATTGAATAGACAGGAGATTAACAGACAAAAGGCCTTAAACAGTTCCTTACTAAACAGTATAAAAGAAAAGAACTACTAGCAGATTACATAAAATGGTGCACAACATAAAGGTACCTATATTATACTTAGCACAGAAATAGCATAGATTAGGAGCCAATATAACTTACAACCAAGCTGATGATGGTGTACACAGAATCCTTTCACTCAACTCCTGGAAGAGTAAATGCGAAAATCAGTGTCCTGACTTTGGGGAGAAGACTCCACACATTCCAGGAAATGTGCAGAAGACTTCTGCTTTGTGAAAATATGGTGTAAATTTTATAGTTTGTAAAGTGAATTGTCTGTCAGTCAGAAATTCCACCTTATCTTCCCACATCTGCTTCCACAGTAAGATGTTTACTGTCAGTTGAAAGCATCAATCCCATGGTGCCGAAATAACTCACCACAAGGCAAACTGTCCTTCACCAAGGCTTAAGTGGGACTTATGTTAGAGCAAGATGCCCTGAGTTATTGCATCAGCTAACAAAAAACAGATAAGCTTTCCTTTGGCAGGGGCAGAAGTCCTGCTACAATTGTAACTATGTTTAAACAAGAGAAATTCTGCATAACTCAATACAAAGACAGAAGGATCTATGATATTATGTGACAAACTATTTTCCCTTTATTTAACTGAAGAGTTTCTGGTTGATACTTGACAACAAATTTTTCAAGAAAGTCAGACTGCCATGAAAGGAAAATACCATTGAATCATCTGACAGCACAATTTGAATAGTCATTGAACGAAGGTCCTAAGAACATTTAAATATTTGCCTAGATATGTCATTTAGGCATGACATGAAAACCGACGTGAAAACATTCCCTTGACAGTAAGGAAAAATACCTTAAAAGTAATTTGGGATACTTGTAGAAAAATGGCCTATGGCATAAGGACCATGACCCAGTACTGCAGAAGCTACATAACAACATTTCATACTCTTGTGCTTATCTGCCTTCCCTTTGAAAAGTCATGCAGTGAGTGAAAGGTAAAAAATATTAAATTCTTACAAGTTTCAGAGAAGTGTATGGTCAGGTGAGGAAAAACATCTAGAGAGATGTTTTTATACCTTTTGGAGATTCCACTTGATAGGCTTCACTGTATAATAGAGGGCCTAATTTCAATTTGATTTATTTTCAAATTATTATTTTCTTATTTAATCTATTGCAGAGTAATAATCCCCCAATTACCTGGTGTAAGTAGATAAGCACATTATATATTATATGCTACTGATCTTTGATAATTTCATTAGTGTTTATATCAGTCAGCACTTTTTTTGTAAACCTTTTCCTCCATAACTGGATCACTGAAGTTGCCCTTCTATAGACAAGTTTTCTTGTCCCACAGGCTTTTCCTCCCAATTCTTTTTGCTGCATTCAAAACTGTCCCATGTACTGCAATAGTTAGTCTTTAATATTCAGTGTGTAACCTCTTACTCGTCCACATAGTACTGGAACCTCAGGCCATTTTACCATCAGTCAGCTACATATCTTTTTTGACATTACTGCATTCCAGTTATTTGCTTCCCAATGAGTAAGTGCCCTAGATTTTTCCTTCTCTCTCCTTGCTTTATTACATTTCTCAAACAGATTTGTGTCAAGTTCAAAACATGTTCTTGCATTTAAAACTGGAATGCAAAATAGCTAAATAGTCTGAAACTGAAAAACAGCTAGAATGAGTAACTCATGTAACAGTGTTTCTCTCAGTAAAGGTAAAAGTCTACCTCTGCCTTTGCTAGGAAAGGTGCTTCCTTATGGATTATAAGAGAAATGAGGTAAATAGTTTCTTCAGGACACCACTGGGATTTCAGCTCCAAGTGTAGCATACATAGCTCTGAGCTTTCATTAATATATACAGTACCATACATGTATATGCACTATATGCAACAACCTTAAACTATATGTATAACAGTATATGTGAAAAAATAAATCTCTTTTAGAATAAAACCTGGCATAAAGTCCTCCTTCTGAGGAAAATATGAAAGAACAACACATACAAGATGATAGTTTTATTCACTAATAACAACCATTTAGAGAACAGTATAAGAACATATACAAACCCTTCATGGTTATCATAATATTCCTTGTAATTGTCATAACTATCTCACTGTTTCTGAGCTTCAGGCCACAAGAAAAATTCTAAATAAGAGAGATCGGTGACCTAATGGTCCCTTGCTTAAACTGTCTTATGAAGCAATAGATGCTTATGTCATCACAGTTTCATCACTAAAAGATTATTAAGAAAAACACTGTGATAAAAAGTAATAAAGTAAAGCCATTGACTCTCTTAGTTAAGTAAACAGTTATATCATCAGTGATAAACATATTATGATAATATTTAATGATATTATATAATATATCAAAATAAAATTTTTCAGCTAGATTTCTAGCTGAATCCAAGAGGTACTTGATATAGTTGAGGAGAAATAATGAATACAGCTCTGGGGTGAAATTCAAAGCTCCATTCCACAGACTACTTGGCTTTTAAGCTGTAAAGAATAGTGCAGGCTGAGCTGTTGTGGTCAACACAAACTGATAGATTAATAAGCAGAAAAAGATCTGGTCTTCTGCATAAAGCATGATATTTAATCTAGAAACATAGATATAAATATGGTTCAAGTCCATCTTCAAGCTGTAGCAATTCAAATAATAGTCTCTTGTATTCCAGGAAAGTGTTCTACTGACTTAATCGCTAGCTACAAGGAAAACAGTGGTACTTTCAACATGTGTCTTAAAATATTAAGCCCTTCTCTGTAGGGAATTTCAGAATTTTCTATGCTGTGTGTCCCAGGTGACTGGAAGCATCAGACACTTTGATCTCATCCAGGAAACCTGAGCTCAGAGACAGGTGAGAGTTTAAATTCCTTTTCTGTGTGCTTAGTGTTTTCATTCACCTACCTCTGCTTACTAGATGAGACCTTGGACAGATACCACAGACTAAGGTAGATTTTTGGTCATCTTTCAAAGACATTTTTCCAAATCATGGCTAAAATCAATTATTATCAATTATTGCTGAGTTCTAAAAATGCAATTGCAGTTGCAATGTTTTACAGTTAACTTCTTAATTCATTATATATTTTTTGTAAGATGTGGCTGCAAGTAGGATACTGTGCAGTTACACACTAAAATGATATTTGTAAAAGAAATCAGTTGCATTGAGAAAAATTTTACTCTTATCCTTGTAAGACATTTCTGTTATTAGAGAAAATGTGATTTGATCTATATTTGCATTTTTGGGTTACTTAATAGCATTTGTGATTTTAAAACGTTGATTTTTTTTTCCTTTCCGAATACATTTATAAAGAACAAATAACTCTTCTAGCTTCCTTTTGCTTTCTAGCTGACAAGACTGCAAGGTCATACATTGATACACGATGTTAGCTGTCACATCCTTACTTTGTTACCCTAAAGAAGACACTGGTGGATGGTGATTTTGTCCCAGTTGCAAGATGTTGATGCTTCTTTAAGACATTTTCTACATTATTCTTTTGGGAAATCATTCCTTTTATGTTTGGACAGTCTATGTTTCACTGCAAAATGTAGCATGAAATCAAAGGACCTATCAAAATGAAGACAACCTACAGAGATTTATTAGATATACTTTTTCCACATGACATCTTTTTGAGGTTTTGTCATCCTTTCCCATTTGCATTATAAAAAACATCAAATACACACCATTATAAGTCAAACCTTTAAAAGGTAATCACATGAGTATTTCAGAAGTCACCATTTTAGTTTCTATTCAGAAAACATAAGAAAAATGAATTAGGGAGGAACACTGAGGTGAAGAAAAGGAAAAGGGGAAGAAAACTCAGAAAACATAACAATTTTGTTGTCTCCTAAGTCAGAATAAATTTCACAAAAAGATGTACTCTGATTTATACTTCTTTGAATGCAAAACCAGAACCCTCTGAATCATGCTGGGGTAACACAGAAAGGTATCAAACAGGCTAACTTACTTTGCCACCCACAAGAAAAATATAAGATAGAAGAGGTGCAAACAAGCTGACAGGGCTGATTCTCTCCATTTCCAACCTTTGTTCAGATTTCTGAGATTTCTGTTTACCCATTTCTGCAACTTTTTGAGGTCACTCTGGTCTAGCTGGCAGCACACCCATCTGGTGTATCAACGACTCCCAGTTTTGTCTTGTCTGCAGACTTGCTGAGGGTGCATTCCTTATACCCCATTGTTCAGGTCATTAATGAAGATGTAAAAAAAGAATTGGGCTCCGTATGGACTCCTGGGGTACACCACTAGTGACTGGCCTCCAGATGAACGTCATGTTTCTGCTGATCAGTACCCTCTGAATCAGGCAGTTTAGCCAGTTTTCAATCCACCTCATCTCTTCACTCTCAGTTTTAGCACTGTGATGACATGATGCACTTTGACACAGCCTGTTCTGTTACCAGTGCTAGTTTGTCTCTCTTCATGGTGCTGAGCTAAAGTCTAATCTTGTGACTGCCAACAACCTCCAAGAGGGAAATGCTGTGTTGCAGAAAATCAGCAGAACTACCCAAATGTATTCAGCAGCATGCATCAGTGGTTCTGTACATGCCTACAGAGACCAGGAAGGAAGCAGTGAGGCCTAGAGAATATATTGATTTATGGTGAAAATTCATGGTGGTAATATCAAGTATCATCTCCATTTTAACCGGAAATGAGGAATCAGGAAAAGCAAAAGAGATGCCAGCTCAAGTTTTGAGGCAAGTATATAATCAGATGTCAGTAAAATTTCAGAGAATAATAAATTCCATAATATTCAGCTCACAGAACTGAGTAGAATAAAAATTTGTGCATCAGAAAGAATTTGGAACAGAGGACAAGAAAGATCTGCCGTCAGAGAGGCAAACAGAAGAAAAGAAATTGAGAGCCTGTCTAGCGAGAAGTGACTGAATTTTAGGCTGTCTAGAAATCAGCTATCTATCATGTTATAATATTAATGGATTTCTCTATTTTATAACTATTTAAAAATTCTTCTGGTTTTATTTTATGAAAGCAGGGCAAAAACTTTTATCCAATCACCTACATGATTTTTTAGTGAGACTAGCCCTTTGCTAAGAAAGAGGGTTGATTGAATCTCTGGATAGATCTAGGAGCCTGGGCAGTAAGGAGTTAATGCATTGCTAGACCTCACACATTGATGACCATTCAAGTGGGCAGGTTAGATCAGGATGTGTTGGGAAAGGAGGGCCGCATGAAAGTATAGCCGCATCTTTCTGAAACCAATTTTCCAGTTCAGTTCCATGGTGACCACACAACAGACAACACAGGGGCAGAAGTGGGGTCAAGGAGATGTCAAGACCAATAGCGGGGGATCAACACCATCAAAAGACCCTCAAAGCACCCCAGCCCATTTCCAGAAAGGTCCAGAAGACTGGACTGCACATGCTCACTTATTTACATGACGAGCAAGAAACCTAATCCCAGAGCAGGGAAAATTTACCTATAAGAAGGTAGCCCCACAAAGCCTGAGTGGCACTGCCAGGACTTTGCACACTCTATTGGCTAGACCAATGCTGAACCCAGAACTGGTGATCCCCTTTCCTCTCCTATCTCATCTGCCTTTCATTTTCTCTTTCTTCCCTCTTTCTTTTTATTCTTGTATTTTTATTGTTATAGGGGCAAGACATATACCAATTTCCATGCCCACTGTGCAGTTTGCTAAAAAATTTTCTAAGGTTTCTTTTGGACCCTTTTGGCTTTTGTCATTCTTTTCAACCAGGCACATCTACAACTCTTGAGTGCTCCCTTCCGTGTAAAAGTAAGCAAGTAAATAAGTACACATTTAATAAAATAATAGTAACCGAGGCACCATCTACTGAAAGGAAGGTGCTAACCTCTGTATCAGCAGTGTATTTTCCTATAATATATGTATTCTGCATCTGTACCACCACTTTAAATAATTGCTAAACCTCTCTGGGTTTTATAATGTCAGTACATTTCCACCATTTCATAAATAACCTCTAAAGTTGCAAAGCAGATCAGATCAGTTTGCATCTAAGTATGTCTTTTTTGTTTGTTCAAAGTGCCAAATTACTTGCAAGGTACGCAGGAAAAGCTTTTGCAGAAGCTAATGATACTGAATTCAAATGTCAAACTAAAGATGAGGAAGCTTGCATCTGTCACCAGTCAAACTTCCAGCACATGAATCTTCCTTTGGATGATGCACAGACTGTTACAGCAGACTCTGACATGTCAGGGCATGCCAAAATTCACTGTGACAGAACACTTCAAATGCTCCTGCCCTCAATATTCTGAATAAAACAACTTTCGTCCTTGATCTCTTAGATTTTTCCTTGTACAATTGACTAGTGATGGTTGCATCACTTTTCCACAACTGTCAAAGTTTTATTTGCTTAAAACAATCAATATTTTCATGTAGTTTGAGAATCTTTCATGTTTTGTTGATGGATATACAGTATCTAAAACACGCTCTACAATGCCAAAAGTCTAGTTGATTACTTCAGTCTAGGATGGCACAGATGTGTGACGTGAATGAAAACTGACAAATTATATCCTTAGACCAGTACTGTAAATGAAAGAAGTAAGAATATCTGACACTTAGGGAAAAAAAAGAAAAAAGAAAAAAAAGAGAGAGAGACAACTTTTATGGCTACAGCCTGAGAACATGAAAAAACCATCAAGAAATACACTATGGATGTTAGATTTAAAAATTATAGTACCTGGTAAAGAATACTAGATCATCTTTATTGCCCGGAATCAAAACTGTAATAATGAATTTACAAAAAAATCAAACCATTTTGTACTTTGGCCTGTCTTCCATTATTGGCATGGACTGCCTATATGTAGAAATATTGTAAAATTTCTATTCCAAATAAATAGAAGGAGGAATGTCTACTAGATATCAAAAAATAGCCATAGAAATAGAATTAAAAGGACCTTATATGTTTATTTTCCTGAAGAACTTCAAAGAAACAGGAAAAAAGAAAAAAGTAATACTTTATTTTTCAAAGGAAAAATCTTACACAGTAAAATGGAATGATTAGCTAGAGTTGTCTGTTTGAGGTCTGAATATAAATCAGCACTGTTGTACATGCACAATGTAACAACTAAAGGTTTGTGGTACTTTCTCATAAATTATACCCTGCTTTCATTATGTCTTTCTAAAACTGTCATAAAAGGAGTGTGCCATTCATATTTTTCAGCTTTCTTAAAAACCATTAAGGTTACAATTGAAAAAAATGCTCATTATGTCTAAGATACAATATGTTGGCAAATGCTTTACATTTAAATATGTTAATTAAAGCTGGCTATTTTTTATGGAAGACATTTTATTAAGTTTGAAAAGTTAGAATAATGAGATACATGGAGAAAATAATTTTGCAAACAAGGAAATCATAAGTATTCAAGAGTTAATTTAAATTAAGAGGGTTCATTCTTTCTCGATATACTCACAGTTTTGAAACTGAAGTCAATGGGGTATCAAGGAAGGCTATAAAATTCTTATGAAACTTTGGTACAGAACTTGACTTAAAGTATTTTGGGTTTTTTTAAATTTACAGATATGGGAAAAATATAAACATAAAAGAAAAAGTACTTAGCCTTGCATTGTTAATATAACAAAGCACCTCAAAAATATTATTTTCATTCTTGATGTCTTCTGGATTTTGTGGAAAAACCCCCCCCCAAGCTTTTTCTGTAGTTTTCTGTATACAGGAGTGATATGCAGTCAGGTTTTTCTCATAATTTAATCAGTTTAAATTTAATATAGTTGTACTCAGTATCATTATATAATAATATAATTTCTTAATAAAATAACCCCAAAAAACCCCCAAACTAAGATGAAAACATTCTGTCCAGCTATTATGCAATCTTACTTTAAACATTGACATGTAAGTCCAAGTGGAAAGACAGGAACTTTAAAAAAATTTTTCCTCAAATTTCTTTGCTCCAGTTCTTCCATTAATCCACAGGGACTTTATAAACACAGTGCAAATCTTCTTGGGTTTTTTTTTAATACATTGTCACCTGTGTAACCAATGTGTCCCATAAATCCTCTCTATGCACCAAGAATGACTTTTCTAAAAGTAAAAATGCATTATGCAGATACAACAATAGATGTACTACTTTTCTTTACTAATAAAACATAAAATCACATTTGTTCTATGATGCATTGTCAGAAAAATAAAGCAAACACCAATACATTTATCACAAAAAAAAACCCCAAAAAACCCCCAAACCAACCAAAAAAAAAAAAGAAAAAAAGACCCAAAACAACCAACCAACCAACCAGAAGGTAGTTTCAGTTTCCTTACTTGAAACTGCACTTTAGGAATTTGTCAAAACACTTGGAAAATTTAGAAACTTTTAAAAAGATTTTTACAATTCCAGTGGTGGACTCACAACAATGGAGTCACAAACAACCACATATTTTGTCTTGTTAATCTATTTAGGAAGTCATTAGACATGAAGGCAAGGAAGGATAACTAACAAATATATTGCCAGTTTTTCATACCAATGTAGGATTAAAAAAAAAAAAAGATTTGATTAAGAATTCAACCTGACATTCAGCACATCTCACCTCTTTTTAGAAATAATAAATCTAAACAGAAATAATTTCTAATTAGAAATAGACACAATTCCAAAATAAATTCTTGTATGAAAAAAAAATATGCTTAGTGGCCTTTTATACCACTTGGAATTATGAAAATGCCTTGGAAATATACAAAGTGAAAATTAGATCTATTAGTCTTGCTTTAAAATATTATCTATTACCTATTCCTATATATTATCTATTATTATATCATATATTCCTCTTATCATGTGTGAATAAACAAATCTGTAAGTAAAATGAAACTATAACAAGTTGCATCTTATTGCATGATCCTACATATGGACTTCTTATCTGACTCTTGATTTCATTAACTGGATACTACAGTCAAAGTAAAAGCAATAGAGAATACACCTTTATTTCTTCCACACTTCTGTGAAACTTGGATCAGTTTTCATGGTTTAGGCAAACATGATTCAAATGCTTAAACTTAATAGCTGTTTGTTTGATTTCCTAAGTATTCTTGTTTTATTTTGTATTTTAACTAAAACCTCAAATGATACAGCCAACACCTCTTTGTTTTGTCTGTTCAGCTTTTCATCACATGCAGGTTAAAAGCATGGTTAAGATCAAATCAATCAGGGAAAAATTTTGAGAAAGCCTATGACCTTCACTGAAATATGAAATTGGAAAAGAGGGCGTTCAAAGCACCATGAAAAAAAACTAAACCTCAGAACTCCTATTTCTACCTACAGCATTCTAAAATACTGTTTAATGTCAAAAATAAGTACATGGATGCATCCAATGTTTGGCTTGGTTGCTGACTTCAAAACACACTCAGGTTTTTGGGTACTTCACTATTACTGAAATTGACATGATAGAAAGAAAAACAAAGAAAGAGATTTATGACTTCTCTTTATAAAGGGGTTTCTAGCCAAACATAATTTTTTTTTCAAACCCACATCTTTGTCTCTGTGCCTTTTTCTTTCTTCTGTCACTGTTAAAATAATTGAACTGCAGCAAAGACAGCAGCCTAAAAAATTGCACTGTCACTAGCCTGAAATCTTGCAGTATCCCCACAGTTCATGCAATTAGGATTTTTTTCAGAGCATATTCAGAGTCTGACCCATGATATACAATCTCAATTTGCAATAAATGCCTGAAAAACTTAGAACGTTCTTGTGACTTCAACATAAAAAATGACTTTGCCACATCTGTTAGTTGTCTGACCCTCTTTCTAGTGTCATATTTATATATGCCAGAACAAAATTTAAGTCAGACATTTTGTCATGGGTCTCATTGTAAGGCCCAGCAAAATATGTGCTTAGAAATTTTATGTCATTTATATTCTCTCTATATAGTGGTGTATATATTTGTCACAGAATACTATCTTCATTTTCAATATTTATTCAAGCAACAGAAAAACAGTCTTCGAAGTGAACTGAAATCCATCACAGCTTTTCCTGAGCTGCTAACTTACATTCTTTAGAAAAATGCTTGCTCAAGCCATCTAGGGAATGCTACAGAAACAAGTATAAAGACTAGGTGTTTTCTTTGCATAGTAAATGCCATTGATACCAGTAGACATCTATAATTTCCAAATAGAATTAAAAATAAAAATATGTAATTAATTAGTACTGATAAAAATTTGTTCTGAATTAGACTTTTGCCTTCTAGCCTGTAATATTAAATAATCAGTTCTTAATGAAAAAAAGCTCTCTTTTATCACTCTTTGAACTTTGTTTGAGATTGGCATATTTCCACAAAACACTTACAATCATTCAATATTTTTAGACAGGAAAATCATCACCCAAAAAGTCTCTGGAAAACTCTAAAATACAATGATTTATTGTCTGTCTAGACCAGACAAGTTTTTTAAAGGAGGGATTAAAACTACACTCAGACGTGATGAACATTTAAGGAGCCAGCTCTTATGGAAAGAGGGGTTTTTTTCTGCCTAGTCATCTAAATTTTCTGTGGCAATCTTATAATATTAGGATTTTTATTTCCCATCATGATATGTTGACATATATTTCTTTCCTGAAATATAGAACAATGTACTGCAAGTCAGGTCAGGAAATTACAGGGAAATAATGCTGAGAATAGGTATTGTTTAGTTCACTGAGGCACCCATTCCCCAAAGACAGTTATTTTAAAATGAGTTTTAATTATTCATTCTAAGGCAGCCATCCAGTTCCTGAATGTAGCCATAAAATATTCAAAACTTAGTATGAAAGAATGACAAATGAAAGTCTTGTATTGAACTTTAAAAGTGCATATCTAACTTCAGAGTTGTTGCTGAAAATACTTGTCACTAGTCATTCTAAGGTATAAGAAATTACATACATCAGCTGTACTGGAATTATAGGAGGAGATTATATATAAGCTCCTATATATATGTTAAGTCTTAACTATTTAAATATGAAGTTACTAATTAAATTTCTTCATGAAAGAAGTAGAGGCACAGAAGGGAGTATGTATGTGCCATTCTGAGCATATTCAATATTGTTATTACTAGATCACATCCCTACAACTTCTAATATTTCTGATGATCTTATTTTCCCCTATCTCTGTGACTTTCATAAGTTTATTACACTCTGCTAGTGCCATAGCTCTTGACTAATGACACATGGATTGCTATCATGCATTCTTTTGTCCAACAATAATTTTGCATTTCTGAGCATGAAAGGAGTTGGGTTCTGAAATCCAAATAAGTACCTTGTTTAGAACATGGGACATGCCAGGTGGTTTCAGAGATATCTTGTTCCTGCTTTCTATCCCATCAAAAACCAGTTATTTTAATTATTTCTGATTTAAGCACAGTAACTAAACACACTTTCCATCTTAAATTTTGTGAAAATATGAAACAGGAAAAAACCAATACATCAAGACAGTCCTCACCACCAGTACTGAGAACAATCTGATTAAAAGCTACAGGATATTTTATTTTTTTCTGAGAGAAAACATTTTAACTATGAGTTAACATGAAAATGGATATCTTCAATCTAGGTTGATGCTGATAAGAGCAGAAGAACAGAGAACCACTAGTGTTACAAGTTCAGCCATTCCACTTTTCCTTTGCTTCCAGAGATGCATAGACCACTAAACTAGAGTGAACACTATAATTCATATGTTCCAAGAAAATTCCAAAGAAATACCAATATAAGCAGTATGTTGTTATTTAAAATATTTTATATATACCTATATATATATATATATATATACATACATAAAGTGCTGGTAGCAAGGATCTACTGAGCCCAAAAATGCTGCTTCTGCACATGTGGATTAGTGTCTGGAATGAGAACAGAAAATGTGTCTTAAATCCTGTCTCAAGATTTTCTGCATTTTGATAAAAAATTAATAATAGTACCCAGAGAAACACAAGAGTTACTCTTGCTGTGGGCAGTAGGAGACAGAATATTTTAGGAAAGGATAATCTTATTAATATATAACATTAAATGTAAAAGAAGCAGGAAATATATGTCTTTGCATCCCAGTAGTGACTTTCAAGTGTATTTTAACATAAATTAATATAAGCAAAAAGACATGACCAAAAACATAAATCAGGGATTTTTGCTATGTCTCATAAATCTATTACTCAATTAAACTAATTGAAAAAATAGTTGGGAAAATCTGGGTAAAACATTTCCATCTAATACTTATAATGTGAGAGGATTTTTTAGGTAGAAATATATCATCATGTTGATTTCCAGAAATTATTGTATAGAGCTGAAGTTTTAATATATTTTTGTCAAAGTAAATTTTGATATTATAATTAAATATTGTTTCACTTGATGGGGAGAATAATTTTTTTGGAAACTATTCAAAGTAATACAAAGATACATAGTTACCTCTAATATATCAAAATTTATTTGAAATAAGACAAACACCATTTAAAAATGTTCTGGCACTTCTGGAACCATTTTTTGGGCACAGCATTATAATTTTTAATTC
Organism: Pomatostomus ruficeps; assembly: GCA_013400735.1. NCBI lineage: Eukaryota > Metazoa > Chordata > Aves > Passeriformes > Timaliidae > Pomatostomus > Pomatostomus ruficeps. The sequence goes on from VYZT01011910.1 coordinate 21,254, forward strand.
ACACTAATCCATAATAGTTTTGCAATTGGTAGCTATGGTAGCTAATTATAAATTTTTGCTGCTTGGAAGTAACCTATTTTGCCCAGAGAAAGAAAAGCTCCTCTTTGTGAGCAGTTCATCAACTTTACACTGATATTGATAAGGTTTGCCTATTCCCTTCAAAACATCTGGTTATTGGTTCTCATTTCTCCCTTGATTTCAGGGCAAATATGAATATGCCCTATGTCTGTTCTGAACTGCACAAGCCCATGCAATGCTCAGTTAATCCATGTGTCAGCCATTCATTCTATAAGAGATTGCATCTCGAGATGCCTCTCACTCTATCAGAGAGTGAGAAAAATTTGCAGAGAAAATTTACATAACTGTCACATATTAAAAATTGCTAAATTTAGTACGACAGATCCAATACTTGAAGAAAGCTAACGGTTACTTTCAAATCCAATGGAAAAACAGCCATCAATGCAGCCTCAACCATTTATAGCCATTCAGCCTCAGTCTAAATCCACTTCTCGAGTAATGTCTATATTTTGCTTATCAGACCAAACCCACATCCATTCAAATCCTCTGGGTTTTAAGACATTCTAGACTGTCATTAACTCTGGACCCTTACAGAATATTGATACTTGAAAATCACAGTCTGAAATTCTTCCATTGGTGTTAATCTTCTTTAGGATTAATCTCTTCCCTCTGCAGAACTTCTGGCCCAATATCAATTCAGTAGGACATTTCTGTATTTTTCACAGAATTGTAGAAAAATCTAGGCTGGAGGGGACCTCTGGAGGTCAGCAGTCTACTCCAAAAAGCCATTTAAATCAATCAGTTTATAAATATGCATCCATAGTCTCCATTTATTGTTGCTTTGACTCAGACTGTAATACTTTCAAGAGAAATCAACAAAGCCTTTGGAATTTATACAGTTTATTACAAAGTAGTTAGGTTGTGGAGCATAATAATCAATGCCTTCTGCATGTGAGGAAGTCTAAGTTTCAGCAAGTTTCAGTTCTTATAAGACAAAATCTTCTGACTTTCTTCCTCCAACTAAACTGTGTCTTTCTTGTGGCCTTTTTTGTTGAAAAGGGCTGCCTTGGAAGGCAGTCTGTCACCCTGTCCTACATATCTGCTACCCATTCTTGCATGAGTTATTCATTGTCCTGCTATGCCCAGTCCTGGAGGTAGTCAGCAGCTGCTTGTCACAGATCAGTGTCTTCCATAATACTAACCACATTTCCTCAACAGAAAATGAATATTCTATTTTGATGACTCCTGGATGACTTTATTCGTTTTACCAGACATCACCTACTCTTAGAACAAAGTGTAGATCCTAATCTGTACTGAAGGTTCTATCATAAAGGATACTTCATAAAACAAAAAGGAATCTACAGGCCTATATATACCCTAGACTACCATGATTTTATTTCCCTTTTGGTAACCCAAACCAACTATTGGAAAGTTTTAGGTAATTATATAAATCAGACCTTTTGAACACAACCTATGGATTGACAACAGTATTTCAAAACAGGAGAAAATGCCCCTTGGAAATTTGATTTTTAGATTTTGCTTTAAAGATTCATTTTGTTCAATAATTTGTGACATAGCACCCTTCAGAAGATAGAAATGCACTGCTCTGACACCTGCTTTCTGTAGAAAGTTTCTGGATTAAATTATTTTTATAAATGTAACATTTTCATATTTTAGAGATAAGTAAAATTACTTTTGAGGTTGAAAACTTCAGCAACAACACATCATGAAAAAAAATCCTAAGAGAACAAAATAGGAAAAGTAGAAATCAGCATAGTTATCAATTATTGTGGAAGTGCAGTAGTTTCTAACAGATCAGAATCTGGTGTCTTTTGTCTAAAAGCAAGAGTCTAAGAAAGGGAGATTAGATGCATTTCAGAGAGAGAGAATCAGAAACCATATATAAATGCCTGATATGTGGAGTTAAAAACATCGTGTTTTGATTTTTTTGCATGTAAAATACTTGAAGAATCTCAGAAGTTATATTTTCTACTTTATTACCTAGTCAGTCTTTGTGTCGATACCCAAGACACTATTTTAAGTGTAGAAATTTGATATGGACATCAAATCACTGACCTGCATCTGCTCAAGACAAAGACTTTATAATTAAAAATGCCTAGAAAAAAGTATGAATTGAGAAAAGGATATCTTTTTAAAATTATTCCTGCTCATGAGTCTACTACAACAGAAGTGAGACAGAGAGCAGTGTTCTGATTTAAACTACTTTATAAGAACTCTTAAATTTACTGCTGAGACTATAGCAAACCTGATCAGGTTTTAGTGGAAAAGTTTTCCCAGTAGGGTGTTCATCCATCCATTAATCACTCTTTATGTGGATATAGGTAAGTCACTTGTGGACATGCAGTGAGTAAGTTTTTGATCAAGTGTATTATTGATTTCACCATCATATTTTAACTATACACAACTCAAAACTACTGATATTATTTGGGCTTTTCTTATGTCATTCTGTTATATCACTAGAATTCAGATGATCAGATATTTTATATAAGAAAAGGATTATAAAATATCAATCATCTTGTATATTTTCCTTTTTATTATTTTTTTTTAATCTGTTTTCAGAGAAGCATGTTTGTTTAAGAAAAAGATTACAGTAGGGAAATTAAAAAGTGAAAAAAATATCTTAGTAAGTTTAAATTCTCCTGACGTGGAATTATAATGCACATATTTCAAGGTAAATAATGAGATGAGATTGAAAACATGCTGATATATTTCTATATTTAAAGGAGTCATTCTAAATCTTTCTTGAAATTTATATTTTACACTAGGTTTTTATTTGTTGGTATGTCAAAATTTCTTTACTTTGTTTCCTTCTGGTCTCTTGCGATGTTCTTTTTACAGCTTACAGTTCAATTTTACATCAGGATGTTTTTCACAAAAGCAAAGTTCTGTGTCATCTTTTGAGACTTCATATTTGACTTCATTGGCAATACAGTGAATTGTCCAAACTGTCATACTGTGGCAATGACAAGAGGAATAAAATCTCTTCCTTTCTGACTCTTTCTGAGATGAAACTTCCATTGCCTAAGCTCTCTTAGTGCTATGCAGCACTTGATACATTCATGCTTTATCACTCTTATCTGTTCCTTTTCATAGACAAACCATTGTCCTTGTTACACATTTGCTTCTTTTGGAACATTATTCTCATGCAGGTATGATTACAACAAAATAAAAAAGCCTCTTTTGTTCTTGTCAGTTTGGGGGAGTGTCTAATAATCTTCATCCCAATTCTGCCTATGCAAAGTTGCACAAAAGTAGTAGTGAAAACAAGTTTTACCTGTATGAGAGACGTTCTGCTTGCTAACTAACTTACTTATTCTACTCATTGTTGCTATTGCTGATGCTGAAGAGTCTCAGAAGTATCAGAAGTACTGTTTGTTTATTAAAAAATTATAAACCTAAACTCTACTTGTAAATACATGACCCTATTTCTGTATCTAAATTAGATTTCCCCTTTTTCATCATTAAGGTGCAGATTTTATTTCATATTCAAGTACAGATTTAGCTAGATCTGAACTAATGCTACCACTTGTCTTCATAAACTGTCAGGTTTAGGGTTTTTTATGGGGTGCAAGTGTTCATCCTGATTCCTAGATAAAAGATCCTTGACAAAATCACAGAACACTTGGTTATTTTGCTCCAGGCAGTAAAAGTAACAATCTTTATACTCAGTTAAAGCTTTGCAGAGTGGAAAGAGAACTTGCAGGCAATCTCATTTCCTTGCCTATGCCACAGGCAATAAGAAGTGTAAATGGGGCACTCAGCAAATCATCTAGTGAGCATTTAAACTAATTAAAATGTGATGAAGACTGTTTACAAGATCTCAATTTATAATTTATATTGCAGCAAAAGTGAAAAAATATTAAAACTCTTTTTTTAAGAGCAGCTTCACAGGTCTCACAGTGGTAAATTTCCTCTTTGTCTAACAACTACATTTTTTTAATGTTATCTGGGCAGAAATTGAAAAGAAATGCCATGTTAGAGCTGTGTCATCACAGAATACAGATTGAAAGTCTGCTTGGAAAATGTGCATACTTGGAAACCTTGGAATATTTCCTTCATTGAGGTGAAAAAGGTCAGAGGTTGATTAGAACAACTGCTTACTTTTATCCCTGAAAGCCCTCAAATTGGATTAATTACTTTGACTTGTAATAGGAGGATTCTAGGCGACAGTATTGGATAGAACATAATCTACATGGAAACACATTCAAAGAATGAAAGCTCTTAGACATTTACTTGTCCTTTATGCTTTCATTTTTCAATTTCCAACCTTTATAAACCTTTATTTCTCTTTTTTTTTTTTTTAAGAGAAATAATATTGCTTTCTGGGGAAAAAAAAAGAGATTAATGATAAATTCACTTAGGTCAGAGTCTTGAAACTATCCCCTGGTCTGGAAACACTGGGCAATATGCCTGTGAACACTCACAGGCAAGGCAGGGCAGATCAGGGCAGATCAGGGCGGGGCCGGGCAGGGCAGGGCAGGGCAGGGCAGGGCAAGGCAAGGCAAGGCAAGGCAAGGAATACATCTGAATACATCTTGAGTATCTTATGTTTGTTTTGACTGCCAAAGAAACTTACTCTTCTGTAAGCTTCAGTGCAGCCAGTGTTGCTGAGATTCAGAGCTGAGATGCCCAGAAAATTATTTAAAATATCTTTCTCCATCTTTTGATGGATGCTTTGGTTAGTTTTCCCTGTTGTCATATGTTCACCTGTCCATATTTGAGCAAAAAAAGATGGATCTCATTTAAAATCAAAATGCAGTTTTTCCCCCTTTAAGTCAACAATCTGAAGCTAATAAGCCTGCTGATATCCTTTCATTTGTGTCACTTTCCTGACTTCTTATTCCCTTGTTTACCTTTTAAACTGTCTTACTTTAATGAAATTACCTCCCTCCAAAGCTATTTGCTCTCATTCACAATATTAAATCATATTAATCCTTTTGCATACAGCTTCATATCATGCTATTCCAGAAGCCACCTTTCTCAGATTATTCAAGGCTTCTAATTCACCCATTCTCTGAGTGTTGTGACATCAAACTCAAATGGCAGTGAATGTGTTCTGAGTATGGTTTCTTAGCTGTCATGGCATTCATTTCTGTAGACAACCAGACTAGACAAGCATGCAATTTTAAATACTTTTGAGATTATTATAAAATACATGATGTGTTTAAAGAATTGAAGAAATGTTGATTTTCTGCTAGCTGCAAACACCTGTCTCTGATGAATTTAAATAACTTTAATAGTACTTTTCTGTAAGTCAAAATTATTTTTAAAAAATCTGTTTATAACTTTTGGGCTAACATCAAATTTCTGTGCTCCAGTAATTTTTACTATTACCAAAACATTACATTTGTCTTTTGTTTCCTATACATTTATTGCTATTTTATTTTTCTCCTGCAAAGTAATTCTTTGCAACTTATGAACTGAAACTTTGCAAACATTTATGAATTGATTTTATTGCAAAAGTTTTTTTTAAAAAAAAGAAACTAAAACCAAACCAATGCATTTCTCCAAAGACTGTACTGAAGACCCCAAATTTTGGAAGGACACTTGGTCTTCTGCATCTGATGGATTCTACTTATTTAGAAAAACTGTGAATACCAACAGCACTGATTCTCACCACCCCTACTGTGCTAGTATTACCATAGATACTAAATTGTGGCTTTCCAGAGATTTTTTATCCTCCAGCGAAGGCATTACTTGATTTTCTGAACACAATAAATCTTTACATGTGTGTAAGATGGGGCAGGCATGGGGATATTCTGTTGCTTCATCTCACTCTGTAGTTCCTTCTTGCTTCTCCATCTGCATCTTTGAACTCTAGGACAACATATGAGGCATTTAGAACCAGGAAGGTTGTTAGCCTACTAAACTAACTCTCTTTCTTTCTTCCTTTCTTTCTCATTTGCCTAGTCCTTCTATCGCTGCCAATTTAAACATGAAGTTTTTCCTCACAGTGATGCCTTGTGCCTTACAGGGTACAATTAAGTGCCTTAAGATAAGGGGGAAAAAGTCAGAAGAAGAAGAATTTAGGTCTGGTTAATGAGAACAGAGGGTATTGATTAGAAATTCGTGCTTATGTCAGTTATCTAAACACTTAAAGAGCATAATCAGTATTGTAAGATTATCAGATGCTATATTCAGTTCTAAGCTACGTCAGCATTAAAAAATATCTGTACTGAACAGAAAAATTTCAAGTTGTCTGTCTCAATTATTGTTTCATAAGCCATAGAAGTTTAGGTTGAAAAGCAGCTCTGGGCATCCAGGTGTCCTACCCCATACCCTGCTCAGAGCAAGGGGCAGCTTTGAAATTGCAATGAATTTCAAAATCAAATATTGTTCAGGATCATATAAAGCCAACTGTTAATATCTCCATGGATAAAGGTTACATAAACTCAGTGAGCAACTCATTCAAATATTTGATCACCCTTATGCGAAAATTATTATTTTTAATATCTGACTGGAATTTTACTTGTTTCAGCTCATAGTCATTGCCCCATGAACTTTCATTGTGAGCTTCTAAGAAAAATCTGGATCCATCTTCTCTGTATCACAAGGCAGTCAAAGGGTACTTTGTCAGAATTCTAAAGTCTCTCTTGATGTGCTCAGGGTCTTCCTTGGTGGTATTGTTGGTGTCACAAAGACAATAAAGAGTATCAGTTTGTAAAACAGATAAATCTTGGCAATGCCTCTGTAAGCATTTTGCACCTGAACTCCTGGCACACATTAAACCTTCTAAGATAGATAATATGTTTGACAGATGGATGTCTCAGTCCGCTGTCTTCCATTGTTTCCTGTGCATGATGACAGGTGAATCAGGCTCAAGCACCTCTGATTTTCCCCAAAGAAATTTGTTCCTTTCCAGCTGTTCCCAGAATCCTAGACCTACTTTGTTAATGCACACCTGGAAGTGAAAAAGGAGCCTTCCTACTCGTGCTAATTTTAGGGTCATTCATCCCAAAGAATTGTTTGAGTACAGTCTCTGCCTATTCTTTCCTGTATGTGGTATGGTTTTCATGGTTTCTTTTCCTCTCCAAGGCCTTCTCCAAAGAATCTTTTCATTTTCTCTTTTCTCTTTCTTATGTTACAGTGCCTACTTGCTTATCATCATTGTTCCATCACCCAGTGGCTCAGGGTCTTGCAGAGGCATTTCCCTTGTGGAGCTACTTCTGGGACTCCAACTAGCACTTGGGAGTGAGCACTGTGAAACACTATCACTTTCCCATGGTGATAAGGCAGACCAGAGGTTCCATGACCGCAGAGGTCCTATCAGCTCTTAGAGAGCTCACATCCCCTCTTAACCTTACTACCAAATCACTCTACCATTCTCATGGCTGCTGCTGCTCAATGAGAAGGGTTTTGGCACCGCACCTCCCATCATGGCTTCTAGGGAGCCCATCTTCCTACAGTTTGAAAACAGTTGAAATGAGTCGAAGGTATGCTCACTTCTTCATGAGGAAACAGCAGAGGCATGTCTTCCTTTTCTGTCTTCAACAAATACAAATTACTGTTTCTCAGTTGCTGTTACAGAAATGTGCTAATCAGCTCAATCTTTTCAATGTTTAATCCATTAAAATTAATAATTTCATCTTTGCTCTGATGCCAGAAAACTACATGACTCTGTAAAATAAAAGTGTATAGGCCAACCAGACAATGTGGCTGAAGTCCCATCTCAACTATACAAATTCCTCCAGAATTAACTGAGCATTAGGTATTCATAGTTCTCACACAATTCTTTTATTTATCCATTAAAAATAATAATAAAACAAAAGATTCTTGGCCTATTTCTTGCAGCCTGTGTTGCACAATCCCCTCTGCATTTATCTTGTATATTTCCCTTGCACATCAGGCAATCATTTTCTCCCTTATACTCCTCAGAGCATCACGAGTGTGGTGGTAGTTTCCGTAAGAATTGCATTTCCCGTATATATCTCTAGAGAGATATATTTTATCTTTTTGTCTATATTAATACTCTATTTTAAAAGAACTTATAGTGTCCTAATTGGAGTGAGCATTTCTCCTGTGCTGAGATTCACAAAGCAGTAAGAAAGAAGTAGAATGTAATAAAGCAGTTCTTAACCTCTTTGAACTTTTCCCCTGGTTGGCAGCTCTCATGAACTGGACAATCACACAGAAAGCAACTGTTACATGGTTCCTTTGCAAGGCTGCACTGGCTCACTCAGAGTACACAGTGACAAAGATGCTTTGCCAGGTATGAAGTCCTCTGGACTATGTCAGCAGCAGATTCAAGAAACATCCTTTTATCTAAAATCATTAATTTAACAGTCACCAGTTTAGAATGTGGGAACACTGGCAGGAATCCTCACACGTCTCTGCACTGATGTACTTAATTTAAGAATTCTGACGGATATTTTAAATCTCAAAGAAATAAGCAGAAATGGGTTATTTATCAAATACACACACATATATGTGCATATATGTATACATATACACACAGACATAAGGCCAGACACAAAGTATGCACTCAGTAAGGTATACATCATGTTGATAAATTAAGCATGTTTTGAAAGTGCTTGTGAAACTTATATTTCAATTCACTCTGCCATAAAGTCATTTATACACAGAAAGTCAGGCTACTGCATGTTGTCATGTTGTTTTACATCTCCTGTTCAAATACCTGTTTTAATTATATTTTGAATATTTTTTAAAAAACATTATTCTGTATTCATGATTGCCAGAAGGTATATCAGAAATGCTGTAGCATTTAATGATTCAATATTTTTTTTATGTATCTCCACTGATTATGGAGTTTTCTTTCCATTTTAACAGTAATTATGTTGCTGTCTGAAGTATTTTTTTAATTATGTCAGAATACAAGACTGATGTATCTGATGCAAATTGACAAATGCTATTTGCGCCTCAGAAAACAGTATTAAATGTGTTTCAATAGTTTGCTTTAATGAACATGAAAGTAATCCATTGTAAAATAGTACATTGTCATGATTAAGTGCCAAAACAAATCCTGTCTTCAGCATAAGGTTACATTTTAAAAATCAGCAGAGCTACTTGAGGAAACTCTTGTTGCTAATGGATAATGTATGAGTTTTCAAGGACCATTCCTGAATTTTTCCTGGGTTCCAAAACATCTGAAGAATCCCTTGCAATGTAAAATAATAACAACCACAATCACAAGAGAAAACAGAAATGTGTAGTTATAAGATGCTGTTTCAGGTTTCAGAGTTGTTTGACTTACAACCAAGCACATGAATTAGTGTAAATCAGTTCTGCTCAAGAGTTCACAAAATATTCTGATCTATTTTTTTCCCCCATATATTTTTTTTGTCCAGTTCTGGTAGACATGAGTGATGTTTTGCACTCTTGCCTACATACAGCAGTGATCGATTTCTAACAGTTGCTTTTACAATCTACGATATTGATGTAATACAGAATTTTGTTATATTCAGTAGCTGGAAAAGTGTTACCTGTCTGATTTTTTTTTCTACTCAAGGTTGATCAAAGGATAAAGAAAGGTGTCTTTCATCTAGAGTTAGGCCTAAGAATTTAAACTCACAGATTTAACTATCTACTTTGTATTCAGGGAGTAGGGATAAATATCTCTGAATATTTTACTGTAGAGGATTTTTTTAATTGCACTGTGAATGTGTTATGTATTGCTCACTTCTTTTATATTTTTATATCAATATCTTGGGTATTTGTTGTTCTGCCCATAGTTCCTACAAGATGGTGGTCCTCCTTCCCATCATTAGGCAGGATGATTCAGCACCATGGGAGTTCCCAGAATACCAGTTATCTTGAACTTCTAAACACTTCACCTGACACCAATCTGTTTTACAGTAAACATAATTTCATCTTCTTTTATAAAACTAGAAATTAAAACTGCAATTCTTTCCCCACTAGACTTTTTCTAGTTTTACTTTTTCATTTATTCATTTAATTCCTAAGTGACATACTGTATTATGTCAAGCAAGTCACATCACAGTTTGTTACATCACATTACAATAGTTAATGCATTTTGGCAGGTGCAACCCTTTGGGCCCATCAGTCAATGAATTATGCTCCTTATAAACTTCTTTATCATTCTGTGAATGGTATGCCTCTTCTTGTAATGAATGCTAAATTGTGTGTGGCCAAGAAATAAGCACATTGAGAAAAGGACAAACAGTAAGTGACTGAAAAACTTTTGGAATAATTGAAGAGGTTTTTCTGAAGGAGAATGGATGACCACAATAAAATTGTTAAAATTTTGATAGCTCCTGTGATTAATGTTTTCTATTATATTTCAACTACTCATTTGAATGACCAAATTATATTTCATTAAACATATTGGAAATTAATATTTCAAGTGAAATTTTTAAATGGGAGGATGACTTCAGACATAGAGGGAATCAAAGTCAGAGTCATTGTATTCTTCCACTTAGTGTTAAAGGTGATACATAAAAATAAACAATCTTCACAAATGTACTGAGAATACACAGTTGTTTATAAATTATAGCCATCAAGACTGAGATTTTCACTGTCACCTGCCACCCAAAACAGGTAATTAAATACTTCCTCAGAATTGTAATGTTCATATAAAAGGTTTTGTTACATTTCAGAATTGCTAAGGAATGGGAAGAAAGTTAAATTATGTTAGCACTTTAAAGATGGGTGATAGTGATTAGAACCAAATTAATAGAATGACTGATAGCAGTGGGTTGACCCCATCCAGCAACTACACACTCACCAACTCCTTGCTCACTCTTGCCCAGCAGGATGGTGGAGAGGATGGTAAGGGCAAATGGAAGAAATCCTTCTGGATCAAGATACAATTCAATAAGTGAAGGGTAAAAAAGTTTAAAAATTGCTACAAAGGTCATCCCTCGCCACTTCCCTCTAGCAGACTGGTTTCCAGCTGGTCCCCAAACACTGACTACTTTGGGAAAATTACAACCCTGCATAGTTCTATAGCTGAGAATGAAGTCGTGATGCATGAAATATCTCTTAAGTCATTTCAGATCACCTGTCTTGTCTGTACCCTGTCCAAATCTTTTGTCTGCTCCCAGCCTATTCATGTGCAAGGGCAGAGTGAGAAATAGCAGAGGTCTTGATGCTGCAAGCGCTGTTTAGCAACAGTGGTGTTATAAGCATAGATCTAATAAACATCACCAAATTGGCTTCTATGAAGAAAATTATTCCAGTCAGTCCCAGTACACTAATACAGCATTCAATTAGTATGAAATAATAAAACATATTCTCATCAATATGGTCCTATCATCTAAAAAGTGCCTCAGGAGATAATACATATATTTCTCACAAAAATATCAGGTACCCTCAGTTTGAAGTAGGGGTAACTAAAGAAGGACAATGATAAAGGCCCATATATAGCAAGAAAACAGTGTATTTTCAATATATCCAGAGTAATGCCAAGTCACATAATACGGAACAAGAATATTAATAATGACCACAGCAGATTAATGGTCCAGAAGTGAGCAAAGAATTTAAGAATTATACTATATGGGACTTAAATAATATTTTTGTACTTAAACAGGGGAAAATGAAGTAAGCAAATATTTTGTATGGTCATTGATGTGGATTCCCACAGTCCAGGAAAGGGATGGATTCATTTGAATAGGTTTAAAGAAGACATACTGGATGCTTAATCAAAGGACTGAAATGTTCATCCTTTTTTTACCTGACTATAGAGAAGGTATAAGGAAGTTCTAATTGTTGATTACAGCTGCCTGTAACATTCCAGGTAACTGTGTGGGTATAAAAGCTGAGTAACTGAACTTGCAGCAAATGTTAAAATTGAAGTTTTATGTTATTAACATCTTGACATTTTAATTGAATCTCAATTTTAAAATAATCTACGCAGAAAGGCAAATAGACATAATTTAAACCAATCCAGACCCGGTTTGGGATTAAAACGTTGACTAAAGAACCTTAGAGTAGGACTTGCAAGACTGTAAACAAATATTTGTATTCATTATGACATACTAACACAGGCAGAATAACATGGAGACTATGCCAAAACCCTTGTCGGATGCAGTCTGGAACCATATACTACAGTACAACATCCTATAAATTTTGCATGTGTTTAGGGAGTAAATATTTGGCTAGCCCTATATTCTGTAATAGAAAATGGCTATTATTTTTTTTCACATTTTTTTTCTAGATCCTGCAATTAACCTTTCCTATTTTTTAAAGCTTTTCTTTCACAGTAAATGATGCAGTGCAGTATGATTGGCTCAGATTGACACACTATATGTCTTTGCAATCTTGTCAGCTGCAAACATAAATGTAAAGTAATGCATTTTTGTAAAGTATGGCTTGGTGGGCACCTGGCAGCTGGACAAGTTTAACTCAAAACAGTCCGTGTCTTCACCACTGATCTTGCACTAGTCTGGGCCACAGCTTTCACCAAGTGAAGCTTTACAATTCAATGTAGGCAAGAGATTTTAGAAGTAAAGGAAGCACAAGGTCAAACAATTCCCAGAAAATTTTTTGTTTGTTTGTTTTTTGGATGCACCCCTCTGGATCAGCTGAAAAAATATGAAATGATTCTGTTAATTTCTGTGAAGCTACTGTCTACTAGCAGTCTATAAGAAACTTGACTATCTGTCCAACTAGGTTTCCAAATGTTTTAATACAAAAATTTGAACATTTCTCTTGATATATCACATTCTTTTTCTTCTTATATTTACAGTTATGTATCATTATACAGATATTTACAGAAGTTCTTCCTAACCTCATACTAAAGTTTAAAAATGTGGAAAGGAAAATTCATTATATTTTATTTGAATAAATCTTTGACCAAATTACTTGAAATATAAGTCTTCCATATTGATTTGACTTATTTTGGTATTCACATAGATTTGTGCAAATGAATTGACTATACAATTATTCTAACGCTATTGTACTGTTTTCTCTTTTCACCTTGGCTCTTGTACTGATTTTCTAAAAAATGTCCTGTAATCTTCAACTGTTTTTGACTCTCTTTGAAGACTGCCTTTCTCTACCATGCTCATGAAGAAATAATATACTGCCACATTGCTTCATTGTTTTTAAAGTCAGAGAAATCACTTCACTTGTTCATATCTACATCTGTAGCCATTATCTGATATCAAAAAAAGAAAAAATGTAGTAGCTGAAGGAGTAGGAAAAAAAGTCAAATCAAATCAAATCTAGAAATGGACTACAGCATTCTCATAGACAAATAGTACAATAAAATGTAATAAGTGAGGAGCTCTAATAGTTACACAATTGAAAATCTGGAGATTTCAGTGACTGCTGGGCACCTTCTCTAACATAATATCAGAACTGAGATTAAAACCCTTTTAGGTGAATGTTCAAATAACAGCTATCAGCAAAGCAGGTATATCAGATGAAGTCTAATCCAGTTCTCAGAAATTTATATAAGTGAAGAGTAAAACCTAGGTGTAATTTGAAATCAATGCAAAGATGTCTTTTCAACAGAGAATCTTACAAAAAAAAGTTCTTCCTCTAATAATCTCATTTAGTACTAATAGCCTTCTAAAAATATTAAAACAGAAACATCTACTGTTTTGCAGGTTTCATTTTAAATACTTATTCTGAAACTAAAAAACAAACCAAAATATTTGTTTTACTATTTTGAAAATATGACCTCCTCTACTACAGTTTTAACTCAGGTGTGATAAAAATTGTAGTCAAAACCTGGGGTCACCTGTCCTGACTCTAGACGTGTAATCTCCATTAAAGATATTCTGGGTATGGACTGCACTCACCTAAAACTGAACACTTACTTACACATTTTTAGGATGTCAGGTTCATGCTTGTCATATAACTTAGCATCTTCATTACAATTTTCCTACTGGTGGATAACCACTTTTTTTAATGGTGCCCACTTTTTTGAGAGTAGACAGCATAAGGGAATATTTACTATATTATGTTGGAAGAGACAACACTACTTACATTGTAGAGTCCAGAGAGAATATCAAGGGAAAACGTGTCTGAGTGACAAGATTGAGAAGCAGAGCACAGTGAATATGTGAACTGTATAGAGTTTTTGCCTTTTATTTTCATAATGCTTAAGATATCTTCTAGAACACACTGTTATTAAACATACAGAGCATAACCATAATGACATAATCACAATCAAATAACATCCCAATTAGAAAAAGGACTACTGTTCTCAGTGATCTTCATCTTCCTGATCTGTTCTACAGACAAAATGCACTAATTCTAATATTGCCTGGTTCTCAAATCGAAGATTTAACTTAGTGTAACTTACCTAGAGGGCTATCCATATGTCCAGTGAAACCAATAATCTCTAAGCATAAGTTCCTCCATAATTTTCTCATTTCCTTTTCCTTTTAACTTTTATTATAATTCTGGATATTCAATAGAACAAAAGTCTTCTATTGCTATGATTAACATAATATCTCTTTCAACAGATTGTAGATGAAACTCTCCAGATATTACTGTGTTATAGATAAAAACAGAAGAAAGTACTGAGATAAAAACCCAAAGAAACATTAGCACTTTGTGCTTCTATGTAGTTAGTCTTTAAATACTTGGTCATTACACATGTTAAATTAACTTACAATTTCATGAGTTCATTTAACATTAAGAAGTTGATTTTGCCGGGTTTTATGCATAACTCATGGATATGTTATTGACAAATAAGACTCTAAGACTAAAATAAGTTACTTTCAGAAATTCACAGGCTTTGTACAATGCATTTGATTCAAGAATTTACAGCTCAAGTCCATGTCTAATTAAAACATTGATATCATCCAGTGAAAGTACTTAATATATGATTTCCTCTGTACTTTTAAATTATTTAAGTAGCAGTTTAGAGCCATAGTTCTAAATTTGTGGATGGTCTCTTTTAGAATGTCTTACCAATGTGCAGAAATGCCAATATGCCAATGGCTTCCTCTTAGAGCCAGTTATGCAGCTACTTTCTAGGTGTCCTGACTTCCTAAAGAGCAGGAAAGAGCCACTCAACATCCATATTTGATATAAACAAGAACAAGGAGGCTACAAAGAGAGAAAAACAATCACACCTTATCTGTGATGTTTATATCAAATTACATGAGGAAAATATAAATGAGGATAATATTATGCACCTGGAAAGAAAATTATATACTAAACTAATATTTCACTTTATTAAGGCTCCTTAAGTATTTTCAAAATTTAAGCAAGAAAACCTCAATTTTTTTAAGATTTGCAGAACTTACTTCTGTCCCTTTTGGTGGAAATATTCCAAGTATTTTGTTTCCATTGAAAGATTTGCATGCTGAATGTCAAGTGTCAAACATAGGTACCTGTAAAATTTGTTATTTAGCAAACACTTGAAAGCTCTGAAAATAAATTAACCAATGTTCCAGTAGTTTGCAAACTTTTCAAGGTACATGTGACACAGTTGAAAATGGCTAAATTCATCTCCAGAGTGGCATCAATTAAAGGACTGTGTTACTTTAAACTTTATTGAAAAATATAATTTAGGTTAAGCATCTCGAGCAGTAAATATGTTTCTGCTGTTACACAGAAAACACCAATCAACAATAGTGCAACTGAATTTTCTGTAAAAATGAAATATTAATCTATTAATGACTCTATATATCCATGTTTTCATGTTTCATTAAGGAAAATAATGACATTTTTCCCACAGAAATCGCTTCCACAGTAATACTAAGCTACATAATTTATTGTCTCAAAACATAGTACTATATACTAACATATTTTATCTTTTACTCATGTTCTGAATGTCAAGAATAAAAACATTTTGTTGTTACTATTCATTAAATTTTTCAATTTATTTCAAGTGTGATTCCATTGCGCTGTTGATGGTCAAATTTTGAAAAGAATAAAAATATGTAAAAATGAAGCAACATAAGAATTGAAAACTCTAACTAAACTTTGGCTGTTTTGTTTACAGGGAGAGCACATTTGCTCTGTTCAAAGTCATATTTCAGGAATAGTATCTACAGGCAGCCACCTTCCTTTCCAATTTCTGCTGATTTTTTTTATCCTGGCAAAAGCTGCTCTTGACACTTGTATTTGTGCATCAATATAAAATGCTGTGAAGCTGATGACTTGAGTTATTTTTTTACATTGTGGCTCCCATTGAGTGAGTAATGAGAATGGCAGAGCAAGAAGGTGAAAATAACTGAGACTGGATTTTTCAGAGTGGTTTTTCTGTAGGCCAGAATTATAAATGGGAGACTTTTAGAAGAGTGACTTTCACATACTTTGGATAAACAATTGACCTGAACAGCAGCTCTTCTCCCACACTTTTTTTTACCTCTCTTTTTACCTCTCTTCCAGATTTCATTCCTTCTGGTTTTTGTCTTGAAGCTGTATTATTACTTTTCAACTCATCTCTGTTATGCATTTCTGTTTCTTCAAATTTAATAGTTTTCATTCTGTAAAACTGTTTCTTCAAAATGCATCTTTCTTTGCAGGCTCCTCCGGGGTCCTCTGTTTAGTCATGCTTTTTTCTCTTCTACCCTCTCATTTTCACTGTGCTTTTTTGTCTTTCTCCACTCACTCCCTTCTCTGGTATTACAGGCACTGTGATTCCCTTTTGGTGTTGTTATCGCAGTTTCACCATTTTGTCTTTGTCCACCTATGATAAAGACTCAAAATACAGAGCAGGCTGCTCACTTAATATGCAGAAAACAGGGAAAGAAATACCTTCATACTGGCAAAACTCAAAACAAGCAGCTGAAAAGTTCTCTGCTGTCTCATATCTCCTCTTTTGAACACATCAAACAAGGACTTTATAGCCATAATTAAATAATTTTTTTTTTAAAATTGAAATATATTAATTTTATTCTTTACATTAAACATTCTTGCAATGTTACAGATAGTTTCTCCAACATTTTCAAATTGCATTGATAATGCAGTTTATTACAATATACTGGAAGAGTGAATCAAACCAAAAGTTTGTTCCCACACTGTTGTTCTGACTGATTGGCTCCAATGCTGGTCAGCAGAGTCTTCTTGCTTTCTGCTCTTCATGGTTATTGTATGTGGGCTGCAGTCAAGAGACTTATATTTCTCCACTGTTTTCCCATACCTCTGCATCCTTCCACCAAAGGAGAAAGGAAAACAGAAATCTCCCCCAACTGCTGTCACTGCACCACCATTACCTCTCCATGACTTTTGCTGCTGCAGACACCGCTGTCAGTGCCAGTCACATGGAAACACGACTGTCACATGCACGGGAGCAAACAGATCTGGGGACATGGCTGCTTGTGATGTTCTGCTCACCCCCACACCTTCTTCTGGTTGGGTAATTGTCACCCGTGGTAGTTATGATGGCTGCCTTTGTTTTAGAGATAACAACACTATGAATCTTGCTCAACAGCTAAGGGCTAGTTGAGTATACACCAAAACTACAGCTGTTATCAAATAAGACTGTAAGACAACCATCATACTCCATAAATAGTGGACAACCCAGGGCCACTGAGCTTTCCTGCATGGCAGCAGCTGTATGCCAGGATCTCCCCTTGAGTAGAGACACCTCTCAAAACTGAGAGGATCCTTGTCACATCAGATACTCAGTAAGTGAATTGGGAGTAAGTGCACTGAAACTTTGAAATCTTAGCTAAGTGGCATAAAGGACTGACTGTGCACATGTAATCCTTTAGACATAAACCAAGTCCAGGACTAAGTGTGGATCCAGCCACACCTAAACTCCCATAAGAAGGATTAGAAAGCAAGGAGGTCCTTTCTAAATCTCATGACTGAACAGGTCAGTTTTGCTGACCCTGTCCTTTATGCAGTAAATAACCAAGTGTACTTTGCCATTGAATCTCCTTATATCACCATCACATTTACTACTAAATTTTGTTAATTCATTTTATATCAATAAATATATTCCTACTTCTCTCTTATAAATGAAGTGTTTCACTCTATCTGTGACACTGACCCCCGTATCCCAGTGGTGAAACTTTAGTGTCCAACACTTGAAGACATGGGGAGAATATGGAGAAATATGGAGAGACTGTTATCACTTGCTATTCTTTCACATGAACATCTGCCTAGCAATTCTTATTAGTTGAGTAGAAAGACTTCCTTCCCCATAATTCATTTTATGGTCCATAATATTTCAAAGCTTTTTTTAAGGCATAGTGTTTTCATTTTTGAAAACGTGTATTGTTACCAAGGAACTGAGGAAAGTAATGGTGATATTTGTTTAACAAATTATAAGACTCTATTCTAAACTGTATTGGA
Organism: Pomatostomus ruficeps; assembly: GCA_013400735.1. NCBI lineage: Eukaryota > Metazoa > Chordata > Aves > Passeriformes > Timaliidae > Pomatostomus > Pomatostomus ruficeps. Next base: position 39,479 of record VYZT01011910.1, read on the forward strand.
TTTACATGGCAAAGTTTTGGTAGTGTGGGGGCTGCAGATCTGCCTTCTGTGAGAAGATACCAGAAGCTGCCCCCGTGTCTGACAAAGTCATTTCCAACCAGCTCCGTAACATAAAAAAAAAAAAGCTGTGCAAAAAGGAGCTGGGAGAGAGGAGTGAGAATATGAGAGAGAAACATTTCTACAGATACCAAGGTCAGTGATGGAGGATAAAAGGTGCTTCAGGTTCCAGGGTAGAGATTTCCTCTGCAGCCTGTGATGAAGACCGTGGTGACTCAGGTTGTTCCTCTAAAGGTCCCTGGTAGAGCAGATATCCATCCTGCAGACCATAAAGGAGTGCAAAACAGAGTAGGTGGATGTGCCCTGA
>VYZT01011911.1:4466-37247 GCA_013400735.1 Pomatostomus ruficeps
CCCAGGGCTAGTCTCTTTCCATTCTCTGCCCAGCCCAAACCTGTTCTTGGGACTGCCCCAAACCAGATGCAGCACCTCACACTTGGCCTTGTCAAACTTCATGAGGATGACCTGAGCCCACCTCTCAAGCCTGACAAGGTCCCTCTGGGTGTTATTCCTTCCCTCCAGTGTGTTGACTGCATCACACATCTGGGTATCATCGGTGAACTTAGTGAGGGGGCACTGAAACCCACTGTCCATGTCCCCAACAAAGATGTTAAAAAGCACAAGTCCCAGTACCGACCCCTGGGGAACACCGCTTGGCACTGCTTTCCATTTGGATATTGCACCTCTGACTTCAGCAGTTTGAGCATGATCATCCAGCCAATTCTTTATCCACTCAGTGGCCCATCTGTCAGATCCCCGTCTCTCCATTTTAGAGATGTAGATGTCATGTGGGACAGTGCCTTTGTACAAGTCCAGGGAGATGATGCCTGTTGCCCTTCCCTCGTCCACAATTGCCGTAACCCTATGGGAGAGGGCCAAGAAATTTGTCAGGCATGATTCGACTTTAGTGATGTCATATTGGCTGTTACCAACCACCTCATTATTTCCCATGTGCCTCAGCATAGTTTCCAGGAGGAGCTGCTGCATAATCTTGCCAGACACTGAGGTGAGACTGACCGACCTGTCGTTCCCTGGTTCCTCCTCATCTCCCTGCTTAAAAATGGGTATTATATTTCCCCTTTTCCAGTCAGTGGGAACTCCGCCAGATTGCCATGACTTCTCAAATATGTTGGATAGTGGCATAGCCACTTCCTCCACCAGTTCTTTCAGTACCCATGGTTGTATCTTGACAGGTCCCATGGACTTGTGCACCTTCAGGCTCCTTAAATGGTTTTGAACTCGGTCTTCTCCTGCAGTGGGTGGAGAAGAAAAATGGGACGACTTAGGTTTTTCTTAACACAGAACAAGAATCAAGCCAAAGGGAACACAGGCGTCACTATTTGAACAAGAACATGTTTTTCCCTCTGAGAATAAGCAACTCATCCAAACAAAAAGGCTCAAAGTTGTAAACAAATTTTGCCTAATGAATATTGGTAAAAGAGTTATGTAATAAAAGTGCGTTTTTTGCAAAACTTTTCCAAAGGAAGCATTACTGAATAAGTTCAATTATTAGGCTTTTGGACCAGGAAAAATAACATGTATTCCAAAATTTGAGTCATTTCTGTCATAACAAAAGGCAAGATTGGAAACTGAAGAAAACTCCTGAGAAGTATTTACAGCATTAACTAACCCAATCCTTGAGATTTGAGGACTTCAGAACAAATGGTTTTGTGGAGTATGTATCTCAAACAATGTGCGTGCCAAAATCCATAACCAAGAGAAAACCCAAGAAATGTTATGTTATTTCATTGTTTAATTGAATGGCTGAGAATTCAGCATTGGGAGGTATATTCTGTTTTGCCAACAGATGAATAATATGACTCCTTAAGTATTTGGCTGATTGGGAATTTTTGGAGAACTTCACTCAGTATAAATGGATGGTATGCAAGTTAGAGATCTAGTGACCTTTTCAGGTGTATAAATAATACATGCTTCATATTTTCAATTGCCTTTGTATTTCTTCCCTCTGGAGAACTAAAAGGTGGCAGAAATATCACCACTTTCAGATGAATCTTTAGCAAATTCTTCTTTTATGTATGTTTTCTGCCTAGGAACCCTCATAAGGCATTTTATATTTCCTCTTATTTTGTCAATTACCAACTCCTCACACCTTCACTTTCATCACAACTACTCATGTAATACTTTTAATCTTTTTTGTTTGCTTCCAAAATCTTCAGTCCCTGGAAAGAAATGCGACCAAGGGTACGTAACTGAGGGCAGTCAGATGCTGACTGTCTTAAATTCAAAGCAGCTTAAATGACCAGTTTTCTCCCTAAGGGGGTAAGTGTCTCATTTTTCACTATACTGAGTGGTTGAAGAAAAGTATTAAGTAAGATAGGAAAGGGGAAACTCTTTCAACAGCTCTCCTGACTGCCTGTGTCCTAGCAGATAAAGACATCTCTCTATAGCTGTGCTTAGCACACTTCTATTATGTCATCTTAGAGGTTTTTATCATAGAGAATTTGGCATCTAAACAAGACTATTCTAAGTAGTAAATGGCTGTGTATAAAGAAACTGTGTAGTTCTAGAGCTGGGGATTAGTGGGGTAAATCTGTGTGGCAATATACAAGTTACATATGAAGTTACATGTGTTCTGTCAAGTGTTGTAAGTGTGGGAGAAATAACATTTTGTTGATTTTTAGTAGGAGATGTATAGCATCTGTGTAGCAACCAGCTGTTGTGGGTCAGCCTTGGTTAACAGCTGAACCCCCACCCAACTACTCACTCCTGCCTCAGGGAGAGAGAATAGGGAGAACAAGAAAGAGAAAGCTCATAGGTCGAGCTAAAGACTGGCAGATTGGTTACTAATTACTATTGTGAACAAAGATGCCCTGGTGAAAATAAGTTCACAAAAATTTATGATTTCATGATTTGGATAGTGGGAAATGAAAGGCAAACATTGAATCAACACCTTCCCTCCTCCTTTCTCAAGCTCAGCGTCACTCCTTCACACCAGTCTCCGCCAGTAATGGTTGGCCCACGGTGGTTCCTCTTCACTGCTCTGTCCTTCTCAGACTTTTAGCCTGCTTCAGCATAGATGCTCCACAGGCTGTAGGGAAATCTCTGCCCTGGTGTGGAGCAGCTCCTCTTCCTCCTCATCTTCTGACCTTGGTGCTCCATCTGCTGCTTCCCACTCTTTTTGTTCTGTCCTCCTGTCTCTCTGTGGCATTTTCAAACCTTCCTCACAAATGTTTTCCCCAAGGCACCACCGTCATTGTTGCGGGGCTCAACTGTGCCCTGAGAGGCGGGTGCCTTGGAGCCATCTGGAACTGGTAGTGTCCAGCTCAGGGCTGCTCCTCACAGAGGTCACCCTGCAGACCCCACCAGCACCTGGGCACCTGCAATGCTGTGCACTGGCACAGTTAAAGGAGCTTCTTGCACAGACTTTGTGACCACCCCATCCATAACTGGTGCAATAGAAATGAGCCAGTGAGAAAAGCTCCGATTTGCCAGAAGGTTTTAAAATGGACAAAATTGGATGCCAGCTGTGACATGGGTAGAAGTGTGAAACGGAACGGGGACTGAAGGCTGGGGCTGGGGTCTGAGGACTGCACCAGCAAGAGCGGATAGCTCTGGGTCAGGCAGCACTGTAAAACTGATCTCACTAGTCTTGCTGGAAACTGACTGCTCCTGTGGACTACAGCAGGGTTTTAGCACCTCAGAGAAAAGTGCACAGCCAAACTGCCAAGGGACACACCTCACACGTGGGATGGCTCAACAAACTCTGCAGGGCAAAGGACTCTTGAACCCCAGTGCAGAGCTGAGCAACTGGAGTTGTATCACCTTCAGGCTGTAGTCTGGTTCCCACACCAGCTCATCTGCTTTACCATTGCTGATGCAGGCTAGCCATAGCTCCTGTGGGGGGTGAGAGTGGCGAATCTCACCATTTTATGCACCCTCAGTTTCTTGGTGGCCATTTTCCTAATTGTCTGAACAATATACTTGCCATTGGAGATTGCAGCTTTGTCTGTACTGGTTGTGCAGTTGTATTATAAATGACCACTTTGATGAACATATGTGATTTGGTGTAGATGAAGTCCTACCTTGAATGATTGCAGCGGCTATTTAGCTTTCCATATGTCAGAGTATAATCAATAAAGTGTGTAAAAAAGCTAGCAAAGTATTGCTAAAAGCCCATTAGGAGTAAATACAATGCTGAATGGGTAATTTTTCAAGCCTAATTGTATCTTTGTAATCAGAAGATTTCTAAAGCTTGCATACATAAACCCTTGTCCTACACTTTTGAATTCACAGAATAACAAATCACAGCTACTGAAACAGGGTTTGTAATTTTTATTTTCCAAAATGTATAACAATCAGCGTAAGTTTTTGCAGTATTTCAGGCTAATTTGAGTAAAACCATGCAAACCAGGAATTCTTTTTTAAGTTTCCAGGTGAATTTAAAGAGAAAAATGCTTGCCCTTCTGCGAGTGGACCTGTTTCTCCTGTTTTTCCAGGCAGTGACTAAGACTGGGAAACAAAACTAAATGATTCATTTTATATGACTTATGCAATTATATTAATTGTTTATATTTCCAAAGTTTTCAGATATCTAATTGAAACATTATGGAAATGAGATCCAGAACAAAGTCTTGTCATCTCCCATCTCAGACAGGAAGAAAGGATTAAGGCTATCTATAATTTAAAAAAATATTTTTCCAAAAGAAGATGAAAAAAATAAAGGCTTATAGTATATAATTTTTTTTTCCTGATTATTGGCATTAGATAAAACCTTAAATTAACTGATTTTGCAGAATGTTAAAATCTCATTTTTCAAGACAGCTTTCACAGTAAAAACCTAGGGCAATAACATCCATAATAATATATACAAAATCACAAATAGGGAAGGAAAAAGTTGCTGCAAATATAAAAAGAGACATGGAAAAAATTGAAGATTTTATCATTAAAAATTCTCTGTTGACAGCACTATCTCCAGAGCAGATTTCACAGGGGTGTATGGGGGCATTTAACATGACCACTCATCTCTATAGTGTGATTCTACATGGGAAGAGCTGCTTCTAGGGCAGGACCTCTTCCTACCTCTTTCTGGCCACCACTGCCCAAACTTCTTGTTGCAATGACAGTTTTTGCGACACAGGACCTGTGCAATATCAGAGCATATTAAGACCAAGGATCCAGTTCATATAAGGCCATGACCAGTAATCAGAGAGTACCAACTGGACCCAGCAGTGTAACTGCAAAGCCTTCTGAACTGCACTAATCTGGCAAAGAATCAGTTGTCCAAAACTCACGAGGCAATTATTTGATTAGAGGTAAGAATGGATAGGCAGGGACAGTGTATGAGGGAGGAGACCAATGCTATCTTGAGCTACACTAAAAATAAAAAAGTGATGTATAGATTTTGGTGTGTTCAGGCTCTACAAGTAGTCACATTGTACTAAGAGCATCATGTTGCTTCGTCAGGAAACTACATAACTAAGGTCACTGCTGTATATTTCCCAGATTAAATGCAAAAATATAGTAAGGAAATGCAAACAAATAGCAGCTTGCAAAAATGCATGATTATTTACATTGCCAGACACTGGAGAGATGCTAATTTTCAGTCATGCCTTTAAATGGATCAAATACTACCTTGTTTCTTTCTTAGGGCAACAAATTCCTTATTTTTACATAAATGCACAAAAGAAGGTTAAGGACAAGCACATCTACTTTCAATTCTACTGTAAGTTATTTACAGTAGTGTGCTGTGAGGACGTCTTTTCATTTCATCTAGTAAAATTAGATACTGGGTTATTTCATGTGTTTATGTTTAATTTTTTTTTTCTGATTCTTTGTTTGTTTGGGTTTGGTTTTGTTTTTTTGTTGTTCGCTGATCTGAGAGAGCATCAAATTCAGATAATTACTTACTGAAAAATTGGATTGCTTTCATTTCATGAATGGCATCTCACATCTTAGCTTTTCATCTGTCTTATGCTAATAGCAAATGATTGGTTGGTATATTGCCCATTTACAAGGTTTTTGCTGCAAGACAATCTGATTTAGCCACAGAAGAAAAGTGGAAGCACTGTAATTATTTCATTAGTTTCTTTAGACCTTCAAGCCAGTAAAACAGTGGTTTTCCTGACCTTTGCCATGTGGTTTCACTTTCTCTTCTCACTTTGGGCCTTAGGAAGAGAAGGGCTTGTATTTCACCAACAGGCAGGGCAAACAGTCCATGCTTTTACAGCTTCAGATTAAATAGAAATATTCATCATTAACATAATTTGTGGAGTCAACTTACTGATAGTGTATTGAGCTGCTCCGGGTAAGTGTGAGCTTCAGGCTACACTGGTCAATGAGACATAAAAATAGCACCAGTCACAGAGCACATTTTAATGACTTAGTGAGGCTTTTTTCCCATCAACAATTTGATTGAACATTAAGAAGAAATGGTTTAGGATTGCAGCTAGTCTTGCAATCTGGCTGATATAAGAGCTACATTCAACCTTTCACTCCTTAGATAAGATTAAATGGAGAACAGACTCACTTCAATGCTGAGCATGTAGGTAAAGAAAAACAAGAGCAAAAGAGGCATGAAAACACACGCACATGCTCACAACACACAGTCACATCAATGCTTGGTTAGCATTGCAGCCTTTCCATGAGAAACTGGGTACTTTTACATTTCTGTCTTTGTTAAACACGGTTCATTACTGCTTATTCTGCCTCTGCCCCATGGAAACCCTTTTCAGGTACATGTGTGCAAGTGGATCACGTTCTCGCAATGACAAGTACCACTGTAGCTACTGTGGACCTCAGCAGAAAAGATAAAGTGCAAAATGTCAGTGATTACAGGACTCAGTCTCTCTACTGCCCCGGTTTCCTTGTCTTTCTCTTGGAAGTCTTTGAGTGAGTCTTTTCTTCCTTATTTGAAGGGGGATTAATAGGAAATTGCAGCCCAAATCCATTAGGTCCATTTAGGAAGACACATTGAAAGTAGCGGACAGGAGCTAGGAAAACAAGGAAGAGATGATTAATGTTTATGGCTTCCAAACTGGGGCCATGAGTCTATTCCATGTTCTTTCAGAAAACATCTGTATGATTTCATCCCCATTAAGTGAGTTATAACAGCACAAACGTCTAGTGTGATCACAAGCCAGGTTTCACATATCAACAAGATTTTAGCTAAAAAGCTCAATGAGATACCTTGTAGCACAAGATGAGAAATTATTGGCAATTTCACATTTAAATACATCATTCTTCTCAGTGTTATAGTCCTACTTCTCTCAGAACACTTGCATTTTGGGGTAGCTGAATGTAAGTCCCCAGAATTCACACATATATTTTCTGGTTTTTATATTTCACAAAGACTTTCAGATACATTGAGGAGTTCCAGAAGGACTCATATCTAATTCATATCTAACTCATATCTATTTTATTAGACTTTCGATGAATTATCTTTTATGTTGAATAAAGAGATCATAAATGACTGTACCTGTATTCTAACCTTTCACAATCATGGATGTTTTCTCCCTTTTAATTTTTGAGTACTATGTACGTAGTCATACATTCCATTATGTTTTAAAAGCTTTCAAGAACACATACTCCAGCACAGATGGAATTGATCTAATTTGCTTCCAAAGCTGAGTTTTGCACTGTGAGATTAACACTGTCAAGGTTTTAAAAGACAGCTATTAGTCAGTTATGTGTTTGGGAAAATGGTTGGAGGAATTTTGACATCTAAAACAAGTTCGTTTTCATGCAATTGATTTTCTGATGTCTTTTTCTTTCCCCTGTTGTTCATTCCATATTAAAAAAAAAAAAAGAATTAAGAAATAATTAGCTGTTCCCTGTGACAATTCTAAGCTGAGATAGACTCCAGGGCTCCCTGCATTATAAACTGGGGTGTAGGCTTTATTTATTGACTTCCAGGTCCCATTAAATGGTGGAAATAGAGCAGGGTGTCAGAAATGCTGGTGTATTCAGTCCAGTTATATTATCCTCTGTGGTTTTCTTGCCTGACTCATGCAAAGGTTAAGTCCTTGTTACCTAAAAGCACACTTGAAAATCAAATTGGAAATTAGATCATTTTGGAAATGACTTACTGCTTTTTCATGAAGTCTAAAAATGGAAATTATTTTTTTCCTCAAAGTTCTCAGTGTTCCTATGTTTCTCTGTGAGGTGATGAATCTCAGATTTCTTTAGAAAACAGAGATAAAACAACTCCCTTGATTAGAGTTTACAGCCCAAGTGTGTCAGACCAAGGTTCTCCTGTGAGGCTTGACAGGCCATGGACTGGGTGACTGTGCTACATCCTCCCCCACTGACCTTTCTATGCACACACTTGGGCAGGACCAGAAAGTTTCTGAGATATAATTTCAACAAATAGACTTATTTCATTCCTGAACTAAGGTAACTTTTATGAGCAAAATTAACTAAAAGCAATATATTGCCACAAGAACCACTATGATTAAAACTGTTATTCTCCTACCAAAATACTTTGTCATAGATTTTTTTCAATCAGATCTTTTGAAAAAACCTCACAAACAGAAAATCCCCTTAAATTTAATTACGGTGGATGCAAGATTGACAAAGAGAAATTGCTTAAAGGAAGAAAAATGTCAATTACAAATTCACCTTTGGCTGTTAAAAGGAAACTATTTCTGTGTATTTCTTTTATGGATACAAAAATGAAAATAAAAAAGTCAATTACACTCTTCTTCATGAAGAAAGCAAGTGGGGCACCATGCACTTTCTAGCCCCAATAAATACCAATAAATATTTTACTTGTGGGTAAAAGGAATTACTAACCCTGTATTTTACATGCTATCAGAATGCAAAAATGTAGCTCTTTTTCTTCACATGAATTTGTAAAGTTCTCTAAAAGACTAACTTACACAGCTACATACTTGCAAGTATTTTAAATATAGTTATGTTATTTAGGTATGGCAATTATAGCATGCCTGACACCACTGTGTTTTCCAGAGGTGTTACCTGATCATTATTCTAAAACCACAAATAGAACTAGCTGCTGCAATCATTTTGTCTGGAAACCTGAAGTATAGTTTATAGTTAAAAGCCACTAAATTCATGAAAGAGGAAGGGAAAGAGCAAACTTTCAGATTTTTGCAACTCAGCCAGGAGCTGCAAAATAGTTATGTGGATCATAATTCTAAACTGGAAAAAAAAGGCATAGAAATTAATTATTTTGAAAAATATTATCTAGGAATTATGTTCATTTGGAATGTGTAATGCTAAATATCACTTTATAATTGTTTATTTGGAATGCTAATGCTTTGTTTTGTTATTTCTATCTGCAGTATTTGTGAAGTGAGCCATGTTTTTTGGCTAATATGTACTCATGTTGATTGCAATATGTTGAAGTGATATTTAAATGTTTATATAGTCTATTACTTATCATATATCTTTAGAAAGAATCAGAAAAATGTTGGCTAAAAAAGAATCTCAGCAGAAACAGGGATGGTAGTAATGACTTTTGTTAAGTTTTCCTGCTAATTGTTTTCATAAGACTAGCATAATCTGTTTCCAATTTGTGAAACTTTCAGGGTTGAAAGTAGCTGCAGGCTATATTTAATTTTTTTTTCATAGATCCCCCAAATACTCCCAAAAGGTATGTATAAAAAAACCAAACCAAAACGCCCCAAAAACCTCACCCAACCACAGGGTGTTTTGTTATTTCTCTGCCTGAAGAGTAGGAGAGGATGAACAGTGCAAATGGGACAGGAATAAGAACAAGGGACTAGAAGAGGCAGGATATTTAAAATAGTTTTTAAGGTAAGGAGGAAAAAATAATCATGTTTGCAGGGTGTGCTGGTTTTAGCTGGGGTAGATTTTGTTTTCTCTATAATAGGTAATATGGGACTACGTTTTGGATTTGTTCTGGAAACAGTGTTGATAATTCAGGAATGGTTTAGTTCCTGCTGAGCAGGACTCACACAATCAAGGCCTTTCTGCCTGTCACCCCACCCCACCAGTGAGGGGCTGGGTGTGCACAAGGAGAACGGAGGGCCCAAGCAGGGACAGCTGACCACAGCTGACCACAGGGAGATTCCATAACATATGGCATCATGCTCAGCATACATAGCTGGGGGAAGAAGAAGGAAGAGGAAGACATTTGGAGTAATGGCTCTTGTTTTCCCAAGCAATGGTTATGCATGATGGAGCCCTGTTTTCCTGCAGATGGTTGAATGCCTGCCTGTCCATGGAAAGGAGTAAATGAGTTCCTTGCTTTGCTTTGCTTGAACATGTGGCTTTTTGTTTTATCTATTAAACTGTCTTTATTTCAACACATGAGCTTTGAAAAGAAACTTTTGTGAATTTTTTAAAAACTTACAAATATGAAAAAAATTGTATTAATAATTTTAACTGGATTTTCCTTGGAATTAATCTGAAATGTTTCACTTATTTTCTTCAAATTTTTTTTTGAGGGTTAGACAAACTAAAGCACAATGCTTAATGAATTTATCCTAATACTAAGCCAATGTTTATACCAGATTTAAAACTTAAGGAGATTCACTTGGTAAAAGATGGAACTATTTTCTTATGTTGTAAAGTATGTGTGATCTAGTGGCTACAGTTATAAGAGTACAAGCTTTGATAAGCAAGGTGTTATGCTTCCAAATGTAGGTAGAGAAAAAGGTAATTTTCAGGTTTTGGAAAGAGTCAAATTATTAAAGAAGTTTTTTTCCCATACTATCTTTGTAGATTGTGTCTTATTAATTCTCCCAGTGCAAAACTACTCACTAATAAAAGAAGATTTCATCATCCTCATTGTTCCGCAATGGAATGGCTCTTTTATATTTTAGCTAATTAAGAAATCAGAGCTTTGAAATAGACATATTGCAGGTTTCCACATTTTCTGGTAACTATCTCATATTTCTTTTTTTTTAATGGTTGATGAATTTCATACTTTTTGTAAACTAAATTGTCTGTCTCTAGCATATTCTAATTTGTTAGGTAAAACAAAGTCAGCTGCCCATATAGTAAGTCTATGCGGGATGAAATCGTTTCAGTATTACACTTTTTACTATGGCTTCTTCACAATTTCTCTTTCATATTACCCTTCTTAGGCTGCTTTATCTAGCAAACCTCAGCTGCAAAACATGCAGATAAGAAATTCATTCAGAAAATACCAACATCTTTGGAACTGTGTCTGCAAGAGTGTTATGATACAAACCATAATCAAAGAACAATTTGAAGTTTGGCATGCAAATAAGAATACAAATACATCCCACACTGCCTTTGCAATTCCCACATTCCCCATTTGAATGCAGAATGTGTCTTTTAAACTGAAGAGGGTTCTCACTTTGAATGCATTGTCTCATATCTTCAGAGCAAATGTTACCAAAAAGAAAAAAAGGAGGAACAGTAGGAGAAAAACGTGGTTTAACAGTAGACATATTAAAAAGACATTGTTATCAGCTTAAGCAGGAAAAAAAAAGCGCCTTCTATCTGGTCTATACTTTTACTTAGGATGTCGTTTAAGAGAATTCATATAATTACTTAAATTCTCTTTATGAGTGATAGTGAGGAAACAAAAAAGTCAATGCTGAAAAAGTGTCATAATTTTTTTTTATTAGAACTAGTGCTCTTATATAAGAGCATCTGGTACCTAAGATGAATTAATTTTTAAAAGGCTAAAAAAAAAAGGAAAAATAAAAGAAAAAAAAAAAAAAGAAAGAGAGAATTCCTTTAAGTAATTCTTGCCAGCATGGAAATCAGTCAGAGAGAGAACAGTCAAGATGAGTCCTAGAAAGAAAAGAAAAGAAACAAACAAAACCCCTTGGATACAAAGATTGTGTGAAGTTGTTTAGGGCTTAGTGGAAATGCTAAGTACTTTCCACAGTTACTCAATAAAGTATAGAAATATTCCATGGAGCTTATTTGTGCTCTTGATCTCTAAGTGACGTGCATGTCACAGAGGGCTGGTTTCAAGAAATGTGAGGAATACTGCAAGAGCACTGTCCTGTTGTTTTCAATTCTTTAGTGGAAAGGAGGAAAGCAGTCTAAAATAAAATTTCCTGATCCTAAAGAGTATAAAGATCTTCCTGTCTATGTGTTACAATGATTAAAGTCACCTTTCTATAAGGCTCAAATAGCTGTTCTTAATGCAAGTCACTAAGTAAAATATTCATTAAAAATAAAACTTTTTTAGTAATATCAATTTGGTTATTAAGGGAAAATTATAGAGAATGTGTGACAATTGTTTTCTGGCTTCAATCCAATTTCTTCACTCTGAGGCTGTCCTAATAGAATTAAACAATTCAAAACCCACAAAAATTCTGACAATCACAGCATTAGAAACTACTATTTTGTAAGCAAATACAAATAAAAGAAAAACTATAACAACTGCACTCATTTACTTGTGACTGCTTCTCAGGGATGCACATGAAGTGCAAACAAATATCAGCCATCAAAATTGAACCATAAAACAGCAAAATAATTTGTTCTATCGACTTGATGGCCAAAGATTTTTTCACTTACTAAAGGGTCAGGAATAGAAGCAAGTACTTCCCCCTTCGCTCTCCTTCTTTTCCGGTCAGTCAATTTCAGCCTTGTTATGTAATATTTCAGTAAAATTACAGTATGACAAAGTGACCAGAAAAAGCACGGGGCAGATCACCAAGAGAAATCATGTGGAATCCTTCATAAATACCAGAAATTTTTGCCTTCACACTTTTTAAAAAGAAGAATGTAAGTCTTTGTGCTTAGTGACACTGTGCAACTGACATTTAATTACATCTCATTTCTTTGATAGAAAAGTTGAATGCTGAGGGCCTCTGCAGGAGACCAAATACTGTTTTCTTAAGTTCACAGCATGGCCCATAGATATCTGCTATTCAAAACATGTTTGGGTCAAAAATTAAATTAATTTATTTATTTTTCAATAAATTCTTTTCAACTCCTTTCTTATTGACCACGCTCTACAGTCATACTACTATCATTCTCAGAAATTACAACACTTAATGGGAAGAAGGACAGGAAAAAGAAGAGGAGAAAACATGTTTATGTCCATTACACATAAATAATACCACTACTACTTTAAGTCAATTCTATATATCTAAAAATATCCTCTTAAAATGATATTTTTCTAACATTGTATAGAAAATACATAGATGGGGAAAACAAAGCAATTCTCCCATGAGGACAGTTCTTTGGCATCTTATTTTGTGTCTTGAATAAGAAAAGAAAATGAAGAATGTTTGGAAAGTAGCTCTCAAAGCTACTTCCAAAGGGTGTGTGATGCAATGTAATTAATTGCGTGTCTTTGCAAAGACCATCCAAGTTTTCATATCTGTTTTGTCAAGGAGTCTGTCAGATAATAAGTTATTTAATGAAAAAGGACTAAAGATGTTTGAGTAGCAGAGTCTGAGTAGCAATAACATTGTAATTACAGCCATGAGAATTCAGATTCTCCTCAACAGCTCTTTTTCAGGCATTGGGGAACTTCTCCAGCTAGGTCTGGAGAAGGTAAAATGGATTTATTTCATAAGAGTAAATATGCCTTTTCTCACAAATAATGCTCAACAATGAGAAAAAAACACCCAGAAATTGCTCCATTTCTTAGGAGTGTCTGTAGACCCAATTTAGCCCCCAGATTTGTTAAATACACAAAAGAAATCAGCCTTTATCAGGGTTTCAATGTGGAAAAAAAATAGTGTCAGTACAAAGCCAGTAGTACATGTCTCTAGTAACATTTTCTTAGTATAAAATATGACGAAAATGTATCAAATCAATAGCACTAGAAGGGCACTTTCATTATATTTAATGCCATTAGATAGGAAAATATCACCATAGTAAAAATATATATAAGATTAAAGGAACAGTACTGGTTAAAAACAGTTATAATCTGTCACTTGTCAATGTCAGTGCTCTGTTTGAAACATAACAACAAAGCTCAATGAATGAGATCTTTATCCTAAGAAAACCAATTCTGCAATAGAATGTGAAATTTATTTTTCCTGTCTTTTAGCTTGAATGTAATAGATTACATCTAACAACTATTTAAAGTATCAAAAATTCTTTATTTTGTTAACTGGCTCTTGCATTGTCTAGTAAGAAGGCTAAGTGGATAAATAAGCTGTATATTTATGGACTATTGTTACATTCCATATTATGGTCACTGCAAACAAACCACGTAATTCTCCCATAAATGTGTGAATATCCCCAGAGTGACATTCCCCCAAAAGTCATTAAAAAAATTCTTTTTGTTAGACAGTAAAACCATGCAAGATGTAACAGTGCAACACATATGTGGTAATGCAGACACTTCCAACAAAGCATAGCAATAATCAGGCTTTACAATTTTGCTAGCATTGAGTTTTCAAAGGAGTCCAATACCGGCATGATTTCTTTCATTACTGAAACATAGGAGCAAATGGATGAATCATTCAAGAAATTATATATAAGAAGGACCAAAATTTATTGGATTTTTTTCCACCGTGCAATAGTAATTACAGGAGACTACAGTGGTATTTGGTGGGCAGGAAAATCAAATTGGATTTTCTTGCTATTGCTCAATAAATGCTGATGGTGTCATGGTAGGATACACTGTATGCTGGTCATGAAATTTAGGCATGTTGACATGACATAGTCTCTGTCAACTTATTGCTCTGTCCAGTACATTCAGCTAATGTAATTTCAACATATCACAAGAAAATCACTGTTCCTAAATGACTGTCGTTCATATAAAGGGTGGTTTAAATTTTACATACAAACACATTTATGTACACAAAAAAGGATAAAAACAAAGAACAAATAAACAATCAGGGATCTTATTATGTTAATAAGAATGGATACCAAGTAACTGGAAGTTAATATCATATATTTATTCAGCTGTAAAGGCATGGGATGGAGAAAGGAGGGGAGGAGAGGAGAGGAGAAGAGAAGGGAGAGGAGGAGGGAAACAGTGAATGATAAGGCAGTTAAGCAGCTAATGAGAGTGAAGCTGGTGTTTGAATGATACAAGGGATTTCTTCATTTCGGTTATCATTCTAACTGAAATCTTTATTAAATAAAGGTTTGGGGGATTTTTGGATTTTGTGTGGCATTATGTGCACACACTTGTTTTCCTCAATGAGAACTTTTCTGCTGGGACCAGCAGCACTTCTTTTATGGTAATAAAAACTCAGTAAAGAGACAGTGTTAACTGTCTGATAAACTTGAACTTCTAGCAAACCCCGATAGACCCAAATTCACCCTGCTTAAAAACAGACACTAGAGGCACTACCTTCTGGATTTAGCTCTAGCCACGTGACATAAAGCTAGGAGGCAATTCAGATTCTAAAGTGATGAGTAACCCATTGGAGAAGTTACTCTCTGATTTACCGTGGAGCAAATCCTTTTAAAGCTCTTTTCTAAGTGCTTAAGATTAGAAAAGATCAGATTTGTGCCTGTGTGCTACTTACAATGAAAAATTGAGCTAAATTAGAATGTCTTCTTCACCCTGAATTTGCACAGTTCTGGGAATAAGGAAAGACAGAAAGAAACTGTAGGAACTGAATAGGCTGTCTTCTTGAAATATTTCACAGCATCTGCTGCCACTTAAAAAATTGTATCACATAATTATGATTTTTCCACTGGATTTCACTGTACTGATGATAGCCTGGAAATATGAACTCAATCCAATATCAGAATGCCTGCTTTTAGCTGATAATTTTTTTAAAACAAAATCTATGTTGATGAAAAAATACAACAGCAATTACTTTCCTAAAGCTGAAGAGGGAATTAAAGAATTGGCCATTTATCTGAAACAAAGATAAATAATGTCTGACTCAGAAAACTGCTGAAGAGCTACATTTTGTATATAACTTTACTTCCACAAAGTATGTCATGGGAATACATAATATGTACTTTTTTTCTCTTGCAATGTGATTTAAGAAGATATGCCAGTCAAACTAAAGGGCAAAATGAACATAACAATGTTCATTTCAATGGTAAAATCATTCAGAGACTTATACAGATTTTGCTTCATTTGTCTTGAAATAAATTTCATATATATTTACAAGTGTTTGGAGCCATTCAGTCTAGTTCTAGAAACATGTTTTGACCCAGTTAAGGGGAAGAGAATGAACTCATTGTTCAACAGGCATAAATAACATTACTAATTGGATTCATTTTGCAAATTTAGGCAAAACAGGTTCTCTTTCCTAAACCTAAAACAGCGTGCTAAATAATAAATTTTTTCACAGTCTTTTTTCTTTTCCCATAGGCTGTGACCCTTGCATGTTTAGTTACAGCAATCTATCCATGCATTTATAGAAAACATAGGTGTTTCTGTAACAATTTGCCAGACAAATAATTTTTGGGATTACCATAAGAGGGAACCAATTAATGAGTTAATTGTAAAAAGCCCCAGCTTTTGATTACCTTGTGCATTTTTAATTTTTGCTTATCCTCCAATTCGTTTGTTTTTTCTAAATGTCCTCTTTAATTCCATGATCGCTTTCTGTGAGTTTTCCCTTAATGTATTCCCTGGTAGAATTTTTTTCATCCTCTTTTGATGTAGAAAACCACTCCAAGCTCATAGGGCACATTATCAAGTGTAATGGGAGAGGTCTAATAATGTTTGTGGACCAAGACTTAGGGTGGACTTCAGACACCTTGAACAAGACTTAGGTTAAGTATTAGTGCCTACATTTGAAGTCATGTTCCTAAAGCAGCTCTTCAATGAGAACATGAAATATCCCTCCACTATAAACTGCAGAGCTCTCCACATATTAACCTTAGTGCTCTGCATACATATATATGAACCATATGAGCCAGCTCCATACATTGCTAGGTGTACCTGGGAGCATAAAAATAAGTCTGCAATTATTTTACCCCGTAACCATTTTGAAGTATTTTACATAAAGAGGTTTCTGGAACAGAAACAAAGTTTTGTATCAAATAGGTAAATCTTGTCTATTAATCTCCAGTACCAATGATTCTCGTGTTGATCAAGAGGAACAAGCAGCTGGCACTCCACCCACATTATTTTGTATCTTGGTAGCCCTAATGCCCTCCTGGAAAGTAGAAGCTATAAAGCTGAGTCTTTCCAGTTGAAGAGGGCTTTGAAAGACTGTCATCTTAACCCCTAAGCGACTTCACAATGACTACACAGGTATAAAGGAACTATCATTGTCTCTATCATTTTAAAAGAAAAGTATCTACAGCTGCAGTATGTCGAGGGCCTGATGAAGATGGAGTAGTTGTACTCAAAACATGTCTGGCAGACAGGAATTGTTAATCAAGTTTCTGGATCCTAAGGAAATTTTTATAGGAATGGAGCACTACTTCAGCAGTTTCCCCTGTTTCAAAACCAGGGATGCAGGATACAAAAAATTCTGTGCTTGCACAGTAATGTGCCTTATGGATGTATAAATCTTAAGCTTTATGAAACCTCTTTGATGGACTGTTTTGGACACCAGAATCTTCTAAAACAATATTTTGGCTCTGATCTTATATTTTAAACAGGAATTTTCATGGTTGATTGGCAAGGACTCATTCTGCTTATTGATCGTCAGGATTTGTCTCTTACAGATTTTAAATAAGAGTCTATCAATGGAATGTGTAAAGCATATTCATGGTTGTGGCACAGCTCAGGTTTGCATAATAATCAAAGGTTTTCAATAGCTAATAATGTTCAAGTGTTCTTAACATATAGCTAATATTTAGTTGTCACATGGAAACGAAACGGAATTATTCCTTCTTTTCTCACTCTATTCGTAGCTGTGAAAACTTGTGATTGTTTTCTGGGGAGGTGGCCTTTAAAACTGAGCCCAAATAACTCGTGTCATAATGCAAAGTTGATTAAGATTCAATCTCAGTAGTTCCCAACTGTAAAAAAAATCTAGACAATAAATAAACTCAAGATAAGGTAATGAAATTACCAAATATAACCAACAGTAAAAAAGATTAATTTAGAGCTAGGGACAGTTGTGGAAGAATCTCCTGTAGAAGAAATAATGAACCCAAAGTACTTCTAGATTCTGACTGTGAAGGTTTTTTTTTGTTTCAAAAGATAAAACTTAACTCTTTGGGCATTTAAATAGAATCTCTGGAATTCATAATTTAAATTACAATGTCACTATGCTGAGAGGCTATAAACTCATCACTAACATAAAACCTCATATTTTGTTCTCCTTTTTTTTGTGTCTTTAGAGATTTAGAGTTTCAAAACTCATTACAATCTCTTAGAAGTTTTCCAGTGACATTTAATCAGTTTCAGGACAGATCATAGAGTTTTCATTCTACCTAGTTATCAAAATATGGCTGAAATTTTCCCCTTAGATGTCTTTTCTGTATAGAAACAATCATCAAGATTAATTCAAGTTAAATTAAAAAGAGGTTAATTAGTCTATATAAAAATGTTGTGTAGATGCTTATTCAGAATTAAAGCAGCCTCAGTGAAAATTTCACAATAGATTAAACTAAAATCAAGGTCACCTTAGCTCTTAATAACGACCACTTCAACATTTAGCATGGTTTAACTGCGCTCTTTAAACACATGCGTCTTCTAAATGGGCAGTATTCCTCCATGTCTTCATTTAGACAAGCCTGTTGAGATTTAGTCTCCAAGTACTTGTTTAAAAGTCAACTTCAGAATAATGGAATGACCGACAAGTTGCTGGACAGCCTGGATATACAGGCCTGGTCATCACAATATGAAATGCTGAGACATTCCTGTATATCCACAGAATGGAGGCAGTTCTACATGGACTCTCCTGCAAGCAGCCCTAGTGCAGAGTTCATCCTGCTCCCATGCTGAATTCTTGTACTGGAGTGTGACGAACTCCTCAGAAAATCTTAATGAGACTAACCTGCATAGACACAGGTCTTGTAAATGAATGAGAACAGATCTTCTAAAAGAAATTCTGAAACTTCTCAGAGTGCCAGTTCTTTCTAGATTTTCTAGCCAACAGAAGACTTTCTTGTGTCCAGAAAACAACAACATAAATATTAGTGATTTATTGCTGAATTCTGGTGAGAAAATTCTAGTCAGTATAAGTGCATGCAGCTGAATTTCTGGAAGAAACTCCTGAGAGTATACCAGAAGCATCAGACGTCTGAGACACACAGACTGGGTGGCAAGGGTAGTAGATAATATAGTATCTGCAGTTAATCACCTCTCTATAGGTGAGACCTACCTGCACTGCAGAGATGAAGTTCTTGCCTTCTCTTTTGACTGTTGTGCAATATTTTTAAGGTTGATGAATGCTTCTATATTTTAGAACATCATTAATGTTTGTGTTTAATGAAATTGAAAAAACTTGCTACTTCAGAACAATGAAAAAGATAATATTTTACTCCAAAGTCTTCAAATTCCCCAGAACCAAGGAAAAAATGAAACGGTCTCACTCTCTTCCAAAATAATTATACATAGGAAAAATCTCACACATTGCACTGCTGACAAGTTTATGTTCCCTTGTCACTGAGGAAACCTCCTTCATGGTCTCTCAAATGGCTGTCATATCAAACCTCACATCAAATAAAACTTTCTGCTTTTGCAGACTTGGAAACCATCTTTGCTTTGGAAAATATATTACTAGACAGAAAGTGCAAAGCACTAAAACATCCTCACAGTAAAAAACTAATCCCTTCATGCTTATAAGACATATAATGAATTCACCCCCTGCAGTTGTTGAGCTTTTCATGTAGTGATTAATATGTACCATTGAATATATATTCATAGTATGATGAAATGATTGCTCTTTATGCTAGAAAACGTTTGAGAATCTGCATTGTATTTGAGAATCTCTATCATTGCAGAAGTAGGTGAAAAATCTAGTTGACGTGCTTTTCTATTCATAAAAGTTCTTGCATAGTATGTTCATAAAAGCAGTGTTCCAACTCTGCTTAATGTTAATTTCACAGAAGTTCTTTAACCAAACAATAAGTATAACAGTTCCCATGTCAAAGAGAGTTTCAAACCTCTAATAATGTATGAGGGTAGATGCATAAATTATGTAAGTCTGGAGGGTAGATGCACGGATTATGTAAGTCTATATATGACACATCTATTTACAAGGAAGTTATCATGACTGGTTTGGTTTCACTTGACCTTGAGAATAATCCACATTTTTCCTAATTTAAAAAAACTAAAAATATGGGAATAGTATCAGTTTCATTAATTCTCACTTTTCATGCTCTTGCAACACAACCTCTTTATTTCTGCCATATTTGCACATCTGTGGGCAGTAAAAACACCAAGCCCTTCAACTAATTGTGTTATAAATGAAATATGCATTGGTTCCAGATTTTTCACCCAAGAGGGCAGTTGGAAGGTAATTAGAATAAATATAATCAACTTTTGATCCTTTTAGATTCTCTTTCTCTGATATTAGCCTTGAAACAAACTAGAACTTGTATAAGTGGAAAGCTATTTATATAAAGAGTATGGTAGATAATCCTCACTAGAAAGTTGAATTTATACACTCCTTAAATTTCATTCCAAGAGTCAAAAAACCTGCTTCTGTGTGCTTCCAAATACATTTGTTATGAGATAGAAGTAAAAATGAAGTTCCAAGAATTCCCTTTTGGTTTTTTTGCTGTTGGTAAATTTCAGTCTCGATACAAGTGTCAACTTTGACATTTAGGAAAGGAAAAAAGAGGAAAGCATTCTAATTAATTACTTGCAGATCTACAGGAAAGTGAAATTTAGTGTCTACTGCACATAACACCATTATTTATGAAAGGTACAGTACTGCTTAAAATTCTGTTCAAATGTGGAGTATTCTAAAATTGCAGCTGTGCACAGCTTTTAAAATTGCTTATTCTTCTTTATCTGATTGCTTTTTAATATCAGGGAAAGGTTGAAAGGTTCTGAGCAAAGTCGAAGAACATGGGAATCTACTCTATTCAGCTTTTGAAGGCTGAAGGAAGATTTAATATTTAAAGTTTAAGATTAGCTCAGAATGTGTATATCTTTTTCTACTTCCATTTATCAGAAAATAATATTAGTATTCAGTGCACTGGGGTAAAAGCACTGGCTTCATCTGCAAACAGAACAGGGAAAAGTTATCAAGTTCCAATTCAAGGATACATGACCTAAGATTGGTCTAAACTTTTAAATTCTCAGTTTCAGGAAATACCTAAAAACAACATCAATAAAAGAGTGACTTTGATGTTCTTCTGGAAACCTTTCATCCATTTTCTGAAAAGTAACTATTCTTTTCAGTGGAGAAAAATTATTTTAAAAACACTTACATAGTAAGTTCTGTTTGCAAACCCAGTTATGAAGAACTGATTTTGCACAGAGCTGCTTATGATCTGAGAAACATCCAGTTGAGAATAATTTCCCAGTGATAATGTACAACTAAATGAATCATAATAATTAATGTAAATGAAAGTCACAGAAACACAGTTTTTGAATGATGTAAACTTTGTAGGATTTGATTTACCTGGCTTGTCTCACATCTTGTCCCATAGACATGAATTAGAAATGTGAAAATAATAAAAATAATATAAGTGTGATCTCCCTTACAAAAAAAAAAAAAAAAAAAAACCAAACCCAAAAAACAAACCAAACAAAACCAAACAACGAACCAAAATTTTCCTGAATCCTTTACAATAAAGGAAAATCATGTACCTGATGTCAGGTTTTGTCGTTGTGGATCTTCTTTTACTGGCAGGACACATTAAAAAAACATAGATAATAAATTAATCTACAGTTTCATGTCAAAATACTGAAATAAATTTCAATAAGAAACATGTTTGTTTCTTGGAATCATCTCTCAGATAGGAATTTCTATAAACCAGATTTTTTTAAAGCCTGACTCTCCTAGTAAATAATTTAAACAGAGAAATTTTCTGTCCAGTAAAACCATATAAGCAAACTGATTCTACATGGTAGTTTAGTGAACTTGCACCAGTGCCACTGTTATCCTTTGAGGTTCAGGATTTCAAGATGCAAATTTTATATGCAAATCACTGCATTTAACCAATGCAGAGAAGATATTTATATCTTCAATCACTTACTCAATAAAATGTTTTAATTTATTGCTATTAATTATATTTAGAGGTATAGCAGAAAGCATTTGTCCTTTTGCATATTACTGCGAGGAAACAATCAAGGCAGTGCTGTGGCCAAGAGGTCAGCCAGAATGTGGGTGATCATGAAGTCTATCTAGTGTAGGAAAAAAAAGCTTCTTGTAATCCATGTAGTTATTTTACAGCACAAAGCTGATGACCTAAGGCATCAGACCAGCAATGAAGATGAACTGTGTACTGCTTGGGTGGGGAGCACAAGAGCAGAGGGAGTGGAGATTGCTGATGCTCGGCTCCAGCGCGGGGGCTGGGCAGGTCAGTGCTGTGCCAGCCAGGGGGGTCACAGGCAGGGCACCGCTGCGGCCAGACTGGATGTGCTGATGTAATCCTTGATACTCATATGCAAAGGAGACAGCAGACATTCAATTACTGGGGATTTATGGGCATTTTCATCATTTTGGCTTACTTGTATGTATGTACAAAGACTAAAAATGCTCCTCTTTCCAATCCCATAAAAGCCCCCAAACCCGAATGTTTGCATTTTTGTTGCTGTTTGCAGAGATTTTCATCCCTTTATTACCTTTAGCTTTTTCATATTTCAGCTGTTTCTTCTCTATTGTTTTTTCTACAAGGAAAAAGTAGCACAGTTACTTTGGTAAACTAACTACTGAATAGATTTTACCTAGAATTTTCAAGCAAAATTCTTTGAGAATTAACACAGATATTTTGGGGGTTGCTTCAAACAACAATACATGCAAATTTGCAATCTCATGCTATTTTTGTTGTAATCTTCTACATATATATGAACACTTAGAGTAAATTCCTACCTTCTTTTTCCTTAGTTGTCTTTGGTTTTTTTGTGGCTAGAAATATTTGCAAGGAAATAACATTAAGTGACAGGCATCAGAAATACAGGGCTTTTACAATAAGTACATTGCACAAAGATTCTCTCCCTGGTAATTTCCCTGGAAGAATTACTGTGGTTAATGTATACATGTATACCATGTCTGTAATATTGCAGCAGTGCCTGCTACCCTTAGTGGTAGTAGCAGTTCTGGGCTTTGTGCAGAGTTGTTGGAAATTGTTTGAATATTGGTGATTGCAGAGTAGTTTAGAAAATCCTGATAAAGACTTTACACTTGAATTCTGTAATTCCCTAACTACTGCCAGATTTACCTATTTGTTTGTGGCCAAAATACACTAGGGAAGGCCTCTGCCTATTGCTTACTTCTTACTCTCTCTCCCAGAGTCATCTCAAACATCTGAAAGAAATAAACAAACAAAAAAATCCCAGGATATGGAGCTAGATGGACCCTTAGAACTGCCAGATGTGACCATTCAGAAGTACTACAGCAATAGATAGTGATTTATTTTATTTAGGGTTTTTTTTTCCCTGATCCACATTCACTAAGAGCATGTGCTGTTTTCTTTTCAGTATCCTTTTTCTGCAGCTGCAAGTGCATTTGGTCTGCAACTCCATTCAACAGGGCAGATTGAAATTAAGTGTATAGCTTCAGGCATCTGAGCCCATTTCGGTATTCCCTGTTGACTACAGCTGCCTGCCTTCAAATGGTTCATTTGCACTTTGCATTGTCCAACCAGTTGTAACAACACTTTCTTCAGTGTCTTCTGCTGTGTGTGTCACCTGATTTACACCAGCTGTCTCAGTGAGGATCACCTGTGTCTAGCTCACCAAAACGTGCTGCAGAAGGTGAGCAGTAAAAATCACATAATCATCTGAAAAGAAGAGCCTGTGGGAGAGACCTCTGTAGCTGCAATGCTGTCAGTTCACCCATGCTACTTTGCATCATCACTGTTCCTTGCTGATGAGCAACATGCATTAATCAGCACTGGTATGTTCATTAGTTCTTTCCATAAGGCATGGTAGAAAAATGTAATATTTACCTGCTGTTGGGGTTTCAGCTGTTGGCTCTCCAGGAAAATAACCAGTAATGAAGAGGAAGGGGGTGAGGAAGGGAAGGAAAAGAACAAGAGTTTCAGTACCATGTTTTTTCAGGGTAAGCAACATTTAAATAGATCTTCTCTTTCATCTGCAACTTTTCTGCAGGATATTAATTTACAAACAAATGTGCCTTAACAATGGACATGTAAGTAGGATTTCATACTGAAAGCTAAGAATCTCACTCTTTGAAGTGCTATAATCCAGCATGCAATGATTCCTGCAAATGCAAACACTGTGCCAATCAAAGCTTTCTAGCAAGCAAATACTTAAACAGACTTATTTTTTAGTGTGCCTTCAAGGTTATAGCTGACTATGATGTTCTCCAAAAAATGTATTCAGTTTAATTGTTACCTCTCTTTTCGTATCATCCACACTTCCCAACCAAAGGCTGTCACTGACCTTGAATAGCTGGCATTGACCCCTAAGTTTCTCCCACACTAGCAGTTCGCCTTGCCTTTTAAGAGAAAAATCTTTTGAGAGATTTTGACTACATCTTTGCACATCACCTACCACAAGAGAAGTGTATGTTCCTGTGCTATCATAATATACACAAAATAATTGATGAAAATTGGTCAATCCAAAGGATAGAAATTCTCTGGTGTAAACCATGGTCACCCTTTTTAAATCAAAGAAATTAATTAAATTGTCATTTTGAATCCAAGAATTTTTCACCCATCACTACTTCATTATTCCCAGTTTTATGTAATATCAAAATTTGAAAGTAAAAGAATGACCCATTACCCAAGCAAAGCCTCTTTTCCTAGAACTTAGAGCAGGACAAAAATGGAATAAGATCACAAAACATTTCAAGGTATCCTTTGATTGAGTTATCGCTGTACCTTCTTCCTGCTGAGTTTAGGCTTCAGATGAACATGAGCTCACACCAACGTGAAAACGTTTCAGTCAATGCTATTTCAACAGGAAGCCTGAGCAATTTAGCATCATTTTCCCTAATACATCCCAGGAAACTTTCACTGAACTCTTGAACTCTTGGTCCATAAGGAGACCTGTAAATGTCAGTGCTCAATGCTTAGGCAGCACGGGCATTCAGCAAAGGCCAGTTGTGCTGGTATTAAATGCTAACATGCTAAAGTCCTTTAATACTTACCTTTTTGCCTATAATCTTGCTAATAGCTTCTGGAAGCTGATAAATTACTGCACTGTGATCCACGGAATAATTAGTAAGTTTTTTCATTTTCAGAAGAAAAAACCAAGATTTTTTCTGAGGTAATAAATCTAGGGAAGGGGTGCATGCTCTCACTACTTAATGTGTGTCTCTGAGGGTTCTGGATGGGCCCAGTTACATGCCTGTACCCTAATTTAGGGTTAACTGATTTCCTTAGACAGTCAGGTATGGGAAGACTGTTGACCTGAAGGGCAGTTGGTTTGACTCTCCGTTGTATGAAATGTAAGGGCCGTTTCCTCTTCTCAATGCATCAACAAACTTCCACTTACTTTGAAAACACTGGGAAACATAATACCCCTATCACGGGGCTTTTATTATAGAACTAAATGGGAATACAGTTTGCCACTTCTTAAAGGATTTTTTAAAATATCAGCCTACATGTTCTTCTTCTTGACTGCAAACTGCAGTTTGGTATTCCTGCATGTGTAAGATATGCCACCAGCTTTGTTTTCTTTCCAAGGTAATGTCTCACAATTTGTGAGTCTTTAGTTGACATGCAGGGAATAAATTCTGTTTCATTACACATTCAAGTTTCATGTACAATCAATGGCTGCCAAAGACCCTCTTGTACATTAAAACAGAAACAGTGAAAAATAAGATGATTTACTAACTGCTTTTAAAATTGAGTCAGTGGCTGTGTGGTGGCCTGGCAGGTTAGATCATGGCAGCAAGTTATTACTATAAAAGTGCATGTGTTGTTAATTTGAGTAGTTTTCAAACTCAGGCTTGTCTTTCTGTTTATATCTGCATTCCCTAATGGTCCAATCTTTTTACTGACTTAAACCCCATTTGCTTTTATAGTAAGACTGAACAAGATACAATGTGTGAACGAATTCAGCCCAGGATAAAGATATGAATTTATTTTACATTCCTGCTAGATCTGAACTCCAAAACCAGTGGGCATTTTGTGTCCATTACCACATCTCATACTGAATTACACGATAACTATGCTCACGTTATGGCAAGTGCACTGCACACCTGACTAAGAAATACATGAAGCAAAGCTATATAGACCTCTATAAATAAAGAAAGCAGTGATCCAACTTAGTGTTCTCCTTTAAGAGGAGAAAGTCAATTTAAAATAGATAGCTCTGGTGTTTAAAATCTTAAGGTAGATCTATTCAAGAATGGTTTGCTCAAAATGGGCAGTGTATAGAGGATTACTTTTGTAAATTACTATAGGTCTGCTTGTTACTGGTTTTCCTTCTTTTTCTTTATTTTTTTTCTTTTTTTCTAAAGGCACTCTTAACCTTTATAATCATTTCAAGCAGCAGAATATAAGATCAGAATATGGTACAAACATCCCTCTGAAAGGTCAAGGGAAAATATCCTGGCTATTTCTTATATTCAGAACATACTAGGATAATATAGCTCTTGATAAAAAAAACATTGTAGACATTGATTTTGGGCTAAAGTGATTAAAGCATAAGGAATTAGTCACTTAAATCTGTGATGTATCTCTAACTGTAGCGAGTACCATCACTGGTTCTGTCAGATAAATCAGTGCAGAAGACATTAAATGTCAGTGAACAGATCCAGTGAAAACAAGACTGAAAAATCCCCAAATAATAGAATTAAATAGAGCAAAAAATTCTTAAAATACTAGCAAAAATGGAAACAAACCCAGGATTAGCTTCACAGGAAGTAATAACTTTGCAATAATAACTTGAAAACTGAACACTGCATTTCAGGGCTGAGGGAGATCCATCAGTGCAGGAACATTTCAGATGCCTTGTGTTCACATTTTCCCTTTGCATCTGAGGTTCAGAGTAACACTGTTTTCCTACAGTGTTAAAGAGCAGGTATTCATCTTTAAGCACCTGACACAGATGACTGGTTTGGGAAGCTTAAGGGAATCAGTTTGCCTTGCCTTGTTGTCAGCTTACTTCCCATTAGAATAATGCATGGTTTGGTCTTGTTATGCCAGGCACAGCACCAAAAAGAAAACATAGATTCTGTGTTAAAGAAGCAACAACTAATTAATCTGTGAAGGTCCATACTTCAGCATTTTCACAGTTCAAAGCGTACAGTACCAACACTGTCCCTCTGATTCTTGTCTGACCATGCTTTGCAGTGTGTAATGTGTAATGACTTGCCATAATAAGCATAGATTCCAGTCTTTATCTGTTCAGAAGTCCTCCTTAGAACTGACCTTAAAAAGGGCATTATCTAAAGACTTCAGTGGAACTTTTTGCAATGTGACAAATTCTCCTTGAATACTCCTTAAAACTAATCTAAATTGAAAATATTCCTTTCTCTAATTTAATTTAGGTTTTTTATTTTAAAAAGCTTTTATTGGAACAAGGCCAACAACGTGCTTAGTGAATTAGTGATGTAAGTAATTTCCAAATGATAAAAGAAGTAAGGAAAAGGTTGTCTAATTCAGTTATGCTACATGTTATTTTCTTATTTTCAATAAACGATATATTTGCATAAATATAAATTATACATTTACAGTCATCTAAAACCACCAGAATATAAATTTTGCTACCAGTGTAATCTACTTTATTTTCTAGGATGTAAAAATTGTAAACAGAGTCTGAATCTTGCAGCTTCATAATATTAT
The DNA here is from genome assembly GCA_013400735.1 of Pomatostomus ruficeps. Lineage (NCBI taxonomy): Eukaryota > Metazoa > Chordata > Aves > Passeriformes > Timaliidae > Pomatostomus > Pomatostomus ruficeps. The sequence continues at coordinate 31,755 of VYZT01011911.1, forward strand.
ATTATAAATGTGCTTGGTTTTGTTGTGCTTGGCTGTTAATAAGCAGGCAAAATACCAGAGTATCTGTAGTATAAGCAAGAAAATAGTATTATCTAACATGAAAAAATTGCAAAAATTTAAATTGAGAGAACATGCATCTGAAAAGAAGGTTTATGTTCCATAAGAAATAGGTCATGACACGTACTTGCAGTGTTTTTCGGTTTGACTGGGAAGTAAAAAGAAGAAAGAGAGATGGTCAAAACAGTCAGTTTCAGCATAATATTGCTATGGCAGAGAATGGCTTTATTTGTTCTATATGCTTCCTGCATATCAAAATGTAATTTCTAGTAATCACACAGTAATTAATAACAATCTAATAATGAATAATATTAGTAAGGATGTTCTCATTTACAGATGATAATTGTTTTGTCAGAGTTAATGATGACTAATATTAACAATAAAAATTTTAATTCATCATTTATATCCTTTCATGAAGAAGCATGAAGCAGACATTTCTTAAACCCATGATGATAGTCCTCAGCAAAACTGAACAATGCTCCTTCCCATACCAGCAGCAATTCTGCTCTGTCTTGCACAAGTGAGACTGTGCATGAGCGCTGATATCAGAGACATTTACCACAGATGATGAATAATGCATCATATGATACCTGCAATGGAGGAAAATTAAAGTATTGCTCATCCTGAGAGGCTAACTCACTTGTGAAGTCCAAACAAAAAGCAGATCCCCACGAATAAGTCACAAAATGAAGCCATTTAAAGTAAGCAGTTTCAGAAAGCAGTTTAAATTCTTTGCTGGCATATGCCTTTGACATCAATGGAATTACAGAGGCAGAAATTTGACCTTTGATATGTACATATATATATATCTTAAAATGATGACCAGCATTACAAGTATGTACTGTGTTATTTAATTTGTGGTATAGCATGTCAGGACCATTCTATACATCAAAATAGATCACAGGGCCATAGTTTTGACATTTGTCATATGCAACTCTTTCTTTGAATAGCGTTTCCAAAAGTAATGAATACTTAAAATTCAGGAGTGCTTACCTGGTTTTGTAAGGGGAACTCCTTTTTCACGTCTGACTGCTTCATGCGCTAGACAAAAACCAACAGCATAACAAAATCGTTACAATGTTTCTAAGTTACATTCTGTATAGGTGGTTTGTTTTGCTTTGCTTTGTTTTGTTTTGCTTTGTGGGGTTTCTTCGGTTATTTAATTTTTGTTTGTTTGTTTGTTTAAGTAAGAAGGATTGCATGTATGTTTTTCAGGATTAAGCATTCAGTTTCTCTTGTTTCATGCTGTTATTTTGAAAAAGAAGCCCACACATGAATGGTTACTAACAGATTATCCACTGAGGGATCTGCCACAAAATAGCAAAGTTCATTAGTACTGCACATAGCTCCACAAATATAGCTACTATTAATGCTACTAAGAGTCATGCATGTATTTTAAGGAAGATGTAAGTTAAAGGAGTCTCCTCTAATTTCTTAAATGTAATTTTTATCTGTTCTCCATTTTTATTATTTGAAAGGATCATATAGAGTAAACTCATCAACCATTCACCCAGCCTTTGTTCTTGATTCAGATATGCTTGAGCTGAATTCTCAAAGACTTGAACACATACTGTTACATATGAATAAATTATATTTCAGTGTGGAAAATGCATCTCTTCTCCACATGTCCTTTTCCCCTAGTCCTCCTCCCATCCTTCTACTTCATAATTATTACTGAAAAAATTATAATTTATGTTCTATTGCTGGAAATAGAAAATATTAATATTTTTTTCAAATGGGTCTAGCAAACAAAAGTCAGAAAAAACCACCCCACAGATCCCATAGCACAGTAGCAGCTATGCCATGAAAACTGGGGCCAAAACACATTTCAGGACTGAGCAATCAATGGATAGCTCTTCTGGCCTTGTTTTCAGATGAGGTTTCCCAGAGCTTAAGGACTATGCCTCACTTTCCTTTTGAGACATGAGGACCCAAAAGCATGCTGTAAAGTGGAAAGTGCAGAAAATGTGAATGGCCTCTGAAAAAAGGGGAATATGCCTCAGCCATTCTGCTACTCAGAAGAATAATTGAACTCCTGGTAACTGTGATTTCAGGTGGAGAGACAAGTTGAGAAATGCCAAGATGAAGACATCGTAGGGAATTTCAAATGGGAAACATTTTTATGGAGCATGAATGAAAACTTGGTTCGGTGAAGAGTGGTACATTTTCCATATCTGGACCTTTTTGATAATTAAATTATTTGGGGAATTAATTGCCATTTTTAATTATTATTTTTGTAGTTTACTTTGCATTCTGAAGGTGTGAAAGATATAGAAAAACAAAAAGCAGGCTGTTTGGTAAGTTAAGGCATGGACTTTTTCTTCAGTTCTTTTTGACTGAGAAGAATTCAGGATGCAGTTATATTAAAATAATTTTTCTCTCTTTTTTTCTATTTTTCTCTTTTTAACTTAGCAGGAGATAAGTTAAATTCAACCCAAGTAATTTTAATAGTGATTTTTAAAAGACTTGCACCACCTATATGAATTTTTGTTGTTGGATTTTTTTTATATGGGAAGCATAGAATGAATTCACTCCTGCACTGAAGCAATTGGTTATGTCAAATGGACGTTTAAATAGCAATGACAAGACAGTGTGTTAAATAAAAGAAATGGAAGCCATGGTGATAAAGACACTATAATTTTAAACAATTGCCAAGGGCATGTTTCCTTATATAAAAGTAAAAAAGACACACATATGCCTCAATTTTACAGGAACTTTTTTGATTAAGGTAGGAATCACATACTTGCTGACTTTGCCTGGGCTACAGAAGACAAAATAGGTTAATTGTAATAGTTAGATACAGAAAGAAGAGAAAATATACTTTTCTTTCCCCCTTTCTTCTTAACATTCAAATGTTTTATTGGAGGTCTCACTTCTTAGATTCCCCTACTTGTGCAAGGATGCACAGCATTCAAACCACTAAAGTTTAGACAGCTTTGTGCTGACTGCCAGTGATGATGGGAATGTTCGAATTCCTTGGCTGACCCTTCACAGCTTCTAGAATGTTCATTATTATTTGATATTTTTTTTTGCCTGTCAGCATTACATTACTAAAACTATAAGGTCTAAATCACAGATGAGACCCAAAGATTTAGAGTTTAGTCCAAAAACCAATTTCTCCATGAGCTAAGACTGATCCAAAATCCTAATCTATCTGGTAATTTATCCTCATATTTGGGATCCTTTCAGAGGTCTGATTTACAGCTACACCCCATTTCATTAGCCCAGCTCTGGCTAATGAGAGGCTGGAATAAGCAGCTAAGGAGCTGAAAGACCTTGACCTGTCTTCATCATTAGAAAGACAATTCTCTCTAGAACAGTATCTGCAATTGCCACTCTGCTGGTTTTGCTCTAAATGTTATCAGTTATATATTTCAAAATACTGTAAAAAATTATTGCAATGCAAATATACTACACTAGATGAGTACTGAATAGTGTTCAATACCCTCCGCCCTCCTTCATAAATCAGGAGAGGATCACTTATTCTTACCTGACTTCTCAGTGGGAGTTGTCTTTTGTTGTTTAATTTTCTCCTCTGTATTGGGAAACAGCATTAAAATCACAAAGTGTCAGCATAAGTTCATGTAATTGGAAAAATATTTCTATAGGTGATATTATGCATATGGTTCACAATGACAAAATGAATGTCTTTAGCATCACTATCCCATTGCAGCACTGTAAAACAGCATGCATGCATTTTGAGTTCTGACTGACTAGTGAGATCATACTCACAGAAAAAGTAAATGACTGCGCCTGATGTCTCAGCTGCCAGAAAACAGCCATGTACCCTTCAGTGTCTTGCAGGCAGGCACTCAAGTGGAAACCATGCTATTCCTGCATCCATTACACCTTTGCCAACATCACCTTCCTGAGTGTCTAAGTCCAACAGTTTGGTATCAAACAACACTAAGAACTTCTGTTTAGATACTGCCTAACCACAAATGTGGGTGGAGGTATCCGCATGTGTCTACACTCTGAAGGTGAAAAGGGATGGATACACATAAGCACGTAATAGCTCACAGAGGGACACATGGCACAGTCTGAATGCCAGTCCTACACCTGCTACTGGACAAGCCTGCCTAGACCTAGCTGGATATCTGTCACAAAACCTTAGAGCAGCCTGGAACCTCTGCCAATCTCATGGGAAAAGCTGCCCAAGTCCACATGCTCTTGAGCTGCCTGTGGGTTTGCTCAGCACAGTTCTCAGATGATGTGGACCCATGTTGACATCAGCCACCAGAGCTGAACTCTCCAAGTAAGTTGGTACACTTTCTAATCAAGTGGGGGTTTGTTTTACCTTCCCAATGTCCCAGTCACGTGGAAACTGGGATGTTTATGTTCAGATTTCTCCTCTGCCCAGTTTGGTTGATTTTAAATTCACCCTACCTCATCATTTTATAGCTCTACTCCATTTTATGTCTTTTTCCAAAACTGGATTCAAGCCTCTCTCCTAACCTCTACCTTTCAACAATCATATACATTACTAAATTCTTCTTAAATATGCTTAAGACATATTCAGACTGTATTTGCCCTTCTTCTTGCTCAAAGCAGTTTGCAGCCACCTGCTTCTGGCCCCTTCTTTTCTCCTAAGACCTCTGGAAGGCAGCAGATTGAAGATGACAATGGCTGGGTGGAGATCAGGATGGGCAGATATGTCTTTGTCCCCTTGTCTTGTTTGTTTGGTCTGTTTCTGGAAGAAAATCAGGACTGATGGGGTCAAATATAGGGAGGGATAAAGCTCTGTGGTTACCGATATTTTCTATTATTTGAAAATTAAATATAGATCTGTATTGCTATGCTTTTTAGTTGTTGTCTGGTAGGTGGTGATTTAATTTCTCTTAATTTGTATTAAGTTTAGGGCATTTTTATCCCCCGCTACTCAACTATTGTTATTGTCAGCTTTTTATGAAAGCATTGAATTAAAAATCTCATCTCCATATTGTGAATTATAGCACAACCAGCAGCTTGAAGATGCAACTTATTGAGAGAAAGTGTCTTTTTTCTGCTGTTAGAAGAGCTTTAACATATAACAGTGCATTTCACTAGTTCAGATTGGGACATTAAGTTTTCTGGGTACCAAAACTGAAGAAACCCTGGTATGCTGACTTTAAACAAAGGCCCTGTAACATGCATTGGATTAATGAGAAGTAAAAATCAAAAGGCTTCTCTTTCTTTGGATCCTAACACTTTTGAACACTAAATAAGATATTTTTCTTTCCTAATTCTGTTGATAATGGACAGCAATGTTTGCTTTGTAACTCTGGGATAATACGTCTGTGAGGAAGTAAGTAAGGAAATAAGTTTGCAAGTGGATGGCATATCTGATTCATTTGAAAGTAGGGGTAGTGTTTCTTCTCAAAATGAATTTATTCTTGAAAACAGAGTGTCTTAGACAGGCCTGTGGATTTGCATTCATCTTGGAACTGACACAGTAAT
>VYZT01011915.1:0-23229 GCA_013400735.1 Pomatostomus ruficeps
AAAAGAAAATAATAAAGAAAAAATTTAAAAAATAAGAAAAAGAAAAACCAAAAATAAATAGAAAAGTAAAAAGTTTAAAAATAGAAAAGGAAAGTGGAAAGGGAAAAGGGAAAGAGGCAAGGGAAGAGACAAACGGTAGCTTCTATAATGGCTTGTATCTTTCCACTCATAGTGAATTTTTTCATATAACTGACCCTAGAGGCATGACAAAATGGCTTCATGGATTAGCCAGAGGCCTGTGTGCTTTCAGGTACATGAACTGTTGCATCTTGTTTAAAATATATATTAACTCTCGTCATCCATTTCCACCATTTACACCTTTATTCTGAGCTATCATCTCCATTTACAATTCCCTAAATTTTATTTAAACGAAAGGACTTAATCTCTTCAAACTTCAGTTTTCTAAAGGTTTGTTGTTTAAGTATGATGTATTAATTTAGACTCCCTTTGTTATCTGCCAGGAGAAGAGGCAGCTGCAGGGAGTGTTTGGTCTCAAGGGTCTAAGATTGTTTTTTCCCTAGGCCTATCTGTTTCTTCCTGTATTGTTTACCCAAGAACTTTAGTTATTAGTCTCCTTTGCTATTGGATTGGATAAATCTTATCTACTGAGCCTAAATTGCTTCCTGTTGTGATGTAGTCGTAATTAATAGGATCTTCAGACTCCAGTAAATATGTAAAATGTAGCTGAAATGCTGTGTTCAAGCTTTAGTTAACATTATTATGTAGGTGATTTTTGTCACAGAATTGTAGAACTGTTTATGTTGGAAAAGACCTCTAAGATCTTCAAGTCCAACCATTAACCCAGCACTACCAAATCTACCACTGAACCATGTCCCTGACTGGCACACCCACACCTCTCTTACATACACTGACTCTATCACCTTTCTGGGCAGCTTGTTGTAATGCTTGGCAACATTTTAGTGTAGAAATCTTTCCTAGTATCCAGCCTAAATATCCCCTACACACCTTGAGACCGTTTTGCTCTATTGCTTGTTACTTGGGAGAAGAGACTGACACCCACTGTCCATCTGCCACTCAGCAATCTGGTGTAAGAGTATAATGGGAAAAAAACCCCCAATAGTCTTAGCTGACAGAGCAGTTAAAATATATGAGGTGTGGGAACTGTGTTTTCCACAGGTGGTGTGATGTATTTTCTAGAGATGAGCTCTAAGTCTTGGCTGAATTCAAATACCCACTAATTTGAGAAAAGTATGAGCCTTGTATTCAGATGTGAGCTTTGCCCCCAGGCAGCTCCAAGATTGAACTGATTAGGCTTTCAAAAGACATGACTGGTTTGGAAAGCTTTAAAAAAAATAAAGAAAAAACTATGGAGAAAGTCATGATACTGGTGATTCCAAGGTCATAGTCACCCAGGTTTTAATTGATTTTGTGTTTCCTAATGCTATTCTTGTGTTCTTTTCTGGTTTAGATTAAAAAGTTCTGCAAGAGCAGAAATATATTCCTATATATTCTGTCTAATGCACCCATATACTCTTCCTGCAGTTTTAACACACACTCTCACCTTCCTACTCCTCTTGCTGGTGTCCATCCCTATGTTTTAAGCAGTCCCCTATAACGCAGAGGTGTCCCCCCATTATTCTGCTAAATCCTTCCTACATGCCCATGACCCCACCTCTGGTAGTGCTTGTGGTTCTTCCCTCCACAAGAAGAGTCCCTACCATGCCCAGAGATGTGAGAGAAGCCAAGCATTCATGTATCTTTTACCCATTTGCCAGTGAAAACTGCCCCGTATTTACAAAACTCACCAGGAGAGTGATGAACAGGCAGATGGAGAAGCCCTACCAGCAGAAATATTTGCAGCCATTTATTGGTTATGGTAGATGTTTCCTAGACCAGCACAGTGTATTAAAAAAAATCACTGAGAGAAGTAAAGATACAGGCAGAAGTACTTCATAAGCCTGAAATATGCTCTCCTATTTGCAGGGTATTATTCATTACAAAAAATCATTTAAAAGATCAATGATTTTTAAAAGGCTTTAGGTATTTGTCCTAACAAACTGTTAGCGGTTATAAATAAGGAATGTGTTAAAACTCTTGCCAATTATCCCAACCAATGTAAAGCTGTGTATGAGTCTGGAGAGGCAAGAATTTCTCTAGCTGAAGCATTTTAAAGAAACTTAGTTTAACAAGGGTGTAGAAGAAAGCGTGGAAAAGGAGCCAGAAAACTTATGAGTAAATGAAATACCTCAATGTTCAGAGACTAAGCTGGTGTTTTTAGGAGCTGTCACAAGATTTATTAAGTCTTTTAACTTTACTACATGCAACAGAGAAATTTAAAAATTATAGACCAAATCAGAGGCCATAAGGGGACTTGGGAGAACCAGCAGGCTGCAGAAATTGTGCGGCACTTCTTGGTCAGGTCTCAGACAGTCAAGGATTATCTTGGGACAGCTGTTGGACTTCTCCAAATGGCAGTAATAAATTCTTATAAATGATTGCATTTTAGAAACCTGAGTCCTGTCCATCCCTATCTGATAGGGCTACAGTGGTGTCAGCAAAGAGAATGGGCCAGGACCTAGGGAGTGGGGAATCGGAAATAATAACAGTCTGAGACCTTATTAAGTTATCTCAGTGGCCAAACACTTCCATCAAGTCTGGAGCTATCCTGCTGGAAAAAACTTCTTATGTCAGTGGGGTGTAAACCATGAGTGACACTCCAGTCCCAGGAAGAATCTTACCAGGTTCCCACATGCAAAAAAATGGACAGTGTTTTCCACTTTGAAAAAGCATTAGGAGGGTTGGAAAGGTCACGAAAATCACCAGAAAAACCGAAGAATGCAAATGGCAGGAGACTAAGAAACAAGGAGGACAGGAAAAAAACCCCAAATGGAATGATAGAGCAATGTAGCAGGGGAAAAAAAAAAAAAAAGAAGGTGCTTTAGAAACTGCAAAACGGAAATGTATTTAAGACCATTTAATGTTGATTCAAAAACCTCAATGAGCGAAAATGAGCAAGCAATAGTCGCTATAACAGATGAGCAAACATTAAAAAAATATTATGGAGGGACTTACTGGACATTCAAAAGAAAATGAATGAATTCTGGATGAAAATTGTTGAATAAGGGGTATACTTTCAAGAATCAATAGCCCAAGGGAAAAAAAATACAGTTTCTTGGCTTTGCCAGGTAAATTGAACCACTATCCTAAAGAGTGCAAGACTCTTTCCAGATCCACATTTAAGTAGCAGTTGCAGATAATATGAACACCCCCCAAAAAAAAGTCCCAACCAAACAAAAAGCCCAGTTTGGAGAGAAATGCTGCTTGCACAAATACTTCTCCAGATGAGTAGGAGAGTCAATGGTGTGGGTGGTCTTCAGCTGTTCTCCAAGACCACGGCTGAAGATCCCATGTTGAGGTCACTCTGGGCACAGCCATTAAAATTCTTTCCTGAAAGCCAGGGTCTACTTCCACTGCAGCCCATGAGGCTGCTAGACTGGCAGTTCTTGGGGGAAGCCAGTCATTATCCCCCTATTAAGTTTTCCCCTAATCTATTAAACTTAATCCTTTTATTAATAAGTAATATTAAATACCCAAGGAAGCAGCTGGCATTCACTATATTCTGTGGTTTGCAGTAATTTTGCATGGATGGGAAGTAGGAGCTTTACTGAGTTGATCCCCTTCACTACCATTTATAAGCATGTCTTGGGCAGAAAGAGGCTCAAAAAAGAGACTTTGATGGTTTTGGCGAGAATCTACATTTTGTTGAGATTGACCAGATGGTCTTACCTCCAGATGGCCCAGGCTTCTCCCCTTCAGCCCCCTCCTTCTCCTTTTTTTGTGCACTGCTTTTTATGCCACCCACTTTCACAGTAGTGTTTGAAGGTAAACCTGAAAGTGCTTTTTGTGGGCTAATGTGATAAACAGGCACCATCCAATTGTGTTCACTTCATAGTTAGATCAATGCCTTGGACGGGACTGTAGAATTTCCTAGAATGTGCTGTGGAGTACTTTTCATAGACATAAAATGAAATGCTGCAGAGTATGGTCCACCCTGGCATTTCAGGAGGCAGATGTCTCTTTCTCAGGAAACTCCTCTGGGAAGAGTTATGTAGGGTTACATAGAAAAAGCTTGTAAAATCCCGAGACCACAGAGAGGTGTAACAGAGTCAAAAGAACACTTTGCTTTTGAGCCTGTGGAGCAAGAGTTGCTGCAAAACAGTTTCACAGGAAAGTTTGCATGTCTGCCTCAGTTCAAGCCATAGAAAATACTTGAAATTTCTAACAAGATGGTGGTGGCCACTTGTACTTTCTTCAAGAGAAAGGATCTGACACAAGTGGATTAGTAGTGGGATCGGGGATTTTTTGCTGCCTTCAGCTATCTGTTCCTCATACAAGTGTGCATTAACACTTTTGACAAAAATGCTCTTGAAGTGGCCTGATAATACTCCTATTGCTGCATCACTTTGTTTTGGACTCTCAGCTGTTCATTGCTATTGTGTCAAATATTCACATTGTTTCACTTTTGCATGACCTGAAGGGATTTTGGGGCCTGTCTATACATTTTTTTGCTAGAAAGTCTGGTTTGGTTCAAAGATGATTACAATATGTTCCTTGGGAATTTAAACAGAGGTATGGTTCCAGTATTTTCTTTACAGTATATGTATGACATGAAAGCATCCCATGCTGATAAGATACTGTGGGAAATAAGGTGACCTTGTGCATCAGAAAGTGAATACAACTGAAAAATTTAAAGCAATATAATCTGTTTTCCACTTTCCAGATTAGTGCTGTTTAACTAAGCTACATGAAATGCAGGCTTGTGGTTAATATATGAAGAGTTTCTCCCATACTCCCTTGTAAAATCTAAACTTATATAACCAGATTAGAAAATGAAAGACAATGCAAGACAGTCAAAATGTGGCAAAAACCAAAATCAGGCGTTATTTGTCAGAATTATTGATGGCACACCTGGCATACATGTTGATGAGTTAACATAAAAATATTCTTTTACTGTTTTTCTTATAGGACCCAGAGGCCTCCGTCAGAAATAGAGCATTATTTTTCTTAAGTATACCTAAATAAATGTATACACATACATTATATGGACAAAGACAAATATATAAGGATATGAAGTCTAGTCTTTTGAGAAGATCAAAAATTGTTAAAGCTTTCAACTCTCCCATGTAGCTTTTTAAGGATGTGTTTTTATGAAAACCAAGGCAAAGAAGAATCTTTGAGGGAGATGAAGGACAGGAGAAAGAGAAAGAAATCAGTAACCATCACTTACAGATCACAGAGCCTGGAGAAGTAAGCATGAAAAATTACTGGATTTACTCTTGAGGTACTTAAAACCAACATATACTGAACCTTTTAGAGCAATTTAACTACCCAGATCATTATTTAGTAAAAAATATAGCCAAAGCATGCATAATCAAAGAGTTCTCTAAATTGCATGGAGACAGCTTTATGGTATTTGGCTTATACATCAGAGCACTGGCCTGTCGCCTATAGATGCATTTGAGACATTTGGCAAAATAAATAACAAATAATAAATGCTCAAGCATTTGATGTAGGGTTTTATAAAACCTTGCCTCAAAATTAGTTCAGAATTGCCTGGGATAGGAGAGACAGCTTTCAAAATATTCATGAAAGAATTCAAAAATATTTACAGTGCTTTGCTTTAAAACAACATCATCTGGAAAGGGAGAAACCTGGAAAGTGTTAATACTACACAGGGCTGGATGCAGTTGTGGTGTGGGTAGGGAGTTTGCCAGGAACATGGCTTATCCCAAGACCCCTGAAGGGGGGGCTGTGCTAGATACAGCTAAAGGAGATGCCAAAAAGGAGGCATGAGGACTGCCTTAGCTCCTCAGACAGACACATGCTGGCTGGAAAAACTTGAGAATGTACTAAAAAATGGCACTTCCAGCTTAGCTGGGCAGCAAAGTTGGCTCATGTGAAAATTGGTCTCATGTGTTATATACAGAAAGTTCTTATGTTCTCCCTGGAACTCTACCCTGATCTGTTGTGTGCATTTCAAGGTCTCCCATCAAACACATGTGCTGCATATTGAAAGACATCAGAGGAGAGCAGCAAAAGAGATTGGAGTAATATCGAGACATGTTTATATGTCACCCGTGCTTACAGCTCAATCATGGGATTGGGTAAGGTGGGTTGGAAGATGTGACAAAATGAGAAGTGGGTTACTGGAAATGGGTGAACAATACAGGCCTGCAGGAGGAACAAGGGGCCAAAACTTGACTGGGAAGCCTTGAGGTAGAAAATAAGGGAAATTTCCCATCTATGGAGTCTGTAGATGTAGTCCTAGAAAAAAAAAGATGGAGCTGCTGCTAGGGGAATACTTGAATGAGAGATGACAGTGAGCAAAGTAATTTGTCGGAGACACTCTGTACTGATGAGGTATCCAAACAGATCTCTCATATTTGTATCTCTTATTTCTGTGTGCTAAAACCAGCAATCATGATAACTGGGCATTCATTTGAAAGGAAAAACAAAACAGTTGTCTAATCCTTCAAAGGTGTATGAAAAGGACAGCTTAGGTACTTTACTTAGTTTCAACATTTTAATAATGATGACGTGCATCTGGAAAGGGTCAAAAAAGGTGCTGGTGTAAATTATGAGGTCAGTACATCCATCTTTTACTGGTAAGGGCATGTGTGTATGTGCACACGGGGAGATAGAGGGAGGCAGATATTCTAGTTTGTGTAAATTTGGCTGCATGCCTCATACTCACACATGCAGATTGTAGCAGACTGATGCATAAATCCTCCTCCAGCTTGTTTATAAATGTTTCCACTTAGCACATTTAAAAACAAAATTTTAATTGCAATTGTTTGCTATTTTTTCCAACGTCAGTCTTTTTTTTGGAGGGGTGAAGGGTGTGAAGAGCCTTTGACCAAAAATTAAAAAATGGGAGAAGACAGAGAAAACAGTGAAGACGTCACACATCCAAGGCTTAGGTGATCTGTGAGCATATACTTTCTCTGCTGGACAGAAGGCTTCAAAGGCAAGGACAGTACAAATACAAAGGGTGTTTCCTTTGCCAGTCTTTAACAGTGCCTTCCTCTTTTGTGGAGAGAATGGAAGTGGAATAGGAACAGCAAAAAAGCAGAAGCTGTCTCCCTCCTTGATCTTGGCTAGATTTTGATGCTATCAGCCCCAGATCACTTCCTGGGCAAGATTTCCCCCAAAGAGTATTTACAAAACACTGTGATGTCAGGATTATGTTGCCTTCAGGCTGGAGCAGTGCTCCTCTTCTCATGTCTGTGCTCGAGGCTGAGCTCTAGAAGAAGGTCAGAGACCTTCCACTTCCCCTTGAACACAAGGAACCCTCCAGCCATCCCAGTCTTCCCCTTCATCTTGGGGAAATACAGGATTCTGGCTGTGCTCAGAACTGTCCCATGGGGTTCATGTTTAGTACCTTTTGCCTGTTTTGCCATGTGAGTGAAGAATGCAGGAGCGGTTTCTGCTGGGAGCCCTGGCACGGAGAGGCCAGGCTCGCAGTCTGCTCTGTGCCAAAAATCGCGGGGTTGTGCATTACATGCAGGTTATTAAAGATTCTGCTTACTTTACAATGGTCTGTTAACAGCTCTAATGTCTTTAACATGTGCAGTCCATTGACTTTTAAGTAACATTTTATTGAAGTAACTGCCGTGGTTATTAGGCAGTAAGATTTACGCTTCATTTTCAGTCCTGGATCTGGAAATCTGGAAAGAAAAGAAAAGAAAAAAAGAAAGGATGAGGAAAATCAGAGGGGTGACATGTAGCAAGAGACAGGAAAAGTCCTGCTTGGGATAACACTCACTTTGCACATGTGAGATATCATCCACAAATTTTCCAGGAAATGATTCCTCCAAACCCTTGGATGCTGAGTGAACTGCTCACAGAATACACAGAGCAGCCTCTTCCTTGGTGGAAATTCAGTATGAGTTGCTTTCTTTCCCCCTCTTGGTACGAAATAATATTTGCAGATGTGAACTGTGGGAGAGGTTTGTGGCACATTTACATTGCAATGCGTTTTGCATTAAGGAACTGGCACTTGACTTTTGACTGTTGAAGAATTAGTGTAAATCTTCATAATTCACTGGCATGGGTGGCAAATGAGGAATTTCAATGCAGTACTGTGTGCTTCTACCGGCAGAGTGTTTTCAAGTCTCGTGTCTTGCATAAATATCCTTGTAATGTGAAGTGAAATGTTTAAAATATCTCATTAAGCAACAATGCTCAGAGTTTTTTTTGTTTTGTTGGGGTTTTTTTGTATCTGAATTTTTACAAGGTGTGTTTTCTCATTCCCTAAACTGTTTCTTTCAGTCTTGTAATTTTTCTGAACCACCACTTAGAGCTAGCTAGTGCATCCAAGAGCTGCAATCGCTCTCACACAACTTTGTAAAATCAGAGATAAGACATTTTAGTACATTTATGGTAGAACAGAGATTACAGCCTAGTGGCTGGTCTTGGCCTGCATTAGTTCCTTTGTTTTCAGAGATGTAATCTCTTCTTTTTCATCCCATCACCCATGTCTGAACTGATGGAAGATGATTGTCTGTCATATTCCAGGCTTAAGTTACTAGCCTTTCAGCTGCACAGAGGCCTTGAGAAATGCACTAATATATTCACAACAGGAGGAAACTGCCAACAGAAACAGATCCTGAACTGGTTCCCAAACAGGATGACAAAAAAAGTCTACTCGGACCACACACAATCCCTCTGCTTTGCATGTGGGTCCTGTTGCACACGTTCGCTTTGCCCTTTTTTGTATAAACAGCAGACAACTGAACTCTTTATGTTGGTACACAAGAACGTCTCAGTTTTAATGAAATATTGCCTTTAACTCAGCACCTCAGAATTTGCCCCAGTAAAAATCTCTGTTCCTCATGAAGATGATCTGTGCCCTTTGGAAAACCCCACCCTGGCCTCCTTTCAACAAAGTGCCCAAATTCCAGAGCAGGGCATGGCACCTGCACACACATTATGTTTCCTACAGCTCTGAGGAAATCTTTGATCTCAAGTTATTCTTATTTATATTACTGTGGCTAAAGCAAAGTAAAACCAAAACAACCACCGCATGTTGAACCTATAGAATAAGTCCAAATTATTCTCTTTAAAGCAAAGATTAATCAAGCTGTTTATAAAAATATGGCTTTGATGATACCATGCATTTAAGCAAGGCACACAATCATCTGGAAAGAGAGGTTTTCAGCATGGGTCCTTTCTTCAGCAGGAGAAATAAAAATCCTGGGGGATAAAGAATCAAATTTCTGTGAAAAGGGATGGTGAATTTAAGGCACAGAGGCACAAATTTTAAAAGCCTAGAGCCTGAAGTACCTGCAGAGCTTTTTTCTGGTTTAGACTAATTGTAAAAATGCTCTGCCTTGTGCCATGCAGCAAAAAAGTTTATTATGGACTCAAAATGTTTGGCCATTCTAAATTCCCAGGCTATTATAAAGCTTCTACAGGGGACTTTTCCAGCACTGGATAATAGCCTGGCCCAACACCTTTAATAAAATCAAGGTGACAGACCATGAAAACATTTGCTTCAGCACTATAAGCAAATCTGATACTGTTGCTGAAAGATGCCTGGAGGCATCTGTGCAAATCTTCAACAGAAGTGGTGGTGGTGGTGCTGATGTGTGGGGGGCTCCAGCGCAGCCAGCCCAGAGCGCCGCACAGACAATGCCTGCACCTTTGAAATTTTAAACTGGCTTCAAACACAAAAAGCTGGGCTTGAATCCTATACAAAGATTATGGGTCAAAATTCATCATTTAAGTGCAAAAAATTATTTTACCATTAAAATTAGAGTGTTTTTTAATGCTTGATCACACAAGAGAAGTGGTTTCATAAATTAACACTGGTAGAACATGAAGGAGTCCAAGAAACAAGCATGAAATAGTTTCACACAGCAGTTCACAGCTCACACTTCATCAAACCCAACACTGCAAGTGTAAGATATGCAACTTCACATCTAAGGCAAGAAAAAAAGGAAAAAAAAAAGACTAATACAGATCACTTTTGTTACTTTCAAATGCTGCTTACTATATAAGCAAATAGAGCTGGTTTTGTAAATTCCTGGACAGGAAGCTGACAATAATAAACCTTAAGCTGAATTCAGAGTTCTTTTGGGACAAAGGAGTTCTGTTTAGTCAAGCCCTCATTTTTGTGTTGAAATCTAGGGCAGATTTATTCTAACAGTTTCTTAATTTTTATGCTTGCCTTTTTTTTTCTTTTTTCTTTTTTTTCCTTTTTTTAATATATGCACCCAGCTTCAAAGCTCAGATATCTTATATGATTGTACAAAAAATTTTTGGAAAGATCTCTTCACAATTATTTTGTTTTTGTATCATTTCAATGCAAGTCTCTCATCAGATAATATCACAGCTGTATCTGTATTGTGTAGTAGAGGCAAGACTGACTGGAAAAAACATACACTGAGGAATATGAAATTCAACATTTAAAAAAATCCTTTTAAAAATCTACTTTAATTTTAAGCAAAATAGCAACCAGACTTCCACTGATTTGCAAATAGAAGCTGGACTCAATTTTTCCTATTTTCCACCCCTAAGTCCTGCAGAAGTCTGATAATCATGAGGGATATTTTTTAAAAAAGGAGGTTTCTCAAGGAAAGCAGGGGAAAGGAGGATGGTAGACTGTTGAAACAGTAATGGAATTGTAGTTTTGCTTAACCAAGCCAATATTTTATGCTTTCACTTTTTTTCCAGAGAGACAAACAATTTAAACCAATGTAGTGTTTTAGGAAACAAAAGAGCAAAACAATAAATCTGTCAAGTGCTAAATGTATAACTTGTACTACTTGGAGATGGGTATGAAAAGTGCTAATGCAGAATGTCCTTTTAAATCTCTTTAAGATTGTTGTTAAAGAAAGGCTGGAAATCAAAATTACTTTAAAAGATCTAAAATGTAGCTGAACTTTCTGTCTTGAGGCCACTATGAACTTAAAATTCAGCCATGTGTAGTAAAGTCCCACAAGACCTATAAACTCCTTAACTCCCTCTTAATCAGTTTTTTTGGAAGTTTTAAAAACTGCTTAAGTTTTGGACTGCTCCTCTGTGCAGGGATACTATGTCCCAGACAGAAGGTAAATTGCAGTAGGTAGACTTACTCATCAGGAATGAAATTCATCATGTGACATAGCAATTTTTCACATTTATTTCCAGAAACTGGAAATCCCCTTTCCTTATTCTTTGAGCACTAAAAGCAAGATAATGAATTTATGAGGGATTAGTTGTGTTATGGTAAGGAACCATGAGGGTAACAGACTCCCTTTTGTATTTGGTTTGAACAGCCCTAGAACATCTTTATGTAGAAAACCCCCTCAGGTGCACAGAGCTTGCCATGAGCGCCTGGTGTCCCAAGGCAGGGGGAAGTGAGATGTGACTTTCAGCATTTTGGGCACTGCAGACTCTCCGAGACCCATTGCCTTCTCTGCTTACACCTCCCTGTTCTCCGAAGAGCGTGACTGCAGCATTAGCTGCTTCGCCACTGGGCTTTCCTGCTGGTGCCGTGAGATCACAGCTGTGGAAGGGGTTAAAGCATATTTCCTGCTGCCTAAGGCATGCTAGGCATTTATAGCTGCCGGAGATGGGCACTGCTGTGTAGTACGCGGAGACTCAGGTGCTTTGGGGAAGAGCTGAAAGGGGGTGAAGGCGTTACGGAGCCCCGTCCCTGCCCAGTGTTTGCAATGGGTGTGTCTGGCTGTTTTCTCTCCCACTCCCGAAGCAGAAAGTACATTATGGCCCTTAACGTTTAAGATGTTGTAGGTTTTTTTATGTGTTTTTAACTAAAAACATCATTTGACTGTTCTGTTTAAACACTATGCGTTAAAAGTGGATGTGGCTCTTTTTACCTTTGGAGCTCTGGTTACTTCTGCTCTCTTTCAATTTTCTGAAAACGAGAAGATGAAAAGAAATGTTTCATTTTAATATAAGGGAAAACCAGTTCAAACATTTGTGCAGCCATGCCTCTTCACTTATGTTTGAGAGGAGGTGTTTTATTTTTTCCTTCAAGTGCTTTATGGAGTCAGCAGGCACATAGCATCTTGGTATGAACACTGTGAGATCTGGGGGCAAGGAGCCATTGTGATTGTCATTATTTTAGTTCCTTATTAAAATTTTATTCTGGATAGAAATGAGACAAGAAAAGTCCTGTGTCTGGTTTTATATCTTCTTTCACTTGTTTATTATTTTGCTGAGCTTTGAAAAGATAATATTGAAGCTGAGGTATGCAGGGGTAGTATCTACGTCTTTATCTATTTATTTTAAACTTCCACTAGCTCCCACTCAACACTGGGATTTTTAATCGCAAACAGTTCCAGCAGCACCTAGTGCAGATTATGGGAAAAGAAAAAAAAATAAAAGAGACAACTTTTTAATGTTTAGAAACACCTCAAGTCAAACATGCACTTTCCAGAATTTTTCCCATGGAGGCTGCCCCGTGGATTTTAACGTGTGACAGGCTCATTGCTGGGAGCAGCTGAAAAGCGCTGGGATGTAAGAGCCTGGATGTGCTTGAGTAACAGTTCCTTGCACATCAGGTCAGAACTTGGCTTTTAAAATTCCCCAAATAAATATTTATTCACATGTTGTTTCTGTTAAAACTCCAAATGAGGCTTCAAGATCTATAAGAAGAATATGTGTTGGGAATCCTATTTAAATCACTGTTTATAGGTACAGGCTGGAGAGAGAGCTTGGAAAATCTGTATTTATGTCAGTAACGGCATTATTTTGCAGTGTATTTGATGAAGAAAAGGGAATGGAAATATTCTTTCAGTTGAAGATGTTTCCATCAGATGTTTAAATGTTTTTGAAACTAACATTAATTAAAAAAATATGGCTCATAAACAATTATGTTGCAATAATGAAAGGTCTAATATAAAATGTTTTAAATGGATATATTGCATGAATTACTCTATTTTCCTCAAAAATATAGCATGCTATATGTCCTGAAGCACCTCTCATTCATTCATTAAGGATATTTACTCCACAGTTATACTGGTATAATAATCTGAGGAACAACTTTTTAAACTAATGAAGATCATGTGTAACTTTAGGTTAAATATTTTTTCCCCTGGAATTATTTGCATTTCCATTGCTGTAAGTAGAAAAAAAAAGAGGCAATTAAATAAAGTTCTTCATGCAACAATATTTTATAAAAAATAAAATTTTTTCCCCTGCTATTGTTGGTCTGTGACTTGCTTGGAACCATGGCAGGAGGCTTTTTAAAGACTGCATATAAAATGAAGTTCTTAATTTCTGTTACCAGCTACTAAAAGGACACTGAAATTCATAAATATTTTTAAAAGTGTCACATTTTTAGTCCAGGCACCAGGGCACTGTTAGAGTTTGAACTTTAGCTACCTTATGTCTCTAGAAATTCTCCCAGCAGCTGCAACCAAGGGGGAAAAATTCTTCATGTCTAAAAAGTTTAAAATTGTTTTACTATTTTTAAATGACACTTATAGAGGCCCAACAGCAGGGTTTTTCTCATAAAAATATTTCTGTAGAAAATCTAGCGTCTTGAAGTAATCTCGTTTTTGCTCTCTCGGTGTCAACCTTTACAAGAAAAACTTGCTGTAATGTAGAAGATTACCCTTTATTTTTTAGCATCTGCATACAGGCTAAGAAACAATTAACCTGGGACTTAGACAGCAGATGAAAGCCATAACACTGGGGCAAGGCAACCAAATGGATCTGAAAAATCATTTTACGAAGTAGTTTCTGCCTTAATACTTTTTACTATAACAAGATCTCACCACACAGAAATTGAAACAAAGAATTGACACTAAGAGGTTCTGGGAGAAATGAATTTATAGCTAATAAAGCCAAAACAATTTCTGTCTTTTCCCCTCGAGATAGATTTGAAAATAAATTACTTTCAGTAAAAGCTGTTGGAACATCACAATGCCAGGGAAATTGCAGATAAACTGGTCACTTGCCCTCATTCCCTGCTCTCACCATGTGGTGTCAGTCTAAGGCATGCATTCACCAGGCATTTTCATCTTTGTGACTGCAGCCAGAAATAACATATCCAAATGTTGCTCCGCTGGTGCTTTCCCACTGCAGGCAGCAAAGGACTTGCTTGTCAAAATGCTGAGCCATATGCTCCATCTGCATCAATACTGACAATTCTCTTTGAAAGCAAGGTAAGACAAAAAGTGAGAGATCAGATCAACATAAGAACAAAAGCCAAAAGCTCAAGAGAATCTACTAAAATAATTTTGGAAGATAATTGACACAACACCTTTGTTTTCCATTGTGGTTTGTTTGAACATTGGCTGAAATCTTTGGGCATGTGCCTCTCTCCCTCCCCACCACACCCTGCCTTTTTTCATTTTTCTACTTGCATGTGGTTTGGTTTTTATCCCACTGCCTCCCCATATATGCCAGCTCAGTCCCAAACTATAAGCAAGCTTGCAGCCTTTGGAATGGAGCAGGAAACTTTGTGCACTGTGTTCTGTCCCTGTGCTGCATGAGACTTCTGTGACTGCTGCCTTTGTCTTTGTCTTAGGTTCCCATTGCAAATAGTTCATGGAATTCAAAAACAACAACAAAAGACAGTCTCTCTTCAGTTTCTAAACATCATGAAAAAATGTGTCCCATCTCCCTTTAGATCACAAACATGTAGAGAGAAAGTATTTTTAATTAAATTTGCTCATGGAGTGCTTATTTTGGGATGTCCGTGCATGTCACTCCTTCAATATCACTGTCTCTGCTTATTCAATTTTCTCTTTTTCCTTTTTCAGTCTTCATCAGGGAAAGTCACTGTTCCTGTTCATCTTTCTAGCTGTGCAGCTTTCCTGTAATAGCCCATGTCTTGTGCCCATGCCCTTCTCCTATAAAACTTCCCCCTTCATCTACCATTGTGGTATCCTTAGCCTGGTAGGGCTTATGTTAAATGCTCCTTAACTAAATTACATACGTTTTTAGTTATTAGAATTCCATTTCTGTGTTCTCATAATAAATCCTATTTATTAAGTAATTCCTTGAGTTCCCACCACTGTTCACTGGGGCAAATTAAAGAAGGCATTGACCACTATGAATGTACTATCAGTCAATGGCTTGCTTAATTTGACTTCCTTCTTTATACTCACTAACAATAAAGTTAAATAATCCTAATTTGCTCAGACCTCCGCCTTCTCCTTGCCCTAATTCAGTACAAGCTGATTTAAACCATCTTCTGATATTTTTCACTCATGGTGCATCACTCACTTTCCATTCCACGTGACAGTAATCATATCCAAACGAAAAAAGAATTAAATAAATGTGATGTGTCGTGACACACTGTATCAGATGTTTTCCCAAATTAAAGGAAACCAACCACAGCTTCAGAATCCCTGCTAGGCACATCACCCCCTTTTTCCTTTGAAGTCAGGAAGCTGGACATGGATCTGTGGTGGAACTATCATGACTCCCAGCCCATCTTTGGTGCCAGGGTGGCCATTGCACGCCTTGTCTTGCACCTTCATTTGTGGGCAGCTGCCGCAACCCGTGATGGGTGTGTGCATGTCCAGTGCCACCGCGGGCCCAGATCGTCGTGTATCAGTGTTGTATCTGCACGGTGTTAATGTTGCTTTTGGCTCAGAGCATGCCCACAACACCTTCTGGGCATGCCAGACCCAGGAGCAGATACCACCACAGGTTTGTGTGCCTCAGTGAGGGGAAGGGTCACGTGGGGGCCATCTCTGGGATGGTCAAAGTGGGGGAAGCAGCTGTTCCTGGCAGCAAGGGGCTGGGGTGTGGAAGGAGCCCCGGTCCCCACCTGGGTGACGCTGAGGCACCCGCCAAAGGGAGCTCATGCTGTGCCATGGCTTGCTTGCATGTGGCTCAGCCAGCTCTGTTTTTCCAGTAATTCAATCAGGACAGTCACGTCGTAACCATGTGGAGTCAGTTACCGAGTCACAGTGAATTACTGAGGAAAGGATTTCATAATTAAAAAGGACAATAAAGAGAAGAGCTTTCCACAACAGTGGAGTCCAGAATCACAATGATGACACATGAGAAAAAAGAAAACAGTTGCATTTGGGCTTGGTTTAAGGCTGGGCAGCACCTCATCAGAAGACAACCTGGTCCTGTTCTCCTCTCAGCAGCCTACAGAATCTCAGAATAAAAAGGGTGACAAAGAAAGAAGGTAGAAAGAAAGATGTCCCCTCTGCCCTTGATGGTTAGACAGGGAAAGACAGTACTCTGGAGCCATCAGATGGGAAGTAAGGCCCAAGACTTGGTATCTGCTGAGGTATTCCGACAGAAGGAGATGGACATTTAGGAGTAAACACATCCATCAGAAGACAAAAGGAAAAACCATACTAGCAGTGAATGTTATGAACCAGCAAATCTGCTGTTGGCCCCAGTACCCAGGCCCACAGCACCCTGTGGAAGAGTTGTATTTCAGGTACTGTCCCTCTTGCGCTGCATCTTGCTGTGCTATCCAAACCTTTGTGCCATCTGGCTTTGAGGCACCAAATCAAATGGATTTCCTGGCAGGGTGAACAACAACAGCAAAAACATGTGAACAGGGTAGAACTCAAGCTGTGCTGCACTGTTCTGCTTTCTCCCTCACTCTCCAGATGGATGCCTGATCAAAATTTCCCTGAGGGATCATGCCAGGTCCTCACCAGTTCCTCCTTAATCTGTCCTACTTGGGGACATGTGGCTGGAGGCAAAGTGAGACCTCTTTGTATTAGGTCATATCTTCTTTCTTTAAAAACAAACAGAACAAAACCAAACCCCTTAAAACCCAACTCAAAATGTAGGTTAGATGATGTTAGATGCTTGCTTTCCATGTGACATCCCTTGCTGACAGCCTGTATATCCCTGTGTGTCATACATAGGGTCATCTGCTGTCCAGGACAGAATAACTGGAACAGGTGTTCATCTCTGTCAGAACTCTCATATGCAGTAGAGGACAGGGTATTATACAGATCAGGAGACTTACATTTGATCCCCACCTTTCTTAATGATGAGGAAATCAAGGTGTCTCAGTTCTCTCCTCTAAAATACTTGGTAAAGTTATTTTTGTAAAGCAATTTGAGCTTCTTCAAATGAAAACCTTTACCGGATAATTATTATTGTGATGCTCCTAGGTAGTTATGGGGCATACATATTTACACTTCAGACTGTAATAAAAATGCTTATTTTTTGCGGGAACATCTGTTTTCTCCTTTGTTTCCTGTACTAAATTAAAACCCTCATCTGAAATACAAATCTGGAATTAATCCTCACTTTTGACATGAAAAGGAGGTGAGTTGTCTTCTTATCTGATTATTAACCAACTGGGCAAAAGAGCTCATCTCTTGACTTGCCTTTGGAGTATTCCTTGCAGGTGACAGTCCTTTCCATACTGTGAGAGACTGTCCTACTGAATGGAAGAGCTTACCTATTTACAAAGACCATCATGGAAAGAAATGAACACTGGAAAGTGCCAGTAATAAGTGCCAAATTGCTAACTGTACCCGTAGCAGACATGGAAATAGGAAGAGCAAGCCAAGCACTGCATTGTTTTAGCTGGAGAAAGATTCCCAAATTTCCGAAGTTGGTATGTCACACTGGAGACTTTGAACTGAAGTATTTTCATGTAGCAGCAGTCTGTGTGTTTCTGGGGTGTTTAAAATGCTGCTGCCTTCCCAGGTGTTACCTCTTCCAAGACACTGCCAGGTACAATGCAGCTGCAATCACCCACACACAGTTTTGCTGGACAGCTTTGGCACAGAAGCTGCAGCCGATGAAGAAGTAATCAGGAAGGTCTTCTGTATGGAATTCCACAAGGCTTTATTCCAACCACATGCACAGATTTGAGAACAAACGAGATCTCTCACTCACAAGGGGTCCAGGGACAGAAGAAGTGAGCTGCTTTCTGCACGGGGTTATAAAGGTCACCATACCAATGGAGAGAGGGCAGGGGGGTGGAGAGGGGATGCCCGAACCAGTGGGGGGACTTCATGGGCGTGGTTAAGGACAGCAGTTTCAGGTAGCAGGGCTAAGGTATATCAGATAGCAAAGGGGGTGGGAGACCAACCCAGATAGGGGAACACAGGTAAACCTGAAATGGCTGAAGCCAGGAGTCCAGGGGGAAGGCCTTTTCAATTTATCTATTTGAGGGGATACTGGTGGCATAAGCCCACTGACCTCCACATTTTCAGACTTACTGTGTTTGGATCAATATTGTACTCTTCTTTGCTTATTAGTAAGGAACCACTAATATCATGTGAGTGAATAGTTAACCTAGTTACTTATTACCTTCTGCATGTCATAATATTGCTTTGTTGATAGTCTCTCACTTATAGTTCTTAACCATTCTCTGCTGTTTCCATGTAAAAACGAAAACAATTTTTTCTGCATTTCCACTTATCTCCACAGTTGTTTGGTATAGAACCATGTAATGAAATTTATTTATATCTTTCAGGGAAAAATAAAAACATGCCCACACTGTGTAGACAGGCTTTTCCCTATGCAAACATATCTATTATCCAGGTGGCCTAAGAAAAAAGCATTAACAATAAAAAGATAGATTCTATTTCTGATCTGAATGCTGAGAATCTTACTCTATGAAATCTCTCCCTAAATTCAGAGTTTAACTCAATGGTGGCTATCATTAATATTGGGGAAGACCTACTGAAATTAAAGCCTGAAGCATTTGAAAAAATGTTAGTTTCCTGACAATTAATTAAATAGAGCAAGAACTCCTGCAGAACTTCTCAGGATACCCTGGTGATGTTAATGGAAGTGGACCAGGTTTGTCGAGTGTGGATCTGCTCCCAGTGCAGTTTCTTTAATAGTATCACAGGTAAATGAAGCCAAAGTGAAACACAATTAAAGGTTCACTTGAAACCATCAATTCGGCATGACATGCAAAAAAATAGAGCTCTGCTTCATGCCTCAGGGACTATTGTCAAACATCAGCTGAGGCTCACATTTATAATAGAACCTGAAACCACGTGAATATTGCACACTTCTTATGATAAGTCCTATTGTTGCTAAAATGAATGATGCTATGCTGTGCTAACCCATTAACACAATATTTAGAGTGTTAATTGAATTGAAAGACATACCATCTATTTCTCTGCCCTCCTGATATAAGAATTTACATTGATTCTTTTAATACCAGGGTGTTGTTATCACACCTAAACAATTGGTAGCTGTTACCTGTTTTTCCAGATGCTTTGTGAAGCAATGCAGTACCTTTAAATATAGTTTTTAGTACCCAGTAATTCTAAAATCTAAGTGAGAAAAAATGTATCGTGACATACATTTTTCTCCTTTATCTCATGGACAAGTGTTGTCTGAAGACTCTGAAGTGTTCAACAATGCATCCTCTCCTGGATCAAAGAAAACTCACATCTGTCTCTCAGCTTGGCATGGTCATTTAAAATATCCCCTCGCTCCTCCAGTTCCAGAAAACAACTCTGAGACAAAACCCATACACAAAAGCCATCAGAATTTGTACAAATTAATTTTTGTTGGCATTTAAAGCAAATTCCATGAAACTGACCACAAATATTTGAAATGTCTCTCCTGGGTAATGGTAGCACAATGGGAGCGGAAAGGGAACAGTGCACACCTGGATATATGAACTCCCCAAATCAAAGGGGTAAAAAAAAAGGGGTCATTTGTTCTTAATGGATACAAAACCCATATTCACCAAACAGCTGTCACATCGCTTGAAAAAAAAAGCTTGCAAGTGACAAGTTTTAATGTAAAAATATGAATGAGAGGGAGCACAAAACATTTCTGATCCTCACATACCTTAAAGCATTAAACCTCTTCTTTTTCCTTGCCTGGGAACAGCTCAGGCAGTCAGCTGGCCTCCTTTTGCTGGCAGGTTTGCCTCCTTCTTTCAAACAACCACAGCTGACAGGCACTGCCAGAGCTGAGCTGTGTCAGGTTGCGCTCACTGCGCCGCATTGTTGGATGCACACAGGAGGATATTAGTGCCTGGTTTGGGACCACTGTAGTTAAACACCTTAAAGCCTATAAGTAAACTTGCCTGTAAATCAAAAAGGCAGAGAGTTTTCTCATTTCATCAAGGGTAGTTTTACTGTCTGCTGTCACCACAGCTGTCAGCAGGATGCTTAACTGCGCTAATTGTCTAAGGGCTCATTCCCTCACCCTAACTAATTGTTTAGATCTGCTAATCTGCATCCATCATCTGTGAGGGGGCTAAGGCTGTTCTCATCTTCCAGTTTATAGGAATCGGCTATAGCGAGTCCGTAACAGGATCTGCAGTGTTTCTCTACTACCCTGTTGCTTGCAGTTGGGTCAGTGATGTCCCATGAGCTAGTGAGGATGAGGAGCGTAAATCTGTGGGAGTCAGTAAATCACAGCAGCCACCCAAAGCATGACTTAACAAGAAATAACAGCAGAGCAAACTGCTACAGCCCTGTAATGTTGAACCCAACTAGGAATGGACAGAGGGACTATGTCAAAACTTTAAATTGCTGAGCCCTTAGATAGATCTCACTGTATTTGCAATGGTGTGCACTTTGTTAGTGTTAGGTATGAAAAATTAATGATGTGAGCACACATTGCTTCTGTATATCAAAACCTTTTTTTAAATGATTCATTGATTCATTGCATTGCAAAGGACTTTCATCTCAACTTATTTATACAACTTTCATACAATTTATAGCACTTCATTCAGTCAAATATCTATCAAAATCCATTTATTTAAACCCCTTTTCTGCACATATTGTTTACATATGCAATATCATCATTTTCTGCCTTTTTTTCCCCTTTTTTTTTAGTAACCTACGAATTAAGGCTTGAGAATCCTTAGGCTTTTCTGTACATTCACTAAAAATTTCCCTTGAGTTAGCCAAATATTTGTTGCAATTCATTTTGAAGTGAAATTATCTGAACTCTGTAGGCAGAATTCTGGCTTAAGTGAGGACCATCCCCCAGCTGGCAAATCCCAGGTTGCATCTGTTACCAGTCACAAGTTACTAGCTGCTGATCCTGCACTATTCTACCAGTTCAGACTAAAGGCTTGGTCAAATCACAGAAAATTATTTTTGTGACTGTAAGTTAGTGTCAAGGTTTATTTACATCTTCCTTCATATATTTCAATCTGCCTAACCTTTAATTCTGGTTCATTGCATAGGCCTGTTACAAAGCTGGCATCTCTCTATGAAATTCATTGCAAATAGTTTGCTCTGGTTAATTGTCAAGTAACCTCTTTTGGCTTGTTTCACCTGTTCTCTTTTGGAGGCTGTTTTCTGCTCTTTCTTGTCCTTGTTGCCTTCTTTACCCTAAGCCAGATGCCACAGCTGCCTTGAGTGCCTGACTGAGGATGCAAAGCAAAGCTGGAGAGGCCACATAAAATCAGGCAGCAGCAGCAGAGCCCTGCTGCTGGCCACAGACATGCTAGTTACCACCTACGGGGATGGAAAGGCTCTCACCAGGCTAAGGAAACACATGAATGTTATTTAAGGTCTTTGGCCTTTGACACTCTCTAGTCCTTCCAATTAAGTACATGCAAGCACTCAGGCATAACTGCAAGATACTTGTCATATCTGACACTTTACTTCTACAGTCTCCTTCCTTAGAGCAGTTGGAAGCTGCTCCAAGGGGCTTTCAATTTAGTTTGTGTAGATATGTTGAGCCCTATGTGGAGGGGTCACCAAAAATTCATAAAACCCAGTACAGATGGGTTTCTCCGAAAGATTAAAGACTAAAATTGAAAAGAAAGGTGGAGGGTGGGAAGAAAGGAACATTCCTTATTTAGAAATGGGCAATCGAAATGATTAAACGTCATATTTATAAATGTTAAAAATTAAGGACACTTTTTAAAAGTACATAATTTAATAGATTCCTCTATTGATGACTAAACCAGGTAAGGTTTGTTACATATGCTTAAGTGAAAAAGACATCGTAGGGTAAAAGAGCTCCTAATCTCAGCACTTCAGCTAAGTTTCTGAATTGTGATGGGATGACTTTTGCCCTAAGAGATTAACTGAACTGGTCTCATGCAGGAAATCTATGGCAGAGCCAGGAAGCAACTTTACTGCAGAGCTTTACTTCTACGACAAGACCCCATAAAATCAGTAGCCATGATAGCCAGGAGATGACCTGTTCTCTCCCACATTCACTGCTTCTCTGTAGACTTTTATTTTCAGGGGAAGTGATTACAGAAAACTCTATAAGACCTCATTCCTCATTTTATAAATGTTCAAATCTTAATAAGGGCACAATTATGAGAAAGGAGGTTTTAAATGAACCAAGTCTGTGCCAAGTAGATGAAGGAATCTTTGAAGTGATCCCACCTTTGATTTATGTACTGGCTAAACCTTGAGTTTCAATCTAGATTTCCTCAGCAAATCTCTTAAATCAAAAGTTTCATTGCACTGCTGTTCAGAAATTAATCTGACTGTAAGACTAAGGGGAAAAATATCATACCGCAGAACAGTAAACTGCTGCAACTCTGAAGTTAAACTGAAACTAAAGAAAAACATGCTTTGCCTTATTAGTGTGATAGGGCTTTAGCCAGCCCACAACTTCCCCCTGACTCTTGGCCTGCACCCTTTTTCTCAGGGAGGTTTCTGATTTTTGCTAAATGTTCACTGAAATAAGCCCTCTCTTAGTGGCTAGAATCACAGGCTCCAATCAGCCTAACATAAGGACAGAGCAGCATTTTAAATTGAACTTATCCAAATATTATTGGTATATTATGTTTCATAATTACTTTGGATCTTTCTTCTTCTTACCATGGAAATATATTTTGGCTCTACAGTCACACAGTCCTGACACCTCAGACATAATGGTTCTTGCAGAGCCATGAGGTGGTTGTTCGTCTCTTTTCTTTATGAACCCAGTCTAGCAGAGCATTTAACAAGTGTTAAAACTCATCCCCCTTCAGCAAAATGCACTGGGTAAGCTGTGCTTGGCCTCAGGGCAGTGAGCCTAGTGCTGAGGGCTGAGGACTAATGAGCTCTTTTTGAGCCATTATAATTGTATAGTTTCTGGAAAGCAGGAGAGTTGCATTTGAGTTCGTCTGGCAAAGAAAGGACCTGAGCCCCAGTCTTTTCCTCCTGGGAGAGTGCCCTTCCCACAAGGGCATGTGAAGCAAGATCGGTTCTATTTGGAGCATGGGTCAAAAAGACCATTACAGGACTGACCTACATTCCTAAATCTAGTCAAAACTTTTAAACCTTGAATCTTAGGCATGCTCAGACAAGATATAGACAAGATTTCAGACACAGCCTATTTCAGGGCCCTCAGCACATTGTGGGTGTCTGCAGCTCT
>VYZT01011925.1:1293-24121 GCA_013400735.1 Pomatostomus ruficeps
CTCCTGCGCGGGGTGCCCTCCTGCGCGGGGTGCGCTGCCGCCCGCCCCGCCCCGCGGCGGCAGCACGGGGGACGCGGGTCTGGCCCCCTCGGGGTGCGGTCCCCTCGGGGTGCGGTGACGGGAGGGGGCGGTGTGCGGGGCCGCCCCCGCCGCGGCAGAGCCCCTGTCAGGCGGGCGCGAAGCTCGGGCGGCAAGCGCTCGGGAGCGGCACCATGGCTTCCCGGACCGTGCGGCAGGGTGCTGGGACCGGGCACCCATCCTTAGGAAGAGCGTGACGGGGGAGGAGGACCCGCGGGTGAACCCCAGCAGGACCTTTCACCTGTGCTGAGTAGGACGAGCTGCGCCGGTCACCAGAAGACAGGCTGGCCGGGAGTGACTCGCAGCCACCATCCATCCCACGCAGGGGTACCGCCTAGTCCCACTGCAGAGCTCCGGGCGTGCAGGAACAGGTTCGGACCAGCAAATGGCCATTTGGAGTGAAAACGCGGTTACACATTATGTTAGATTTTGCTCCTCTCCTGAACTTAGCAGCTTGGGTGTAGTAGCTGGGAGCAGCATGTGCTGACTTAGCTCCAGTGGTTGG
Source organism: Pomatostomus ruficeps (assembly GCA_013400735.1). Classification (NCBI taxonomy): domain Eukaryota; kingdom Metazoa; phylum Chordata; class Aves; order Passeriformes; family Timaliidae; genus Pomatostomus; species Pomatostomus ruficeps. The sequence goes on from VYZT01011925.1 coordinate 1,877, forward strand.
TTAGCACAGCAGAGAAGCCCTGCTGCAGGTTAGGGGCGATGTTATGACCAGTGTGTTGCTGGTGTACAGGGGCTCTGTTATTTCTGTGAAAAAAAACAGGAAAAGTCGCTCTTGTTGAAGCTTCAGAGATAAAAGATAACAAAAATCATGTAGGAAAACCCTTCTTGAACTTAATTTGTGTTAACAGGCCATCTGTGCTGTCTGTTGGCATCTGCTTGGACCTGACGTGCTTCTGGGATATGTGTACCACCACTTCACCTTCCCTCCCAGGCAGGGTGAAGTCCGCCAGCACAGCTCTTAAGGAATCTGGAAGCCCTTAGAAGTAAGTGCAGACCTGCTGCACTGGGGAGGTACTACAGCCACAGCAGGCTCACTGCAGCGTAGGTGTGAGCAAGTTTTGCAACTGAAGAGGGTCTGTTCTGGGACTTTACTCCTCTCTCACCTGCTCACGTGCCTACATGTAGCCCTTGGTCTTGGGGCCTTCCTGCCTCTAGGAGCATGCTGGTTCCCCAGGATATCTTCTCCTAGGATTTACGGCATTATGGAATCAGCCATATGCCAGGCTACATGTGCTTCACTGGAGGTGTCTGCCTGAGCTTGAGTTAAACAGAGCTTAGGTCTTGTGAGATGGTGTCTTTACAATTGCTTGGAACCAGTTCGTCAACTGGATTTGTAGGTGGCCACTGTGACACTGCCATAAAGCTTGGTCAAGCCTTTGGAGTGGGTGCCCCCTTCTCCTCGAGGGCATGAGGTGCAAAAGCTGGTGTGAAACTACTGCAAGGAACTAGTGAGAGCAAGGACGAAGAGGAGAGCTCCTGAGAGCCTGAACAGAAGTCATATGTGTGGAAATGGATAACTTCACAGATTGGGTGGGACATGCAGGAAGTTTTTCTCAGGAACAAGTGACTGGACATCTCCCAGTTCCTAGCAAGACTGGAAGTGAAATGTGTTAATGATAGGTAATTATCTCCTGATTACACTTTCATTAAAATGTGAGACCATCTGTAGCCCTGGAACTGACAGGCCGTTTCCTATATACTCTCGTTTCTGCATCACCAGGGATGGCTTTTTAACTTATTTAGTTCTTTATAGGATTCCTCTTCTTACTTCTCTTAGACTTAGGTCTAACTTTCTTCTTTCTGTTAGGTTGTCTAAGTCTCTGCCATTAAAGAAATACGTGTATTGTTGCCTGAAAGACAGAAGCTGCTATTTTAAGGAATGAACCTACAATAGAAGTTCAGAGGGCTTTCTCATCATCACTCCAAATCATAGTTAAAACCACAGCCAATAATGTGCCTCATCATTCTAGGAAAAAAAAGACATTGAAAACAGTTAATTTGAAATAAAAGTATGCTGGGTTGTAGTCCAGATGCTAAGTAATGTGGTCTGGTACTGCTTTCATTTTGCTTAACATTGGAGTGTATTGGAAAAATCTAAGACAGAATTCAGGGATTAATTGTGGAATGCTTGTAGTTGGTTAGTATTTTATGATGTGTTGTTCCTGATAGAGGGCCAATTAATTTATTTGGCTACTTTTTCCCATATATGCCTTTCAGCAGAACAAGTCATCTGTTCTTAACTTGTGGCTTTTTAGTTAAAAACTTCATTTTCATTTTTCATTTTTACCACACTGGATGTGTTTTTTTAGTGGCGGTAGCCAGTGCAGTGTTTATTCCTGAGCGAGTTCTGCTTTAAGTCTTAAGCTGAATTTGAGAGCGTCAGTAATGCAGGTGGGCAAAAGCTCAAGAGAAATGCTATTAAAAATGTGGCTAGTATTTTTGTGTGCAGTACCATTGTAGCGTGGGCACTTAACATGGTGAATGAAATCTTTGCCCCAATTAGGTATAAAGAAACATGACAAGATATGACGCCAGGGTAGATCAGAGAGAGGGAGAAAGCCATATAGGGAGGGTTATAGGGCTGCCTTCCTGGGTGAAATATTGCATGCCATGTGCTTTGGCTTCTGTAGCAAGCAAAAAAAAAAATATATTAAGGCATGAGAATACTGTGGGTTGAGAAACAGCGCAGTTCTGGGCTGGGGTTTGGAAGGTGTGGCTGTGAGACCGAGTGATGAGAATTAGGGGTCCTGAAAGACAGGAAAGCCATAGGGGGGCACCTACCTGCAGAGTGAGTTACACACTTTGTGCTTTGAATTGTATAGTCTACAGAGATGAGATAGAATATGGAAGAAAGCAAACCAAGTGTAGGTTATCCATGTCTGGAGTTCCCATCCAGTTCGTCAGTCTCTGGACAGCAGTTTTCCTTTCCCTCTAAACTTTCATTCTCCAAATCACCACAGCCTTCCATCTTTATTTTTTTGTTCAGTTTTTTATGCTCCCATGCTCTTATAGATGTTTGGAGTGCTGTCACTAGATGAATTCTTTGTTCCTCCTGGTGTTTTTCTGAATTGTTTTCTGGATGTTTGCCAATTTTACTCATGTTTGTACATTGTTCAGCCCAATTTGAGCTAGTTTCTCTGAAAAAAAAAGACACTTTCTCTGATTTTGTTTGACAGGTCTCTTCCAGAAGAATCATTGCCGCCTCACTTGGAGTGATGCATGATATATGACAAATGCAGTAGTATTTGTGTATTTGAAGACTACAGGTTGCATCCTATAATGGATCTATAAATAGTGCTGGAAAAGCAAGCTGTTGGGGCTAGTTGAAATGAACAAAACCTGAGGCTTGGGTTTTTTTAATCAAAAAGTAGGAACCTCAGCTCCCAAGGAAATACCCTTGATGTGCACTATGCTTTTCCAGAATTTTTGTGATGGCTGACACTTTTGTCCCGTCATGTTGGGGAAGTGTTGTCTGTCCTTATGTGTCCCCACTGCCTGTCAGTGGACAATGGAGCTTGTCCACTATGCAGCCTCGGTTGGGAAGGAGGCTTTCTGAGTCTCGTGGTGGGGAGTGGATCCCACAAGTCCCAGTGCATTTCCTGTAGCAGTGTCAGCTTTTTCACCTGGGGAGGGAAGGCAGAGGAGTAAGCACCATGCCGTAGTGCTCAGCATTCAGAGATACCTTGAGCTAATGATTCCTTGGACCTTGGTGTGGCAGCAAGTTGGGAGACCCGTGTTCTCTTGTGGGACTGCCGCTCTTTCCGCTTGCTCAGGGTTTTTCCCGTGATGAGTAACACATTGAATACCACCTGTAGAGTGGAGACAGAAATATGCGTCTACGCATCTTGATCTATTCATGAACCTTTTTGTTGTTACACTGCTGGAACTGAAATTCCTCAAGCTGCACAGCCCAGCTGCCATAAGCCTCCAGGACAACACTTTGACTGTAATTGGTTTGTTTTAAAGCACCTTTCTTTGTTGCAACAGCTATGTTAAAGGTTCCTACTGCAAAGGAAAATTGGGTTGTAGCATTTTTCCCTACTGCATGCTCTCAGGGAAGTGAGGTGCTGCAGTGATGGTGTATGGTGTGATGCTGAACAAGCCTCGGCACATGCTGTTTCATGGTCACCTAGAGCTGTTTAACAGCTTTCCTTTTATGGTATTGGAGTGAGATTATATCCTTGCTTTTCCCTCTCTGAACCTGCATTGAGATACGTGAGAGCTCCAGGAGGTGGGCAGGAAGTTGAGAGTGCCCAAAGGTACAGCAGGGGAAGACAGACCTGTTCAGGCATACGCAGGGCTTTGCTCCTTCCCCTCTGGCATAGAGCAGTAACAGGCTGTGTGCAGGGCTCTGGCACAGAGGCAGAGCAGTGCTGGGACTCCAGTCTTCACTTCTGAAGGAAAAGGAGATGCCAAAGGAGTGTGGGGCAGTAGCATGTCTGGAGCAGCTGTAGTGCCACCTTTTGGAGGGAGAGTGAGCTTTGTGAGCTCTCCTTGTACCATCACTTGGTGATGATAACAATTGCTGATGCCTGGAAACTCATTCTGCAGAGTATGGGGAGTTTCCCATCAGTGGTGGCAAACTGAGGTTTCTCTGTCCTCTCATGCTGGCTCCAGGCTTTCTGTGAAGGAAGGTCTGAATGGTGCTTGGGGTGATTTCCCAAGTTCATGACTGCTCCTTTTGACATATAAATGCCAGCAAGAGTGTTCAGCTGCTCTGCTTTGTAACATCTAGGTCTCAAGAACTGTGTGAAAATTTTTGCTGTGTCTCAGCCTGCTTTCTTCTGCCTATGCTGCAGGCTCTTTAAAGGAAGACTTTATGTACTCTGTGCCTGATGGCCTGTTTTATTTCTTCAGAGATACCACTGGTAGCTGACAGTATTACTCTGCTTTCAGTATCTGATTATGAAAGTTGGGGGGATAGGCAGAGGAAAAAAAAAAAGAAGAGTGTAATGCCAAAACTCTTTCTAGCTGGGCTGTGTGCAGTAGTCCAGAGGAGTGCTGATGATCATGTTAAAGCCTAGTACCAGTCATCTGGGCTTGAGCCTTCTTGCTGGGTTTATCGAGGAGATAAAAAGCTGGCTGGTGACCACTTGTTCTGTACAATGACCTGTAGTCATAAGCTGGTTTTGTGCACTCCCATATACATGATTGGACTTGCACGAAGAGAAGGGATATTGACCTCCTAACCTCATGCCTGTCCCTGGTGCCTCCTCTGTCTTTATACTTGCAGTAGATAGAAAGCAGCACATCTACTCCTTCGTCCTTGCTGCCTGATCACTACTTCCAGTTCATTTCTTACCACAGTGGCATATCCTTTCATTTTCACCTTCTGACTAATGTTGGGGGAGAACCCTGTCTTGTTTTCCCTCTTGTTTTACTTTGCATATTCATTCTCCTGTATTCTTACTAGATCTATGTTAGATTTTTATTCACCTATTGCCCTGTATCTTTTGTACCCCCTGGTGCTCTTCATGTTGGTTCCCCCTTCTTCCTCTGGTCTTCAGGAGAGCTTTTATGCTCTGTAATTCAGGTGTGCATTCCAGGGCTGTCCTATAGGATTTGGAGTTGTAGAATGGTGTTGCCAGGGTCTGAAGTATGCTTCAGGCTCTTGATACGGTGCAGAACGGTTTGAAGAGCCCTTTGGAATGTATTTGGTTTGTACAATGCTCTTGGGCACATGGTGCAATTCTTGGGGCTCTCCAGTGCAGCTCCAGAGTTGGACTTCAATGATCCCTGTATGTCCCTTTCAGCTCAGGATATTCTGTATTCTATAGTCCATGCAGGACTATAAAACAGACTGGTGGCAGTACTTTGCTGCAGTGCTGCCTGACTTGTGGCCTGGTTTTGGTGTACAGAGCTACTGGAGAAGGTTGTCTGTGATGAGCCATTGCAGAGCAGTCTTTAAGATTAGCCTTTCTGACCCCGAGTCTTTAGTGTTAGAAATTTATGTGTACTTCCAGTAAATTCTTCCAAGCAGCCTGTTCTGCATTTGGCAGTCTGGCAGGCTTCTTAGATCAGCACGCATGCACAGTTAGCCTCAGCTCTGAGGTTAGAGTTATCTCCTGGCTCAAGACTGACCAGATGTTTGAGTGCATCTGGTGCTTGTTCTCTTACTTAGACATGCAGAGGCTACCTCTTCCTGTCTGTGCAGACAGACACTGCTTGTGTCCACTACTCCAGTAAGTACTGCTGCACCAGTGGGGTGCTGTGGGTGACGAAGGTTTTGCCTGCTGCTGGTGAAAAGTGAGTTGGAAGGATTCAAGCAGGATCCATATTGTCCCATCTGCTTTTCTGTCCTGCGGACACACCACAACCCTCTATTGAGGTATCCCAGGTGATGCTGCGAGGTGTATTTTCCAACAGAACAAATTTAAATGTGATTCTGACTTCCTGATGACTGTGTGTTTTGAGAGATTTTAAAAGCTAATTTTAAAAAAGAAGCTTTTTTCTTCCTCTGTGTTTACAAGTGTATACCCTGAAACCACAGGCCAAGTTTGGCCTGCAGAATTTTTTCCCTTCTTTTCCAAGGTATTTCATGCTCTTCTCTGCTACTCAAGCAAGAGTACTGGGCTGTGAGGGGTCTTGACTGTGTGTGTGTCTGCCATGTGCAAAACTTTATTTCTGCTTGCTCCAGCAAGTCTGCCTGCCAGCCATACTTTGTGTTACTCAATTTCTTGGTGTTGTGCTGTTGTAGTTTAACCCCAGCTGCCAATCAAGCACCACACTCATTAAATCCCCATTCCATGGGATGCGAGAGAGCACTGGAAGGGTAAAAGTGGGAAGAATCTTGGATTGAGATAATGACAATTTAATAGCCAAATCAAAAGTCACACCCACAAGCAAAGCAAAACAAGGAATTCATTCACCACTTCCCAGGGGCAGGCAAGCGTTCACCCATCCCTAGGAAAGCAGAGCTCCATCACGCATAGCAGTGACTTGAGAAGACAAACCCCATCATTCTGAATGCCCCTCTCCCCCTGCCCTCCCTGGCTTTTTGTGCTGAGCATGATGCCATATGGTATGGAGTACTGCTTTGGTTGGTTAGGGTCAGCCGTCCTGGCTGTATCCCCGCCCAATGTCTTATGCACCTTCAGCATCCTTGCTGGCAGTCATATGACAGGGAGAAAAGGCCTTGTCTCTGTGTAAGCCATGCTCAGCAATAACAAAAACATTTCTCTGTTATCAGCATTGTTTTCAGCATGAATCCAAAATGCAGCCCCAGACCAGCTGCTGTGAAGAAAATGAACCCCACCCCAACCAAAACCAGCATACGCAAAGTGGAAAGTTCACCCATGATGCTGCACCACCTTCTAAGTGTCACAGCAACCTCTTTGATGAAAGGTGCATTGCTGTGCTGAAGTGAGAGGAGAAAGTGATAGAAATTCTACTGTCCTGCTTTGCTTCAGCAAAGTGATGTCTATTTTTGACTTGATAAAAGGCAGGAGTAAGTGTTGTGCCTCAATCATGGTGTGCTAGGTCTTTGCTCTGCTGCTGCTTTTGGTAGATACCCAAGTGGTGTATCAGGTGGTGTTACTGTTGAGAAGACACAGTGTTACCTACCTTTCAGGAGGAGAAAGCCAAAGCTAGTCTTCTTACGTTTTTGTGTAATGAAAATGGAACTTTTACCTCAAGACTTGAGAAAAACAGTAGTCGAAGAGGATTGTGTGTGAGCAAAGTCACTTTAGGAAGAGTCCATGCTGGCAAGCTGCTGAGCCAGGTGACCTGCTGGCTTGGCACTGTTTTTTCCTTAAGCCCTCTGCTGCAGTGGCCTGTTGTAAATGTGTGTACTTACTCAGCTGTGTCTCCCTCTCTCCCAGCAAAATGAGCTGAACTCCTTCCTGTGGACAATCAAGAGAGATCCCCCATCCTATTTCTTTGGCACCATCCATGTCCCATACACACGTGTCTGGGATTTCATCCCAGAGAACTCCAAGAAAGCCTTCCAGCAGAGCCACATCGTGTACTTTGAGCTGGACCTCACTGATCCTTACACCATCTCAGCTCTCACCAGCTGCCAGCTCCTGCCGCAGGGGAAGAACCTCCAGGATGTGCTGCCCCGTGACATCTACCGCCGGTTGAAGCGGCACCTGGAGTACATCAAGCTCATGATGCCATCCTGGATGACCCCAGACCAGCGGGGCAAAGGGCTGTATGCAGACTACCTTTTCAACGCCATTGCTGGCAACTGGGAGCGTAAGAGGCCGGTCTGGGTGATGCTGATGGTGAACTCTCTGACAGAGGTAGACATCAAGTCGCGAGGTGTGCCTGTCCTGGATCTGTTCCTGGCCCAGGAAGCAGAGCGGCTGAGGAAGCAAACTGGTGCTGTGGAGAAAGTGGAAGAGCAGTGCCACCCACTCAATGGGCTAAACTTCTCCCAGGTGAGGCGGAGTGGTGTGCAGGGTGCTAGGCTGGCTGCACAGGTGGATATCGCAGCAGCAGCTGCAGCACGGGCTGGGGCACAGGGTAAGTGCTTTGTACCCAGTGACTCATGTCTACTCCTTGCAGCCTGTGCCTTTGCCTACATCCTCAAGAGAATTTGCTAGCATAGGAGATCAGGCCAGAGATGAATTCATTCAGGCTTAGCCTGGGAAGACTCTTGTTCTCTTCCTTGGAGACCTCGGAGACACTAGACCTTTGGATGTGTGTTCTGACCCTGCCTGGGCTGCCCTGCAGGAGCCCAGGACAGGCTGGGGCTCAGTGTCCAAACTAGGTTTTGTAATAGCAAGTTTAAAGAAAGAAGTGATTACTTGGGAAAAGCTTGGATGCTGTGAGTAGTGCTGAGAAGTAAGTGCTGGTTGGAAAAGCATCACAGTGGATATCTTGATGCCCTTAGAAATAGGAGGCCATCCTCCACACTGGGAAAAGTACTTTTTGTTTGTTTGTTGGTGTTTTTTTCCCCTTCCTTTGTTACCAGGTGAGGGTCAGCATAGCACAGCTTTCTGCAGGGAGCTTCACAGACTAGTACAGGCTCTTGTGCAAGTGCCTATATGTTTGCAAACCTGCTGGAGTTCAGCACTGTTGTTCATGCAGCAGAATGACCTCTGTGTTGTCCATATGTTGGATGAGGAGCTCCCCTCAGAACCAAATACACCAGGCAGCAGTATCTGTTGTTGTCCCTGCCCAGTGGGATCACAGGCATAATGTCACTCTCTGCTGTGGGGTACCTTCACTGCAGGGAGGTGCTAGTTTGGGGAATGGAAGTGGCATTTGCTTAGGAATAGGCAAGACCTGCATTTTGCAGCGTGCCCTGGGTAGTGCAAGGTGGGAGGACCTTTAGTCATAGGGCTGGGGAGTCTTGACTGATGCCTGCCCCTCTCCCCTGCATCCTGAAGCCTGTCCTGTCACTGACTCAGAGTTTGGAAGGGAAAGAGCAGATGGGGAATGCAGTGCAGGAAGGGCAGGGACAGCAGCTCAGGACGAATGTCTGAAGTGCTGCTACCCCAGACAACATTGGTGGGGGGACCATGGTGCAGGGAACAGCACAGCAGCCCAGGCAGCATCACTTGAGCAGTTCTTAACTGCAGACAGAGCTTCTGCACTTCTCTCTTCCATTGTTTGGAGCTGGGCAACCTCTTTGCATCTCCAGTCTTTTGCTTAACACTGTGCTTTGAATCCTTATGCTGTTGTTTGCTCACAGCTAACCCAGGAATAGGCTGGGAAGTCCCTTCTTTTCTACCTCTTACATACTTGAGGATTTATAAACATTACTGCCCACATTTTAATTTTGTTGACTTTGCCCCTGTGGTTTCTCATGATAGAAGTGGAGGGAGAGGGAGATATGTATTCTTCTCCACTGCCATGTAAGAAAGTGGAAGGGAGACTGAGAAATGTTGATTACAAATCATGTCCCTGCTAAGGTCATGCAAATGTTGACTCTTAGGCCTTCACAGCTTTCTTCAAAGAGCAACTGTTGCTGTGCTGTTTTGTAGATGGGACAAATACCAAGTAATGCAAGAAGCTGTGTGGGCAAGGGACACACAGCTGCAACATCCAGAATTGCCCAGCCTACTGAGAGGGCCAGAGTGAGAAAAGCTGCAGGAGAAATTTGCCTCTAGATGGGAAAATCACAGCCTGTGGTTGCCCCACAGTGAGTGGAGGTGTGCATGTGCATCATGCAGGCTGCAGCTCCTCCCCTGTCTGCTCACTTCCAGGGGAAGGAGTGCACTTTCCCTTGACGAAGAAGGTCTGGAACAGCTACTGCACTGCAAATTCACACCTCCACTGCTGCCCACTGCTAGGTTTCCAATATAGGCAGCTCAAGAAAAAGGAAGACCAGAGACAGATGATTTTTATGTTTCTAAGGCAGTTTCATGGCTGTTTCAGAAACTGAATTGTGAACTCTCATGGCTGGCAGTTTCTGTAAGTCTTTGATTTCAGAGCTTTCTTGTCAGTTTGTTCAGGCAGTAGAGTTAATTATGTGTTTAACAGAAACCAAAGAAAGAGTTTGAAATAGGCTCTTTGAAAATTATTTTCTTTGGTGTGCTGCTGTGTGGAAACCTCCAGTATTGGCCCACTTCTGTGATCGCTTTTCAAACAAGCGAACACACAGGCATGACTTAGAATCTTAGACATGTTTGGCATTCTGGGCTGTGAGTGCCCATGGCTGGGTCATGTCCAGCCTCTCACCCACCGGCACCCCCAAGTCCTTCTCACAGGGCTGCTCTCCATCTGTTCATCTCCAGCCTGTGCTGGTACCAGGGGTTGTTCTGACCCAGGTGCATCACCTTGAACTTGGTCTCATTAAACTTCATGAGATTCCCATGGGCCCACTTGTCAAACTTCTCTAGGTTCTTCTGGATGTCATCTAGAGAGACACTTACTTTCTTACAGCAGAATTACAGAGAGATTACTTACTTAGCAGAGAAGCAAGTTCACTGTTTTCAGTTTGTTTCTACATAGGGTTTGCTCTTCCTTTCACATCCAAAATGATTGTACTACATGGTAAGGCAGACTCCCAAGCCACTTCCAAACCATACATTCTTATTAGCTAGGTCCCTCTTTTGATCCATTCTATTGAACAAGGCTTTGTTGGTGTATATTACTGCAGGTGAAGGTCTGGAACCGTTTATTGTTATCTCCCTGGGGCTGCACAATGCTCAGTAACTGTGACATGCAGACAAACCCAAATCAGCAACTTCCTTCTCCTTGGAAAGAGAGAACAGTAAAAAATGAAAAAAAACCCCCCGCATATACAACAGCCAGCACTGCCTATTAAAGGGCCCTTTTTCTTTGGCTTTTTGTCAAAGACTTCTGGTTTATGACTCTCTTATTTTACCTGCCAAATCTCTCTGTTCTTGCTCAGGTCAGGCTGGCTGCCCATGTTGCCAGATCATAAAAGTATTATTTCTGTTCAGGACACAATGATGTGTACACAGTCTGTGAAATACTTAACTGCCTTCTCAATCCCTCTCCCTTGTTCCAAGTTCTGTGCAACTTTAGGAGTATGGAAAGATTTGTTTGTCTCCATGCCAGGGCCATGGTGTTTATTTTTCCCCTTTCAGGCTGTTTCCATCCTAGTTTGCCTTACAGACTTGTTCTCCCACTCCACCTTTGCTGGAGGGTGCCTCTCTTGTTGCAGTATCCTGCATGCAGGTCTCATTCCTAGCTGTGCCTGGGCTTTGTAGCTATGTACAATCCTCCCGCTGCTGACTTCTAGCATAGAGCCAGTCCTTCCCAACTGTTCCATTCCAGTTATGCACATGCTTACATGTTTGCTTTACTGGGGGCATTGGTGCTCCAGCCCTAAACAGCTTTGCTGTTGGCTTGGGTAGTGTCATGAGTGTCAGTTTAGTATTGCATCAGAACTTGAGCAGGCATTGGACCATACTGTGCCAGGCCCTTCCTTTGGTGCACTAAGGTGGTGTCCAGGCTGTATTCCTCACAAACTGGTCTCGGCTTGAACACAAGAAGTTTAGACTTACATCTGCCCTTTGTGTGAACCCATGCTTAAATGTATAAACACTGTCCAGCCACCACCACTTCCTAGCCAAGACCCTGGTCAGTTTGGCTTCTCCAATACTGGGACATGTGGTAGAAGATTGTGTTACCTGTTCTTGATTTGAGAATTATTTCCCCATATGACTTCCCTGTAGTCATACCTCGTTGCAACATTCTTCCTACCTGAGCATCTGAATACATTGCTACATATTCAGAAGTAGTCTTCAAAGCTGCTTGGGATGCAATAGGAAACAGGGAGCCACTAAGGGCTGGCTACTTATGGAACCCTGGCTCCAAATCTGGGACTGAGCATTTGAAAGTCTTGTCATAAGCATTTTTCAGTCTGTCTCTCATATAGCTCATTGCAGGTAGGAAATGAAGCAAAGTTTTCTACATTGATCATTTTGTATTAATTAGGACATTATTTGTTTATATTTCTACTCAGAAAACAACCTTTGCAAGCAACAAAGTGCTGAGAGATTCTTGAATTTTTGTGGAGGGTTCCCAGCACTTCCAGGTTCTGGATCACTAACATGACCATGGGAACTGTAGACTCCTGCTTTGCAAACACAGCCCTTCTGCCATAACAGCAACATCATTTTTGCTGCTCAATCTGGGTACCCACTTGGGTAAAAGGGCCACCCGTGATAACCCCTTGTATAAAATTATTATTTAGGAAAAGCCTGTATTTGTGGGGAAAGTAGGAAGCAAAGACACCATTGCATTTTAACATGGTTTGTTGGTTGGTTTGATGTTTTCCCTTTTTAAGGAAGCTAGAAGTGATGGCTTGAAATTAGGTGCAAAAGATACAATATGAAATTGGTGAGATTTGTGCAAGTCTTCTAATTTCAACTAAAGGGTAGTTTTGCTATACCTGTTTGGTCATTTATAATTGTCTTTAATTTCTGGGATGATGCCAGACCTGAAATTAAAGGTCTGGCAGGAAACACTGCCAGACCTTTAATTTCAGGTCTGGCAGTGTTTCCATTCACAAGACTTTGATTCAGGCTCATCTTTGACAATGACGGTAATGGAGAATATCAAAGAAAGAAAAAGCAAGGAAAGGCATACAGTACTAGATCCGCAAAGAGTACATTAGATTCTGTAGTTTAGGTCCAAATTTGGAGCAAAGCAGAGAGCAATTGCTTGATGAAGGAGCTGACAGAGGAGCAGAGCATTTTATTGCTAAAGAAGTTGGATGGGACACTGCTTGCAGTAACCTGATTGCATCTGCTGCCCCGAGGGTGCAACTTCAAGACTCATTTATTAGGACTAGCCTTCTTTCCTCAGGTGATGGAAACATCAGGGTTTTGTGCACATGAACTGGAGCTGGAACAACTGAAATTATCCTGTTTGCATCTTTGGCTGCTGGAGTCTGTGGCCTAGATTTGCTTTTGTTTTCAATTTGTGTGTAAACAAACCTGCAGCCTCTGTGTCTACACGTCAGGGATGGGGAACAGGCTGGCTGTTGGGAACCAAAATAACTAAGGCTTTGCATCTCTATTGAAATAATTACAGTTTAATTAAAATCTTTTTAACTACCTGGGGATTTCAGGGTCCTTCCCTCAGTGAAAGTGGCATTCAGAATCGTGGGGAGTTTGTTTCGAACAGCCTGACTCTGTAGCAGGGCTTTGAAATCCCAAACTGTGAACTTTGCTCCTTGCACTTTCACTCTATATGCCTATCAGATAGCTGTATTTTCCCATTAAAAATGCCCTTAGCTCAGCTTCTTACACAGCAGAAACAGAGGAGGTCAGGTGGCAAACATGACTTCTTCTGTCCGTGCTGCTCCCGTGGATGGCTCCTTGCCTGTGTCTGGCTCCCAGTTTTACATTGTGAGTGTGCCAGTGTACTTTCCTTTTTACTCAGTGAGCAAGGGCCCGGCAATGAAATGTGTGCACTGCTCTGAGAGCACTTGTCACTGGGTTATCCTGCTGTCTACTGACGAGTACACTAGACTGGGTTATCCTGCTGTCCTGTGACAAGCAGTGGTGGGCTGGATGGCTGGTGCGCTGTGTGACACTTGAGATCCTCCAGCTCTGGATGAGGGCAGTGTTGCTGCAGAGGAACACGGCCCTGTCAGGGGGCTGAGGGGTGCCTGGCATCGGTGGCCACTCAAGATAGCAGACAGAAGCTCTGAGCTGAATGCTTTTTGGAACAGCTCAGCCAGAAGTAAGGAGTGTGGAGCAGGGCAGAGATGTGGCCTTGGCTTATTGAGCTATTCAAGCAGTTGGGTGCCCATGTGTGAAGCTTTGGTCTGCATGTTCTCAGGTCTTGACACAGAATTACAGTGATGGATGATGGTGGTCTGATGCTGTGGCTCTGTTGGATGCCTGACCCCAAGAGCTCACTACTTACTGCCATTACAGAACCCAAAGCATGGGACTGTAGCTGCCAGCTTTTCCCTTGGACAAAAAGGTTGCAACTGGTCTGGACACCTTAAAGGCACATGCCTGCAGAACTTGTAGAAGACAGCTTTCTTTCACACCTAAGAACTAGAGTGAAATCCCGTCACCCTCCTGTCCAGTACTGGTGAGATGGTACTTCTGGCCCAGACTGGATAGCAGGGTCCATGGGGATCCATGTTGGCTTCTGCATCCCAGCTGTCAGTGTTTCTGACTCATGGCAGTGGTTCTGAAGACTGTTTTTTAGTTTTCGTCAATGAATTCAGACCAAAAATAAAGCCCAGCTTTAGTTTTCATCTGTTTAGTTTTGCGAGGGTTTGTATTCCACTGAAGAGCCTCTGCTATTGACTCTCAGTACCTGTGTGAGCATTACAGCTGTAATCGGTTTGTCCTTTAATGTTCTGCTTGTTGAGCCTGTCCCAGCAGTGCACATTCTCTGTGTGCTAACTGTTGACTCAGCTCTTCCCAGGCCTAGAAGCATCGTGACACGGCAGTCGTGTTTGTGCTTGGTGCAGTGGTGTTGTCACTGTCCTTGTCTTTCCTTGTTTATGCATTTGTGTTTGCCTGTGGTTCTTTCAGGCACAGTAGTTTTCTGAGCACTCCTGCCTGGGGCTGTCAAAGTCCTTTTTTACTCCCACTGCTTCCCAGGCAAGAAAGAGTGTTACTGCTGTTGTTGGTCCAGTCCTTCTCTGCTCCCTGGTCAAGGGGAACATGCAAGGCAACTTACATGTTCTTTCTCATCTGTATTTACATCTTTAGGTCTTCTAAGTATTGTTTCTGTTCCCTATGTCTTCAGTATGTGAAGTGTTGGTTTTGTTTTTCTCTAATTTCCTACTGCCATACACTCTCTTGAGAAAACTATTCCTTGATGCTGTTGTCTTAACGCAGAAAACTTGCAAAACACTATCAAGGTTTTTGAAAAGCGTATGGTTTCCATTATACTTGCTGACTTAAAATGTCTACATCCTACTATATCCTATAATTATTTGTAATAATCTTCATGAAGGCCTTTATTAGATAATTTGAAAGATTGGTTGCAAGTAGGATGAGAGGATGAGGCTGAATATAGTTTTAAGTTGACTGTTTCTTTTTCTGACCTAAGGCAAAAAGGAAAGAGTAGGAATAAAACTTCTTTTTTTCTTTGATAATAGAGAAAACATTGGGTTCCTCGATAAAATTGTGGGGAACCAGGGAATCTCATACATGTCCCAGGTGCCATCTCTGGCTCAAGACATCCCTCAGCCCCTGACAGCTTGAACTGAGGGCAGATGCGAGTTGAAGAGTTACTCCATAGGTTGTAGGCTTCTGCTCCACTGGGCAGATGTGGGAAGCTTATTCCCAAAATGTAACTGAGATGGGCTTGGAAGCTGATACGGGATGGGTCAGCTGAACTGAGCTTGGCAGTGTCCCTGCTGAAGCATTCATGGTGCCCATATGTTCTCCCTTTTAACAAGACTTACCTTTCTTCATGCAGAGGTCACATGTGAACAGACACGCACGTGGGGAACCATTGGCTGTGCAGTCTGGAACCAGGGAGAGGTTTAGAATGATTTGTCCATGGATCTTGAGAACAGTCCTGTCAATTAAGACCAAATGTGTAACCATGTTTAGTCCGCAATTAACTGTGATGTCAATCCTGTCCTACAGCTGTTTGAGGGAAGATTTAGGTAGCAGGCCTTGTGCATTTCTGTCTCTTTGTCTTAACAAGATTAGCAGGATTGCTAACTTCAGCCAGAACTCAGATTAATCTTTGACAAAAATAGATACACTGATTTGACTTCCACAAAGTCGAGTCTGGTAAATGCATTACAAGAATGTTCTAGCAAAAATTATTTTTATTTTTTAATAGCAGATCTTACGCAGTTTTGTGTGACCTGTTTTGCTTTTTGAGTGTGTTCATTAGCAAGACAAAGTGCTAGAGACTGATTTACATCTTACTCTCTCAAACCCTTCATTTCTATGTGGATTACTCATAATTTATCAGTGTCCCACTCCCACTGTGTTCCCTAAACTGCACCATGAGAAAAATATTTATATGTATTTTAGGACCATCAGGCTGTCAAACCTCAAATTAACTGGGTTTGCAACTGGGCATCAAATCTGGCTGAATTTGCTGCAAATAAATCAGTGCTTCCAGGTGCTACTTGCTCCAGACAGCAAGTGTTATCCCATTCTGTCCAAGGTAGAAGCTGAGGTTCTGGCTGCCTTTGCTGAGTATGTCTGGTGGTGAGGGGTGGTCACACTGGCTACTTTTATTAGCCATAGGGAGAGACCCCACTGAGACGTGGTTTATGGGGAGAACATCGTGCCTTGTTACAGTCTTGAGAGCACCCCATCTGGAGTTAGCCCTTTCGCCTTTCAGAAGTGGCACTTGTTGGCTCATTGGGATGTCACATGGGATGAGCCATCCTACCCCCACCATGGATGTGAGTTTCATGGTGTGCTCCACTTGGACGAGCAGGGAGCTCGTGCAAGGCTTTTTTTACTTCTGCTTGAGAGAAGTCAGCACAGAATGGCACCGTACAGTTCCTTGGCTTTGCTCTTCCATCATCTTTCGGCATTTTGAAGAGCTTCCTCCAAGCTCAGAGGAAGCATTCAGGTTTTTCATGGGAACATATTGTATAAATAATACCAGATGCTCTAAACTATCAGGAGAGCTGCAACCTTGCACTGGTGTGCTGCTGGATGTATACCAGCCCAAAGTGGTACTGACACTACAGCCCTTCGTTCTCCTGGTTGAGTGTAGGCCAAATTTTCAGTTGTGTCAGGTGAAAGCTTTACCTTTGTTTGGGATACTGGATTAACTGCTTAAAGATTTTAACCGCTGAGGAAATTTGAACTTCCATCTAAATGTTGTCCTAAACATCATCTTTACTCACTGGCCGCAAACCTTTGAGTCCTGGCTCCTGCATACACCCAAAGAACCAGGGTGAAAAGCAGGTTTTGGTATTGGTTTGGAATCGTTCTGCCGAGGGGAGCTGACTAAATGACTCAGATGCTCAAAATCCACTGGTTTCTTCCCACATTTTTACCCCTCTACTTTCTGACAGGTGGGTAAGTTATGTTAGAATCCAGTGGTAAAGAAAACTAAAGCAGCTTAGCTTTCCATAGTTACACAGGACCAGCACAAAGCTAACTCTCCCAGGTCTTTCACTGGACTTCTCACTCAGGGCAATGCAGCTTTGGGAACTTTGTGTTTGCTAGCCTGCTAGAACAGAGCTGTCTCAGCAGGAAAGACATGCCCTTAGCCCCTGCCAGACAGACAGATTTGCTGCTGCTCTGAGCTCAGTTTTCAAGCTCCAGTTTTATCCTGGCCAAAACAGCCCATTCTGCTGGGAATTTGCAGTAGTTTGATCACCTGATCACAGTACCACAATTTCCAGATTACAGAGTATTGAGAGTTGGAAGGGACCCACAAGGATTATCAAGCCCAGCTCTTAAGTGAATGGTCCACATGGAGTTGAACCCACAGCCTTGGTGTTTCTAGCACAGTGCTCTAACCAAATGAGCTAATCTCAGGGTCACCTGTGGTAGCCAATGCCTATAATTGTACAGGAACTCCCCTGACTTCCATGTATGCCTGAGGAAATTCCTGCGCCTGGAGTTTCAGGGTATCCTCCAAAGTGCAGACATACCAAATTCCTCTGTAGCTCTTTGTGAGAGGAACTGGAATCCTGTCACTGTTGGAGTATTTTGCAAAAAGTTCTCTGGAAATTTTTAGGGCTGAAATTTCTATACTCAAGTAGTTGCAGATATCCTGAGATGAGGTATATCTATACTCTCCTTGAGACCAGAGTGAGTAATATAGACAGGTAATATACCTTTCAGTCTTGTGTTGGCCACTGCATTTCCAGTTTCACAGCAGCCTGCTTATAGGCTGGACTCTCTAAAATGCAGACAATATCATGAGTGGTTAGAAGCTTCTGACAGAGGTGTTTCTGCTGAAACAAATCATACTGTACAGCCTAAGTCTGAGCTTCTGTACAGTAAATTGTTAGGCTGGGGTAATTTGATCACAAGTTTCACCCCTGTCTGAATTTATAAGGCCTGTTTATAAAGATAAGTGGGCTATTGTCACAGCTGGAGTCCTGTGGGATAAGATACATTTTTGTAATGTTCAAAAATAAAGTAGCTACAGCCACATTTTCTAGGAAGGATGAAATGGAGAAGGAAGAGGAGGTGACAGCACATATATTTTTATTTGCTTTGAAGCTGTTGGTGATTCAGAAGAAGACCTGGAAAACCTAAGGTTGTAGCTGATCAGCAGTAATGCAGGGGATGGAAGTACCTGTTATTAGAATTGCAAAGTGCCTGGGTGAGCATCTCTTTGCAACTCTACCAGAGAGAGAACAAGAGAAAAATTATACTTCCATTTAGGTACTTCAGGTGTGTTTTCACAGCATTCCAAGAAACCTATTCACCTAAAACACATGTGTGAATAACACTGTCTATAAAGTATAGATGCTGTCTTGGAGTAATGCAGTTTCAGACCTCATCCAGGTTAATAAAAAATGAATTAATCTCTGAACTGAAAAGTATTGTTTGCTTAGGTAGAAGTAATCATGACTGAACTTTATTTTTATATGAAGAGTATATATAGTTCCAACCAATAGTATGTGTGATTGGTGCTCCAAGGGGGGATCAGTTTTTCAAAATGGAAAAGAATTACAGCCAAATAAAGCAGAAGGAAGAACTAAGCATAAAAGTAGGAATGATAATTGTTCAAGAATCCTAATTAGGTCCCTGAGAAAACCCAATACTGCATTTGCAAAGACCAATTTTTTAGTTTACAAGAAAGTTGGTTTAGTTAACAAAGGAGATTAAAGCAGCAAAAAAACTCAAAATACAATGAATGGAAAAACAGAGCAAGCAACATAGAGAAGTAATCTGCAAGCAAAGGCAGACAGTTGCTGGGGGAACTGAAGGGTACCAGTGAAGAGCTGTTGGGCAGCGGATTTGAAAAGTAAGAAGGGATTCCTAAAATGTATCAGGGCTTCCTGAAATGCTAGCAGTGGTGTAGACTCCATATGGACCAGGAGTGAAAAAGCATACTGAAAAAACAGTGGCAAAAATCATCAGTATTTATTTTGTGATGTTTGGAAGGGAGAAGTCTTTGTATTTGTAGCTTGGTCATAAGAGAATATTTTCTGCTCTGCTGACAAATTGCTTCCAGTAATTAGGAAAAAATGTTAGATGTCATTGTTTTTAAATGTTCAAAACAATGGTTAACTTAGAGTCCATAATTTTTAGAAACTAAGCCAGGGTGCTCTTTGAATCATTAATTGCACTTGAAAAAATTCGGGGGAGTGGAAAAAAACTACTGTAAGAGCATTTGTTTGGGACAATGAGGGAGTAGCCTGCCAGACTACATGAATTTCAGTTTGGTCAGAGCACAAAAACTCTGATAAGCCCTGCAGCTGGTGAGGAACTAAGAGAAAGCAGTATGATACTAGCCAATTTCACCTGATTGAGAAACTGGCCTCATCAGACAACTTCTTCATATGAGTATGATTTTTGGTAATAATTGGTGACATAATTATGCATAGCTTTGAAAGCTTTTCACTTTGTTCCTGGTGGTACTCTGACATAGGAGTACACACCAGAAAAAATCAAAGTGGCCTATTGCAAATAGCCCAGAGTATTTGTGCAGTCTTATGAAACAGCTGCAGATGGGGAGTCATCCTCCACCAGTGAGGAGGGAAGCTAAAGAAAAACTCACAAAGAAGTACTGAAGGTGTCTGTTCCTGGCCCTGTATTACCCAGTGGCTTTGTCAGGGATACAAATACCACATAAATGTTGGCATAAGCATGGAGATGTTGTGGTTGGAGGGGATGTAAACAACAGGTCAGCTGTGGGAGCAGAGCTGAGTCACCTGGAAAGCAGGGCTTGTCTGGTGCTGTTCTGTGCAAGGCTAGAGAAAAGCAGGGAGGTAGGCTAGCAAGACTCGAGGCCTTGTCTGGAATAAACTGATGGTGCAACAGGCTTGTAAGATGTTAGTTATTGAGACTGCCAAGCTCAGTAGTTCAGCTGAGAGGGAACTTGCAGTCCTCAGGTGAGTGGTAGGAGTAGGACAGAAATGTTCTGAGGACCCTAGTGTGGGAATGCTGCTTAGTCCTGGTATCAGCACTTCAGAGAGCATTGAAGAGCTGGATGTAGGTCAGAAACAAGCTACATGATTATTCTGGGACCTGAAGATCATGCTTTTGTAACAGGAAAGCGAACAAACTTGATCTGAAAAGGTATGTCCAGAGAAATGGTCAAATCATTCCCTGAGTTTGCTTGCGTATTTGTCTGAGGCAACAGGACAATACAACAAATGCTGTACGTCTAGTGGCCTAGATGGTGAGGAAACACAATCAGATTCAATGTAATTGGTCTCTAGTGAAGGCAATTAGCCAGTTTAACAAATTTCCTTAGGACCTAGTAGAACTGCCATCATACAGGCTTCAGGTTGCCCCAAATATCTCTGGGACAGAAACTGTTTCTAGGTAGCTGCTGATTTGTGCATGCTATCCTTGTACATTTTGATCTATCTGGCCAGTGACTGTCTTTATGCTAATATGAAACCAGACTCTTTCTTGTAGTGAGACATAGGACAAGACGTTTTTCTAGAGCAGAGGTACTGTGACTTCAGCAGGCAAGAGTGGAGTGGCAGCTGCAGGTCAAAGCTGTGTGCTCTCTGCTGCACATCCTCTACAAAGGGGCTGAGCTTTTAGGAGTACTGAAATGAGCTCCAATATGGGGGATCTTGAGGTCCTGAAGGCCTTTGCTAGCCTGTTCCAAATGCTCTCGCACATCAGCTATATGTGTGTATAAGTGTGAAAAGAACCAAAAGATGTGTAGATCTGCATTCAGTTTTGCAATGCCTGCAGAGAAAGATCCCTAAGGAGCAGGCACCACCTCTTCTCGACTCTGTTTACCTGCTTAACAAGGAATGAAGAGGGGCCTTAAAGCCATAATGCTGCCTGGAAGCCACGTTCCTGCTCAGGTTAGTCAGGAATGAGCCAGTAGAGTTCAACGTCACCTTCATCTCGCTAAGGCCCTGCCTTAACCTCAGTAGTTTACATCTGGCACAGGGTGGTGTGGATGTTCCCTGTACTATATGGACACAAACACATGTAGCCGACCAGGCTGAGGAGCCAAAAAGGAGAGCTAGATGAGAGTCTAAAAAGAGAGGGTAAAAAGAGAGAGAGGGCAGAACCTTCTGACCTTTATTTATATGTTCTTAGAAAATCACTGTGGATTGGAGGTAGAAATTACCACCTCTTCCATCACACTGGTCAAAGCATCAATCTATCACATTTCTCCGCCTAGGAAAATAGAATGAAAAACAACAAGGACAGTTAGCAAAAACATAGATAGTTAGCAAAAACCATAGCCATGTTTACAGCAGAATGTGTGAAAAAGTATCACAGCAAAGAGAAACATTGAAAAACTGCAAAACTCAAAACAACAGGGTGGGGGATGGCCCCAGAGTGTGGCAGGTGCAGGGATGCCTGGCAGGTGGACAGAGTGCTCTGTGTGCATCTGGTGTGACACTGCTCCCCTCATAGCCACAAAAGCCCTTACCATACCCTGTGCTCTCAAGTGGGGGGGGGGCTGGGATTTTGATAAGTGATAACAGCCCTATCTTGTCATTGATGTGTGGCACTGAGCACAGGGAGCACCAGACAAATGAAGAGTGATTTTAAAAGCATGCATGTTTCCAGGTCCCCTAAATTCAAGGCTGTCCTGGAATACTAGACACTTTCCTGTGTGCTCTTGTTAAGATGGCTTGAGTTGGTCCCCAGAGTGGTAATTAGTGATGGTTAGTGGGACAGCAGCAGTGTCAGGGATCCTGTGATGCACAGAAGTGAGAAATCAGGGCAGCAGTGTTGATGTTAGATAACTGAATTAACTCACTCCTCTTGTTCATACTCTCTGTATTTCCTCCCCATCTGAGGTTCATACTGTCTGAGGAAGTTGCAGCATGTCTACACAGTGACACTGTAAGGAATTCTCTGGGAGTAATCTAGTTCCTTTGCCCAAAATTTGGTTGTTATTTTAGGCTTGTACAGTTTGACAATAAAAGGTAAAATTTCCAGCTGACCAAAGGAATAGTTGGAGCTCATCACCACTATTGCAAATCTGTTTCCAAGATGTCATTGTGTTGTCACTGTTAGAGATAGCATTGTACTTAGGTGGGGATATCTCTTCTGTCCTTTCCACGCTCAGTGAGGATTGGAAACCTGGCCAAAGACATTGCCTTGCTCAGGTAGTTTTCTAACATGTAGTGTTTCAAGGCTGTTACGGTGTTTTGAAGACTGTCTTGAGCATATCTGCTCCCTGGTGTGGTAGATCAGGGAAGATGGGTTGCTTGTGTTGCCAGAGCATAATGTCTTTGTAACTTCAGAGATCGTGGGCTCACAGAGGGAAGTCCATGGCACTGCTTTCATGTTCCATTTACCACGCATGATTGTGCACATGCAGCTAAACAGACATCTAAAATTCAGAGGAATTGTGTCCTTTGGTAGCTCAGGAACCTAAATGAATTTGTCTGGTTTAGTTGATAAGGTGGTGT
>VYZT01011926.1:0-11930 GCA_013400735.1 Pomatostomus ruficeps
TTTTGTTTGGTTGGAGGTTTTTTGACCTTCAAATTGTTTTTTGTCCTCAGATTTTTTTGGCGTGGTGATTTTTAAGATTGTAAATCTTAAAATGCGAGATTTTGCATTGGTTTATAGTCTCTAAATGATGCTGTTCTGTTACCATATAAGACTAAGGCACCAATTTGTATAGCTTTCAGTATTCAGATATGACACTGCTCAAAGTGAACATTAATTATCAAAGAAGGAACACATGGATTCATTTTAAAATAATTTTAACTGCAGGGAAAATTTACACTGGCAATTGATGTTTTGTTTTTCAGAAGAACCTCCCCAGAAAAACCCCCCAAACCAAAAAAACCTCACACAAACAAACAAAAAACCCGTCCAACAAGACATAAAACCAAAAACCACCAAACAAAACAACAAAACCGAAACACTTCAGTTTCTGAAAAGAGTAGGAATGTTAAAAAAGAAAAATTGTAATAGTAATAAATTGCTGGTTGAACTGGCCAGTGTACCTCATGAGTCACAGTAAGAACCAGCAGGTCAACAGGCCGTGGTCTGGATTAACTTCAAGCATGGCAGCAAAATGGAGATGTGACCGTACAACTTTAGGAATGATAATACTTCTGTAGAGCAAGCTGCAACATAGTAAAAGAAAGGAAACCTCAAATCCTACAATAGTGTAGCTGTGTTTTGTGGTGTTCTGTTTGGTTTTTAAACAAAGATTTGAGACAGACGTAGGTCTCTGATACCAGTTCTTGTAAATCAAACTTCAGAAATCACAGAAATGGTGAAGATTTCCAAATTCTTAATTCTCAGAAGTTACATACTTCTCAGAAATAAAGATCTACCTTTATTTAATTAATACATATAAAATTGTATTTCTTGATAGGGTGTGAATATTTAAATACTTCAGGAAAAAAGATTAATTTGAGACAATCATTGTACTAACATACTGTTTGCCTTACGTATTTTGTGAGGCTTTCTGCTGTTAGACTTCTATAAAAGTTGTATTTCTGAGTGGACTAATGAGTGTTGAGTTGGATATTAGGAATTTAAAGTTCTTCAAGTTTCTTACCCATTTTATTTCAGTTCTCATTCATCACTCTGAATTAGAATATTCCTATAAAACTGTCCTTTGAATCAGAGCTCTCTAGTTGCATGCAAAATGGAGGGGTCATCCTTTATATTAATCACACAATTTACAGACATTTGGTTCCTGAAAACCACAATATAGAAATATTCCACTGTTTTAACTAAGAAGGTGAAATTTATCTGTTTTCACTTATGCTGGGTACTTGTTCCATTGCCAACTCTCAATTCAGCTGCAGAAGTTTGTATCTTAATTTTTTTCCATACAATACTGACTCCATCAGAGTTTCTGAATAAAGTCTACTCTAATAAAGTCTTGCATATTAAATCAGACTCGGATTCTGAAATCATGTGACAGATTGCTTTTGATGCTGGGCTTTTTATCCACCTCAGAGCAAGTGACATCTCATTAAGACCTTGGAGTTTGACTAGTGAAATGTAAATAACTATGCAGCTTTCTTTCTGTTTGCTTTCAGGCTCTCAAAGTGTGTGTGACTGCAAAATATAATGAACAGCTTTTAAGTGTGAAAAAAGAACAGGGACAACCAAAAGCATTGCTTATTCACAAGAATAAAGCAGAATCCAGACAGTCTTAATTAGTTATTTTTTTATAAACTCCAAGTAGAAATTTAATTTTATCTTCAGTAGTGTGAGTTGCTCTCCTACACGTTACTTAATGTTTATGGCTCAGAAAGATTAACTACATTTTGAAATGATTATTTAGTCTTTTAGTCCTGTTTTATTGGAAAATTACCTCTTTGGTGTTTTGTGTGTTTAATTTCAGGGGGTTTTCAGGGTTTTTTTAATTGTTTGGGAGGTTTTTTTACCACCCTTACATAAAAAGTTAGTATTTTAGGAAGATCCTCCAAGGATGAGAACATGTAAGTTAACTGTTCTTGATTTACAGTTTAAAATTACTTTGGTTTAGTTTTGTTTATTTTATTTTCAAAAATACTTTGAATTGTAAGGATCTGTGTAGTTGAACTTCTGCAGATGGACATGTTCTAAAAGGCTGCAGTTTGCCACAGGAAGTGTTTTCACTGAAGAATTATTGGGACTATATTCTTCAAAGAAATCTGTCGTAAACTAGCTGATGGATGTTGCATCAAATTTTCTGGAAATCTTAATACTTGTTTTGAAATTTGTCATCCACATTTCATGCAGGTTCGATAACAGTTACCTGAAGATGATTTATTTAGACTAACTAGGCTAATTGAGCAAACGTAAGAACTGGGATAGCTAATCACACCTGTGTAGTATCTGTTCAAGTCCATAATCCATGCGTGTACATGAAGTTAAAATAAGAAGCTGCTGTGGATACATACATGTGCAAATATCTCTGGTGTTAAGTTCGGAGAATTCAAAGATAATTTAATGCATTTCTCTTCTAGACTCATTGGGTTAAAAACTGAAGCTCCAAGTGCTGCATCAACGAGTACAAGTACTCCTCAGCCAGTCAGTAATGTGGTCCACTACTTGGCATCTGCACTGCTTCAGATAGAACAAGGAATTGAGCGCAGGTTTCTCAAAGCACCTCTTGGTAAGTCTCAGAATTGAAACTCTGCCTCTAATTTTGTGTAAGATTTTGCAACTAACTAACAAACAAACCGAGCACATCCACCCCAACACTGCAGTAAGACCCCGACCCCAAACCCACTTGCTTGTTTTGTAAGACTGGATGCTTTAGAAGGACATCTTGGGGAAAAGAACAAAATGTTAACACACACCCACATACATATATATAATGTATTAATTAACAGCAAATTTTACTCTTACGTACATGCTTATTTAACACAGATTGTTTTAGTGATCTTGTTCATGTGGCCCTACAGTTATACTGATGCATTGGGAGACAAATTGTACCCTTAGGCAGAAATGATCAAGCTTTCCAGAGGAATACTATAATTCAGAATTGCTGTTGAGGCCAGTATATCATGCAGTAAAAGTGTGTGCTTCTTTTTATACGGTTTCAGTGAAAGCAATATAGGTCTTGTTTATCTGGATCACCTTCTTCAGCAGTAACAGAATACTTACAATAAAGTGTAGGAAATATTTACATTGCAAACTTTGAAATTCTTATATGTTTTGCATTTGTGCTGTAAAACTTGGAAATAAAAGGCTGCAAGAAAAATTTAAACCAAAGCAGGATTATAGGTTGACTTTGACACATATTCCTTACTTGACTTCCTCTGATGGGGCTCCAGAGGTGAGAGAGAGGATCCAAAATGCATAAAGTCACTTTGTGTTCACGTGATCTCTCAGTCTGGATTCCTTAGCATCCTTTTGCAATTCAGAAGTGGAATTTTATCTTAGAGAAATGTGTAAAGGTGGTTTCTCCTTCCCAAGGTGGCTGCCTTGGTCAGGTTTCCTGTCTGTGTGGCGTGCTGGGGATGAGCTGTGCTTACCGGGCTGCTTTACCTCTCACGTCTGGTTTGCCAGCACAGCACATACCGGAGTCCTGCAGAGAAACAACTGCTACACACCCCGGTAGACTGATACTCTCCTCTGGTAATCACTGTGTGTAAAATCCTTATGCTCTGGTAGGCTCTGCTGTAGTAGTTGAAGACAAAAATGCAGGTTTTGGTGTGTTAACACAAGATGTTAGTGCCCTGTGGCACAGTTGACCTGAAGTTGTTTCTGCATCTTGGCTGCTCCTGCATGGAGCCTGCTGTCTGGGTATCAGTTGCCACTGAAGATGGGTTTGAGCTAGATTTGTGCCAGAGACTGACACGTGGGCGTGGGTTCCCTTCCATAAGCTTTTGATATCGGTGTGATGACCTCTAGAAGAGGGAAGTGCAGCAAATGATTGAGATGAAAAGGGAGAGCACAGGAATAGTTTAAACCGCAGCTGTTTAAAAGCTTTACTTGGCTGAGTGTTTGGTCAACTCAAATATGTCTGCACTTTCCAAGCCAGGCATGATACAGCTTATTTCCTGCTGTGTGACTAGATTTGCAACCTGTGCAACAGTTAATTGATGGTGCTTCTAGCATTTGTCCTACTTTTCATATACAAGTTGTAAATACATTGTGCATTATATGCCTCTATTTCCATACGGAGTCTGAGAGTATTTTGCCGACAGCCCCTTGCTGACAGTTTTAAGTTTACTATTCCTCTGAGGGGAAAAATGTGGTTATTAGCAGGTCATGGCCATTGATCCTGTGTCCTGGGTTAGAGGAAAAAGACTAAAAGAAGAAAAATGTCCCAGAAGTATTGGAGAGAAAGTTTTTTAGCAATACTTCTGTGTCTTTTTTTGGGTGGTTTCAACTCTGCCATAATCTAATGTTGGTTCATGTTTTTGGCTTACCTTTGGAATGATGGTGGGTTGTTTTTTTTTTTTAACTTGGAAATCCTGTTCTGTCCTAGGTGTTTTATACTGAGAGACAAAGGGAGTATATAAGGAAAACAAATGTACATGTTTTGCGTGTCTTAAATCTCTGATGTTTGTTTACTATAGTGTGCCCGTGCATCTCTTCTGCTGTGAAAAATGCTACTCCTCTAAGATTACAGTAATGTATAGAATAACCTACATCGCCGAGGAGCAGGAAGGATCCCAGGTGTCCTCTGTTCTGGCTTACTGCCCTGACCATTAAGCGACAGTGTCAGGTTCCCTCTTGCTTTTTGGTGCCAAATGTCTCATGTTTTCAGTTGCGTGATGGGCCGCTTTTAGCAGGAGGCCGAATCTGAATGAAGGCAAGATTGCATATGTATAACAGACAAAGAAAAGTTCTCTACTTAGCTTGACAAGGAGGTGTTTGTAGTGCTACTAAACCTTTTAATGAAAAGCAGACACTTCTTTTTCAGGAGTGCTGTGTGCTCAGAGCTGTGAAGCGTTTTTTCCCTGACTCCTCTAGAGTGTGGCCAACAGCACTCTGATGAGAGAAATCAGCTCTAAGTTTGTAACCACTGGGTTTTAGTTTGAGGAATTTCTGGTTTTGTTTTACTGTTCTTATATAGATTATTGTCTCTACACTCTTTTTTTTTTTCTATCAGGAGGGTGTTTTTTAGTAGTTGTTCCAGTGGTGTAAGGGAACCAGCCCCTAGACAAAATGCCTTGCATATCTGTTTCTAAAGGTAAATCTGATAATCCCAACTTTTTTGGCTGATAGAGGTACCATTGAAGTAAAAATACTGGAAGTCAAGCAAGTGCTAGGAGTTCTGTTTTGGTAGCAGTACAGGGGAACACTTGCAGTAAAAAGACTGCCCCTGCATTTCTGCTTTAAACCACACTGAAAATGCTCTGTCTTTGTCATTATTTCAGTTCTTGCTTTCACTGCAAAGTTTCTTTGCCCTTTCCATCCCCTCCTTTACTCTGCTCTGTTCCTATTAGGGAATGGAGCCATATTTAACAATTTTCAGTTTTCATTTATGGCTGCTAGTCCTAAAGTCAGCACACTAAAATTCCCTGCGGTCACTGGCAGGTTTATGTCAGTGGCCTCCAGGGTGCAGAACAGACAAAGGTACCCAGCACAGCAATAAAAGGACCAGCTGCTCCTCTCGGCTCCGTTTTTGTTTGAGGCTCTATCAGGCTGCCAAGAGCCTTGCTGGTGATTCTGATAGGTTTAGAGTTGAGGTGCATACCAAATGTTCAAGTGGAAGAGCAAGAAAAGACTGACAGGGAAGATAGAAGTGCAAAAGATCAGGAAACCCCAGAAATGGCCCCCTCAGCCTCATAGAGTTGCTAGATGGCCACTAATCTTCTGTTGTCCGGTGATAAAATGTAACATGATTTGAATTGTATGCATTTCTTAATTACAAACTGTCTTTTAGAAATCCTTTCATTAAATATTAAATATTTTTATGAAAATTTGGTTTTTCTTCCTTCAGTGTAGCCCAAGGTAATGTTTGGGGAGACTCGTGGAAAGGAGGGGGTGCAGTTGCAGTACATTGTTTCTCTGCAAAAATTTCAGAGTTAAGATGTAAAAAAAGCCTTTTTCTTTTTTAAATAGTTGCTTCAAGAAACCTTTGAAGTGCTGCTTCTCAAAAAACAATTGTTTGAGAAGGAAGAAGCAATTCTTGTTATGAATTTTGCTTCATTTTTTATATAAACTTACTTTTCCATACATTTCAAAATACTTTGCAGTGCAGTAATAGGTCTCCTCATTCCTCTTACAGAGATGTGAAAGTTGAGGTATAAAATGAAGTGATCTGGTTGCCCTGGAGTTCAGTGAGGCATCCACAAAAAAAGTCTGCCTTCTGCACTAGTTCAGGACTTTAGTCATTTAAGCATCCTTCAGATTTCCATGCAAAAGGTTGGAATCTAATTCATGGGAGTACCTTTGAGACTGATGTAGGGGACCATTTGCCTGCTTTGTAACTTGTGCCACACACTTCTTGCAGGACAAAAAAAACCCCCAAACCAACATTTTTTTTGCTCCTTTTTGCTTGTCTTTATTCCATTCCTTTCTTTTTAGATTTTGATTATCTTTGTTTCCTCTACTCCCAAAGTTGTTTCCTTTCCTATTTATAACTGTCCTCATAATAGCATCAGACATTTTCCAGCAGTATCCTGGGCTGTGATTAGTATATACACATACTTTGTTCTCATGCTTTCATTACTTCCCTGCACAGTTTCATGAGCAGAGGCAGCAAAGGTGGAAATGGGCTTTTTTATGATAAAGAATTTTTGTTTACTCTTCAGAGAAGACAGTCAAAGAAGGTGCCTTGTAATTGGAGCAGATGAGGTTGACTATGGCTCTTCCTTCCTGGGAGGTTAATTTAATCACCTTAGTACTTGAGAACACTCCTGCACAAAAATAGCCAAAGTACATTGTTTCAAGTGGCCAGATGAACTAATTCTCTTGGTCCTTGAGAACTGTGTCCATGACTTGGCTACATTTTTTGAGATGTGGGGAGGTTTGTCGTAGCACAGACCAGACAGATTGTTTGCTGAGAGAGAAACCTGTGGTTAGTATCTGCTCCTGTGGCCATTTGTACCAGAGATGGACAGAAAGGTAAGGCAGGGTAGGCTTCAGAGCTTTCAGGTCAAGCCCTCTGTTTGTAGTGGAAGTCAAAGTGAACACTGGGATGTGCAATTCTCCCATGCACAATACTCCCTTACATTTCACTGTCTACCTTCACTGTGTGCACATACTGAGAACCACTGTTCAAGTCACAGTTTTAGACAACACAAGTATGGAATATAAAAATTAATTAAAAAATAATCTGCCATGCTTCAAAAAGGTATTTGAAATAACTCTATGAATTTAATGTTAGGTAATGCAGAAGATGATGAAAGGCACCACTGGGGGTATAAAAGGAGGAAGAGAGTGAAAGACAAGACTAGTCAGAGAGATGGTAAATTTTAAATGTTACTTGTATTGCTAAGAATTAGAAAGCATTGAATATTTTATCAGGTTTTTTTTTTTATTGTTTTTTACTTAATTAATTTTGTAGCCAGTTCCTTACTTTGAAGGAATTGTGGTATTGAAGCCAAATGTTTAAACATGGGTACTGAAACAAATACAGCTCAAATATTTAAAACTAAGAAAAAGGTTTCTGCAATCAGAAATAAAGAATTGTATTTTATTTTTATCACTCTGGGACCAAAATCTCTGTGTTCACATAATGCTGTTTTTATTTTTCCCCCTCTTTTTAATGCCCCCGTTTTTTCTGAAACTTCACAGCATTGTGCAACTGCATATCCTGTCTAGAAATACTAAAATGGAAAACCCTTCCCTGAACTCAATTAGCTATTGATAGATGAGTGCATAGATCTGTCAAATGACTTCATCTGCATTGTAGCAAGGCTTGGAGGACTTAGCTGACAGAAGGGTATCCCACTGTGCAGTGTAGAGCTGCTCAGACACAAAGGAAGAGGCCATTTCTCCCTCCAAGTTAACAATATAAATGAGAAAGATGATGGATGGAAGAAAAAAGTGTTATTCTTATTTTACAAATTAGGATCCGAAACAGTGGGTGTTGTTTGGCTTGTTTGTTTCAGCAACAGGACAAGCTGAAGCAGGTTGTGGTCAGTAATTTTCATCTCTACTTGCTCTGCAAATTCGCAGTTGCAGTGTATTTGTTGTGTTATGTGATGAACTATATTGGTGAACCAATCCAGGCTGAAAATAACCTCCAAATAAAAGTAATAGTGCTCAAGCTGCCATTGTTAGCCAAAGAAGTGCTTGCCAAACTATATATATGCTTAAGATAAAGTGTCTTTGTAAGAGTTACAGTACAAATCTGATTTGAGTGGTTTTAATTTTCTTACTGAATTTTTTAAAAATACATGGAGATACACTGCAGTGCTGTGCAAAGGACCTTGTCCACTGTCTTCAGAAGACTGAACTTAACACAGGAAGCCTAAGGACTAAGTAATAGGAAATGTTAGGAAATACAGGTTTGCAGTTCAGGAGCAGCTGTATTTTATTTATGAAGCTGTGCTGCCTGTTTATCCTCTGTCTTCTTCCATCACTTCTCTTGTGCTGCTTGCAGCTAATGCAAATGTATGCAAGATTAGACAAATTCTGGCAGCCAGTTGATGAGAAGGCAGAGGGACCTTGCCAGGAGAGCAATTAGTCTCATTTTTGTTCTTTCATTTTATTTGTTACTAGATATTTTCTCTTCCTATTCCTGAGAATAAATAATTTGGCAGACAGGTGCATCACAGACCATTCGTGTGCCCGCTGTCAGTAGTGCAGCAGGCAGGGTGGCATTATATACTGGAGTGCATCATTAATCAGCTGAGATCACCCAGTAGTAGTGGACTATCGCTTTCAGAAGGGAAGTCTGTGGAGATCTCCATAATCAAAAGCCCTGTTGTATTGTCTCTTCCTGTCTTCAAACCTTCTTACTCTAAAATGCAAGAAATAACTTTCAGCTTCAATAAAGAAATGAGCTTTCTGCTCAGCAGCAGCAGTGCAGAGTGTATTTATACCTTCTTTTTTCTCTTAAGTCCTCAGACAGCCCCTTTACTTCTCTAGTTCCCAGCTGCCCCTTCCCATTCAGTACTGTCCCCCTCACTATTCAGTGTGTGTGTTTGTGTGGCCACTTCCATGGCCTGGATTGCAAACCAAAACTATTCAAAATTACCATCTAATTTCTCACCCCTGTTCCACCCCCCATTTATTTCTAACTTAATTAGGAACCCAGGTGTTTGTTACTTGGTTTGACACTTGATGTGTACCACTGATTCCTGTGTGCTGCGTTGCTTAAAAGGTATTAAGGAAACAGTTATATTTCATCCAGGTCAGTCACCCAACCAGGTCAGCCACACAGAGATGCAGGTGCTTGTGAAGGCAGAGTGCAGGGCAGGACTGAAGGCACTGAGGCATGGGCAGAGAGCTGAAAGGCTCTCTGGTAGACTGTACTGGAGCAAGTGTGGGTGAAAAGTGCCCTTCAAGCTGTTTTTTGCCAGTGAAGTTTCAGGTACTTTTTTTAAACATTTTGAGATTTCAAAATATAAATACAAATGAAGGTAAATTGGACATGTGATCATCTTTTCATAATCTTAAGTAATCTTTTATACTTTGTAAATTAAATCAAATTGCTAGGTTTCCAAGTTGATATCTGAGTTTACTGTCTTATTGATGATCTGTGTATGTGCGAGTTCTAAGTTGAATACCTATTGAAGAGTAAAATCTTAAAGCTTCAGCATCTTGGAAACTATAGAGAAAATACTCAAGTATTGAAGAGATAAGACAAAGGTTGAAATATTATCCCAGTTTGCTACTGCTGTCTGATTGACAGTCAGAATATTACCTCATATTCTAGAATAACCTGGATCTTGGAAAGAGAAGTTTGATAATTCTGTGGGGGGGTTGTCATTTTTCTTATTTTTTTTAAATCCCCTTCTTCAACGGAAGATGCCAGTGATGGTGGACGGTCCTATAAAACAGTTCTGGATCGCTGGAGGGAGTCACTTCTTTCTTCTACCAGCTTGTCCCAAGTCTTCCTTCATCTGTCTACACTGGACCGAAGTGTCATCTGGTCCAAGTCCATCCTCAATGCTCGCTGTAAGGTGTGTCGGAAGAAAGGCGATGCAGAAAGCATGGTGCTGTGCGATGGCTGCGATCGAGGGTATCACACCTACTGCATCAGGCCCAAGCTGAAGGTATCTCAGGAAGAAGAAGTGCTTCCTTTGCACACAGAACTTGAATAGTTCTTACAGCTTAATTCCATACTGCTAATTTTTCTTTCCCCCTTCTGTTTCTAGGTCATTCCTGAAGGCGATTGGTTTTGCCCAGAGTGCCGACCAAAACAGCGCTCTAGACGCCTCTCCTCCAGACAGAGACCTTCTGTGGAAAGTGATGAAGAGACTGCTGAACAACTGGAAGGGGAAGAAGAGGCAAACTATGATGAGATGGGACAAAGTGAGGAAGAGCATTATGAAGAAGAGCAAGATGAGGAAGATGAATCTCAAGAGGAGGAAGAAATAAGGTAAGTAGACTTCCATTAAAATATCACCTTGATCATTACGTGGAGTAATTGTTCACATAAGCATGTATCTTGAAAATCTAGTTTGAAAAAAAATTTTTAGCAAAATGGTAGCTTGTTACAAATTTTGCTCTTAACCAAAAGATTCAATACTAACAAAAGCTAAGACCACTGGACTCACTTTTCAGGATAAAAATTCCAGCTTTGGATGTATAGGTGAGAAAAGGCCATCAGATCTGCAGTTCTGTACAGCTACTGTTTGAATGTAAAGTGGAGAGAGTTTCAAGCAGTAAAGGTTTTCTGGAGAAGACCTGGAGTTACTTTCGTCCAGTTTTGAATTTTGCAGGACTAGATGCATACAGTAAGTGTTAGAACGTTAGGAAAAACAATCCATTGGAGGCCATGTGACATTGGGAAGGCTTGAGAACTAATGCGGTAGCTGTTTAAAAAAGGCCAACAAACCAAACCACCCTTAGCCCCTGAAAAAGCCCCCCCAAACTATAACAACGCCAAAACAAACAAAATCCAAACAACCAACCCAAGAAAACCTCCTCAAAAAACAACCAACCAAAAAACCCTACACAATCCACTAAATAATACAAAGTGATAATTTCTGTAAAAATTTCATTTGATACACATGCCAGCAACATAAAAATTGAAGGAAACTTTTCTGATCTTAGAGTATTTTTCTTCTTTTTGGTTCAGTCTTTTGAATTGACTGAAGCAAGGTTATTTGCAGGTCTGACAGTTGAGATTCAATAGTTGGAGAGAGAACGTGCATGTCCTTGAGAAATAAATTTATCTCTGGGATCTTCTCTCTCCCCTGTAAGGGAAGGGGAGTCCGAGGTATTAGTTACATACCCTGACCAGAGCATAACTCTTATATGTAGCATTTTACAACTGCGTTTTGTTTGTGTGGCTGATAATAATGTTCAGAAATCCTAGTAAGTTACACTTGCTGTGAGAAGTAAGTGTTTTAAAGAACTTGATAGCTGGTGCTCCAGTTATGTATTCCTATTGCGTAAGCTGCAAAGGTGGTCAGAATTCTGAGTATTTCTTTAAAGTATGTACTCCACATAATATTTAATTAAGAGACCCCAGAGCAGTATTTAAGGTAATGGTAATTCGGTGTCTGACTGCATCAGGTTGCAAGCCAGCTGCTTACCAGTTCAACCTTGAATGGCTGACTTTTTAAAATGCTGAATTAGAAATCTGAGGGAAAAGGGATCAGTGGAATTTTGGAATAAATAAACATAACTGTTCTCTTTGTAGCCCGTCAAAGCAAGGACGATCCCAGGTCAAGTTTCCATTAAAAATGAGAGCAGCCAAACTCAACAATCCGTTCTCAAGTCAGAACAGCCAGCGTCAGGCAAGATATGCTTCTCGGAGCCAGCAAATTGAATCTTCATCAAAAATTACCAGAAGGGGTCTAAGAAACATAAAATCAGCCTCTTCAGCAGTGACAAAGCCTACGTTA
>VYZT01011926.1:11962-25200 GCA_013400735.1 Pomatostomus ruficeps
AGACTTAATAGCCGGACCACTCGGCAGAGCCAAAGTTCGTTACAAACAGATGTTTTTGTGGAGTTACTCAGTCCTCAAAGGAGACGAAGAGGAAGAAAGAGTGCTCATAACACACTGGAAAACAACCCTTCCAACTCCCTTGGATTTAGAATTGTTGATACCGCAGACCCCAGTGAACAGCTTAGGAAGTTTCCAGTTTCTACTTCAAAGCTTTCTCTTCCTGTTGCTGAACCCAAGAGAAGAGGCAGAAAACGACAATCCACAGGTTAGAGAAATGTGTTTGTCACACCAAAATCCACGTTCTGTTCCTTGCTTAAATATTTGTGTGGTAGAGCAAGGAGACTAGAAGTGGAGGTTGAAGGCAGTTTTGCCACTTCCAATGAGACAGTTTCTCTTTTGCAGTGACAGAAGTGAAAAAAAAACTTTTTTGAAATTAAAAAAATTTCAGCCATCTGAGATTTATCACATCCATATTTGAAATTTCATATTTGCACACAATATGCTCTAAAATAAGCGGATAAAAAATTTGAAAGGGCCTTAACCCCTACAAATGCAAATGTTTACTCGTAACTTTTATGATTTTGTTTTATTAAAGAATTAAACAGTAAAGAACACAGATAAAGGCAAGGTAGTGAAATTGGAAATATACAACAATATGCAACAAGAAACTGCTATCAGAAGAAAAATGTTGTCTGTCTGATACAGAGCTAACAGTGTCCTTGCTTGTTAAGGCAATACTTTGATGGTACGGAAATACTTGGAAAGATACAATACCCTCTTAAAAACAAAAAGCACCCAGTGTGAGACTGAAGAGTGTAAAAGAGCTTGCACTCCAGTTTGGCAGCCTTGTATTCTGCACCATTTCTGTCTATCACCATTCAGAATTTTTGAGCTTTTCCTTTAACCACCCTGCTGACTACTCTTGAAAGCACATAAAACCACTCTGAATAGAGGTTTTGTGAAAGTAAAAGTTATGAGCAGGCAGCTTATTCTGGTTTTTCCCTAATAGGGCTTTTCTTCAAGTGTTTAACAAAGTGTTTTAAGATTGAAATCGGTGGAAAAAAATCATTTCCAATATTAATGCAATGGAGGAGGTACCCGGCTAAGTCCTGGTACTTAGCATTTTGTATGACAAGAGAGACATTTCAGTAGTAAATTACAAGACTGGAGTATAGTTAATACTCGAGGCCAAACTACACACCTTTTGCGTTTAAACTACAGTTTTAGTACCCCTTAATAATGGTGTTTCACTTTTTTAAATTTTTTTTTTTTAATATTATTTGTCAGGCTTTAATTTTTATCTGATGGGGTGTTGGGTTGTTTTTTTTCCAGAATCATCTCCTCCAATACTGAACAGGAGAAGTTCTGGACGTCAGGGGGGAGTCCATGAACTCTCAGCTTTTGAACAGCTCATAGTGGAACTGGTACGACATGATGACAGCTGGCCTTTCATGAAACTGGTTTCCAAAATCCAGGTAACTGAAAGAGCTGTAGAGGGAATAGTAATGGCTGAAAGTCCTGCTTGCCACCAGTAAACCTTGGGAATTTATAGCATGGTCCGAACAGGGGGCTAGAGCTAAGCAGTGGGATTCAGGAGAATCTTGCATTTCAGCTCAGATATTTGGTGCCAGAAATAACTTTTACAATCGACATTGTATTGGGAAAACTTCAAATAGGCTTTTCACTGGGCTTTTAAAAATGTGAAATGCTTTGGTTTGAAAAAAACCCAACCAAACAAGTAGAGCACAGGACTGCTAAAGGTAAGCTTGTGGTTATTAATTAATTAGTTGAATTAATCTTTTATTTATGCAAATACATTCTGAGAACAGACCTGCGATAAATAATAAGATAGAAACAACTTCATGCTGATGTTAAATATAATGCAGTAAAAAGATGATTTTGTAGCTTCTTTCTTAATTTCCCTCTTGTTTAAATTACAAAATACTGGATGATAAAGTGGGTACCCAAAGTAAGTGCTGCTTCAGAGGTTTTTACTACAATAAAAGTTCCCAAAGCTGCTTCATGCAGGCTGCACTGGCTTGTCAGTTGTAAGGCACTGCTGGAACTATCCGGCCCTGCCAATGTGCCTATCCTTTCCAAGCCCTCTGGGGCAGCAGACATTCTTGGGGATCTAGAGTTTGGTGTTTTAAGTGCTCTGTTAAAATTATCAGTGATAGCTGTTTAATGAAAATCTGAAACTCTGAATTCAGAGTCATAAATAGTTGGAAGGATTAATCTGTCTGGACAAAGAGAATGATGTACAAATGTGAATGAAAAAAGTAAGCATAGAAGAGCAGGAGAAGAATTTTGGATGAAACGGAGATGAGTGACTGCCTACTAAAGTATTGGAATTATGTTGGGAAGAGCAGGCATCTATTGAATGCAAGGAAAAATGGAGCATTCAGCTTAATTTTGATCCTGAAACTAAACTGCTAGAATTCAGTGCATTGTGGTTTGCCTGAATCAATCACTAAGGGATAGTCTCTGTATAGTTGGAAGGAAAAATCCATACCTGACCCAAATTTTCTTCATCATGATAGAAATTTTGGTTTAAACTTTTAGCTGCCTTAAAGACAGTGTAAAGAATACATTGATGAATGG
Organism: Pomatostomus ruficeps; assembly: GCA_013400735.1. Classification (NCBI taxonomy): domain Eukaryota; kingdom Metazoa; phylum Chordata; class Aves; order Passeriformes; family Timaliidae; genus Pomatostomus; species Pomatostomus ruficeps. Next base: position 14,564 of record VYZT01011926.1, read on the forward strand.
TCAGTGCACAGCACGCCAGAAAGAGAAAATTACTTTTCTTTTTAGTAATTACATAAACAGCACTCCTAAAGGGAAAGGAATGAAAAATATGTCAGTTTAATTCCGTTTCTCTACTAATTCTTCCTTTAGGTTAATTTGCAGGTTGCACTTGATCTATAGTAAAATGACAGACTATAACCAAAAATTTGGTTTTAAAACACACATGATGGTGCACGTGGGTATCTTTCCTTGGGGGAGGGGGAGGAAGTCACATTTGTATCAGATACCTTTTCTTTCACTTCCCCTACCCCACTTTGTGAGACAGTCACCCTAGACTTGGTGCTCACTGGAATTCAAAAGTGGATCTAAATGATCAGTACACTTAAAGGTTAGTCAGCCCTTTTCCTCACCTCACTCTTCATCACACAGATGTTGTTCTGGAGTGACAGCTGATCTCTGGTACTTGTGTGCGGTCTCCTGCTTGCTGCAGAAAGGTTCACTGCCTTCTCTTCAACACAAGTAAATGGAATCTCAGAATTCTGAATGAATAGTGGTAGAGTCAAAATGGTTGTTACTCATTATTAAAGAGCTAACATTGTAATACATTACAGGAAAAATAAAAAATCTAAAATATTGGAAATAATTTTTATACTTGGCAGATGAGAATAGCTGGAATGGCCTAATGCTTATCTGCTCATGCAATTCTCTTACAGTTGTTCACAGGGCATTTAGGAGTAGATTCATTAATTGAATTGCTGGCTAATGTTTGTTGTAGGCTGTTACTTGAATGATATAAAAAAAGGAAAAGCAGTGCCTGAAAATCAGTATTCAGTTCAGGAAATTAAGGTGGTTGTATAGGACTCCTCTGTTTATTTAAAAACAAAACATAAATGCTTTTTGCTGATACATGATTTCCTTAATGTTTTACATAGGCAGAATTGAAACTGCCATTTGTTTGTCCATGATCTTTTTGTTTGGAATTTTTTTTTTTTAGGTACCAGACTACTATGACATCATCAAAAAACCTATTGCCTTAAATATAATCCGTGAAAAAGTGAATAAATGTGAATATAAGTTAGCATGTAAGTATTATTTATTGAAAGGGGTATATTGTACTGTGTTCTCTCACTTTAAATTCGTGTCCTAAAATAGAGCTGTGTCAGATGATGAGAAAGCTGAAATTGTGTTTGGTTTGGGGTTTTGTGGTGTGTGTTGTTTTTTTTTAAAAGAGCAGTTGCTAATATTTTTTAAAATAAGATCTGTTGAACATAGTTCCTTTATCACTAACATACATGATGGATAGATAAGAAATGGGCAGCTATGAAACTTCCGGTAATTTCTCAAGCCTTTGATGTTGATGAGTGACACTGATGAAATAACTAGAAGAGGTCCTGTTTTTCCTGTCTGATTTGTATTTCCTGTATTGATAATAAGAGAAGTTTAAGAATGTTTACATGACACCGCACTGATACAATGATAGAAACTCGATACACATAAAGACATTTTTGTGTTGAGGTCTGGGTAGGATCACTGTACTAATTTAGTGATGTCATATTGCTTTATCAGACTGCTCTCTGATGATTTGAGACATACTAAATCAATTTATTTTATTCACTAGCTGAATTCATTGAAGATATTGAGCTGATGTTTTCGAACTGCTTTGAATACAACCCTCGTAACACAAGTGAAGCAAAAGCTGGAACTAGACTTCAAGCTTTCTTCCACATTCAGGCTCAAAAGCTTGGACTTCCCATCACATCTGGTAACGTGGACCACACCGCTCCCACAGCGAAGAAGTCACGAATCTAACCTCTGCCTTCCAAAGGATTTTTTGAGGGAATTTATTACATTCATTAAAATGGATTGTTAAATTACGCAGTCGTCATGTCTGTTTAAAGCAATAACAACTGTTTAACCACCTTGAAGTGTGGCCTGCACTATATTCTCGATATAATATTAAGCACTCAGGAGAATGTAGGAAAGATTACCTTTGCTACAGTTTTATTCAGTGTCTAATAATTTTGATAATGTACTGGATACAGTACTGGTTTACAGAGGTTTTGTACATTTTTAATATGTTCATGTGTCCAGGTATCTTCCAGAAGTACTTTGTTTTTTTCTGCACAAAATAAACTTGTTTCATCCTCTAGATTTTGTAGGAGCTGTGGTATTGAGGGCTTTATCAACTCAGAGAAAATCTTCTGCTGTAGCACAGTTGACGAAACTGTGTGTGTTGTTAAAACTTGTTTGAGCATATCTTCTCAACACTAATGAGTACAACTGCATATCTTTTCAAGTACTGTACCAGTGCTGGCTGGAGGTATTCGGTCTGAGTTTATTAAGTAGATATTTATTTAGCATTCAAAGTAATTTGTGAATTTGTTTTGTATTTATAAAATTTGTACTTGGGGCAAAAAAAAAAAGTCCCCTAACTTTTTAAATTCGGGGGGGGGGGGGGGTTTTGTTTGTTTGTTTGTTTATTCCCCTCTGACTTGATGATCAATCAATAAATACCCTCTTGTGTCCCTGACAGTTCCTCTAACAATGAATAAATTTGCAGGACTGTACTCTTAAATTTCTACATACAGCTTTGGAAGTGTACAAATAAAATGACACATTTTTTCAAAGTATGTTGAGCTTGGACTTCCTCTTGAGTTGTACTGCTACATCACCTTCCCATTAACTTACAAGGACAATTTGCTGGGGGCAACACAGCAGAATCTGGTTCCAATATGAGTACCCCAGCCAGCACTTTGGGCAGCTGCAGCCACTGTGATACCTGCTCTCTGGGGGATGCAAGTGTCCATCAGTATGTACAAAGTAATGTAAGTAGTGTAGGTTGTATGGATCTTTCATTGGGATCTCTGATGGCGTAAAATCTCACAGATTTGTTCAGTTGACCAGCAGCTTCTTAAAACTATCCTTACTATCCTTGGTAGTTTTACTTTCAATATTTATTAATTTAAATTTATTAAGTTCAGTTTGAGTCAATAGGTTTAATCAGTCCTGCCCTCTTGGAGATATGCCATGTCCCGAGAAAAAAAGTATGGAACAGAAGTTTGGGGATAGAAGAGAGAGACAGGGAAAACTGAAACATGAGGCTTGCTGCTGCAGCATCTTTCCCCCCTGTTTATGCAGCTTGTGTTAAAGGGTTAACACCTGAATTTGCTCGTACCAATTAGTTGCTGTGTAGTTGTGGGCTTTCTTCAGCTGTTGTAGTGCTTACCTTGCCTTAGAGGTGGCGAGAATGGGCATTCCCTTAAGCCTAGGGAACGGATGGCAGTGAATAGGAGACTGAGCCATTCAAAGTGTTGCAACTGTGGGGTGGGGGTTTTTTTAAATAATTTTTTAAAAATCTAAGAATGAGAATGGGGAGGAGGGGTGTTGTTCAGAAGTGTCTGCTAATACTTCAGAGTTTCTGTGGAAGCTTTCCTGTTCAGAGCTGGCATCTCTGTCCAGATTAAAGAGATGTATTTTGTTCCCACAAAAGAAATGCTGCCAGTAAAGAATGCTAAATTCTGCAAGGAATATGAGCAGCAGAAGACTTTGTTACAGGGTATAAGTTGCACTTGATACCCTTGCATCTGTCCAGTCCCAAGAGGCTGTGAAAGTTCTGCCTAGCAGGTTGCACAAACACTTGTGCTCGTTCTTGTTAACATGAATAATCCCCATTGACTTGAGTGTGAATACATTTTGAGGAGGGGCAGGGTGAGCTGAGTAAGTCGGTGGCAGATGCAATTTAAATCATTTCTGTCCCAAACCTACTCCCAGTTGTTCATACCCATCACTCTTTCTCCAAGGTTTATTTCCTTCAGTAGCATCCCCTCAAGAATGCAACTATAATTCTGAGTTTGGATAGAGCAAATGGGAACAGTCCAACCCAGATCTCTGCTTATGACAGTGGTGTTTGTGTGCTTATGCTGAGCAAAGTTACAAATTTCCCATTAAGTTTGCAAGCCTAAGGCCTCACTTACATACACTGAAGGTGAAATACAGGAAGTAGTATTCTGCTTCGAACAGCTGTGCTTAAAATACTCCTGTCTGCCTTATGTGCAGTTCAGATCTGACTTTGGCTTTAGTGGTGCTCACAGGGCATGAACCAAGTTCCTCAGAGCAGAGTGCCTGAGCTGGTATGTACTTTGAAGCTTTTTCAAACTTCAGTGATGCTTTTTCTGAGTTATGTCAGGATGTCTTTTTATGGCCTTTGGAAAAAGGGGAGTTACTTCTATCTCCCTGCTTGTCTTAGGGGCTGAAATATTAATGTTCCTCATCCATCTTTCCCCCCTCACAAATGTGTGTATTATCATGATTAGCTATCCCCACCTGATCTTACCCCCAGGGTAAGGTCTGTACAGTATCTGTCAGGGGCTCCAAGCAAAAGTTTTTCACAAAGGTGTCAAGATGGATAGGGTGAACAGCTTCGTCTTGGATTCAGGCTAATAAGGCTGTACCAGACTGTTAAGGAAAACAGGCAGTAGGCTTCCTTGAGCTTCAAGTGTAGCGTCTGTCCTCTAAGCATTTTAATAAGATGCAACAGTGAGAGTCTTGCCCTTCTTGGTAGCTCCAATAGATCTTAGCCCTGGCATGTATCCAGATACTGCTATACCAACTGGTTTTCCTGCTGTGCAAATTCTGCCCCTTTTTCATTCATGTCAGAGATGAGTCACCACCCTGGGCAATTTCTTCTGGTGTTTTTTGTATATACTCTTTAACAGCTGTGGGACAAGTCCCTTTGGGCTCTCAACCCAAAGGATTCTCTTGTCCAGGAAACACCAGCATTTCCTCAAAGACAACTTGCTCACCTTCTGGCCACCACAGGCTACCAAAGACGCAGAAGGCCAATCCTTACAGTGACTGCTGTTATTAGAAGCAGCCCTTCCTACCCAAGCAGGGTGAGATCACAAAGAGGCCTCTTCAAATGCCGGCTGTAGCCTTCGGTGGTGGTTGCAGTCAAGCTGAACACTGGCTGTTCATGTTTAGGTGTAAACACCAGTGTAGCTAGTACTTGTATCAGGTCCCTTCACCTCTGTTAGGAGACAGGTGATCACCTTAACTGGCATATCCAGTGTCAGATTCACCTGCTGGAAGTCTAATTTCTGGAAGTCTGTAACAATGCTGGAAAGCTTGTGTTGCTTTGGTGCGGCAGCACAGTGATGTGACACTGTGAGATGTGAGCTAGCACATCTCACAGTGACAGATCAGACACTGATGTGACAGATGTGAGCTAGCACAGTTCTTTGTGAGGGGTTTGAGCTGGGGCCAGTGCCCCAGCACCCACTGCTGGATGGCTGTTTTGTGGAGGGGTGAGGTTTTAAGGACTTGGGAGAAAGCACTTAAATGTTACTATTAGCAATAAAGAAAGATAATCTCAGCATAATCTTAGCAAATACAGGCATTAGAAACCAGTAAGTAGCAGCTGAAAACCAGCTTGGAGGTACGTGTGTAGTTATAGGGAGGCAGACCCTGAACAGCCCCACTCCACTTGCTGCAGTCACCAGCTACCCCACAACCGGCCATGCCTGCGTCTGTCATGGTGCAGAAGGGAAAAGAGTCTTCCATGGACATGTGCAGGGAGCAGGGTTCTGGGGACGCCAGATTGTGCCATAGTCCTGCCCAGCACCATGTTTCTGCTGCACTGGTAATCTGGTACTTCAGAATTTAGGAGATGACACTTGTGGTTTATGAATCATTGATGTAACCACTGAATTCACCCTTACCCTGTGGCAGTCTTGTCTCTTCCAAGCTTTATCTCTTTGTATTCAAGAAATAGTATCTAACACTGGTCACATTACTTATTTTTGATCAGTGTCGTAACTGACCACAGCAATTCTAGATAACACTTCTTGGGCCTAGCAAGGACTATTTCTACCCTCACTCCAAAGAAATTCCAGTGTCCAGAGGACTGCAGGAAGTTTTTTGCACAGCATTTGGCTGCAGCTCTGCGAGATCTTTCCCCTTGCACTGCTCAACTGCCTTGCTCCTCATAACAGTGACGTAGTCTAGTTCTGCAGAGGTGCTCCTGGTGCTTCACCCAGCGTGCTACAAAGGGATATTCTGAGACTTCTCAGCCTGCTACCAAGTGATGTATTTTTCCTCCTGCCCTTCATCAGCTACCTACTTCCCTTAATTTGGTGCTTCCTTAGTGCTCTGTTAAAACGTTGCCTTTGAAGTGCTCAATTGTGTATGTATCCAGTATCAGGCCTGTGTAAAATCCCCTCAAAGAATCTCCAGTTACCACCAATAAGAAAGCTTCCCATTTTAGAGCACACAGATTTGAAGATGATGTCAATTATCTGTCTGGATTAAGACTGACACAAAAGGTAAAATAACTTGTGCTGCAAATCAAAAGAATTATAAAGACAGGTAAGTAAACTGATCACCTTCTTTCCCAATAAGGATGCTGACATAGCACTGTCCTTAAAATATGTTCATGTATTTGTGGATATATGTGTATATACTCAGGCAAAATTTGGGATTTTTAAATGCTGTAAGTCACTGATTATTAAAACAATGGTTATCATTCAGAAATCATAGCACTTAGAGAATGGCTTGGGTTAGAAGGGACCTCAAAAAATCATCATGTTCCAACCTGGCTGCCATGGGCAGGGACACCTTCCACTAGACCAGAATGCTCAGAGCCCCATCCAACTTGGCCTTGAACACTGCCAGGGAACTGCCACAACTTTTCTGGACAACCTGTTCCAGTGCCTCACCAACCTCACAGTGAAGAATTTCTTCCTCTTATCTAATCTAAACCTGTCCTCTGGCATTGGGAAGCCATTCCCCCTTGTCCTGTCACTCCATGCCCTTGTATAAAGACCGTCTCCAGCTTTCTTGTAGACTCCCTTCAGGTAATGGAAGGTATTTGGAGTGCATTAAAATGCACATCAATACAAGCTACACCTGAAATGTTCTTGGGGCAGAAAGCCACAGGCTGTTGCACTGTTTGGACACAAAGAAAACACACGTAGCCAACCAGGTTGAGGAGCAATGAGAGAGCCAAGAGAGCTAAGAGAGAGCCAAGAGAGCAGAACCCTCTGACCCTTATTTTTATGTTCTTAGAAATCACCGTGGATTGGAGGTAGAAATTACCACCTCTCAATCACACTGGTCAAAGGCAAAATCCATCACGTCTCCGCCTAGGAGAATGGAATGAAAACAACAAAGACAGTTAGCAAAAACATGGCTATGTTTACAACAGTATGTGTGAGAAAGTACTACAGCAAAGAGAAACACTGAAGAACTACAAAACTCAAGACAACAACAGGCTGCATGTGTTTTCTAAAAAATACACTGAGGCAAACTTTAGGTTTGTTTCTTTACCATAATATATCAATTTCCTGGGCTTGTAGTGCTTCTTCCCTGGAAAATTGCTGAAATTAATTTTAAATATATATATTTTTTAGGTGCAACTCGATCTTTAAATCTTTTTAGGTATGAAAGAGGGGGAAAAATTGTTTCTTTGGTCTCCAAAGACAGGGCTGTATCAGCCGCTGCCCTGGAGAGGCTCTGGGTATGGCCAGCAGTTGGTCAGGCAGGAGGGGCTCAGCCGATACAAGTCCCTGCAGCCTTTGCCAGAGGGGGGAGAAGGCAGCAAGCTCCAGCATTCTGCCTGTGTCTCCCTGCTTGCTCACAGCGTTTATCCAGCTGTTCAGGTCACTCGCTTTTGATGAGAGAAATGTTTGATTGGGCCAAGTTTCCTACAAGGATGTTACATGACAGCATACTCTCCAAAATGCTGGCCGATGGCCGTGGAAGATCAGCTTTCACTTCTTTCTTCTCTGCTGTTTTTCATCTTTTTCCTTAGACTGATTTCAAAGAACCACAAAAGAAAGGGTCTTTACTTGACTAACATAGAGCTGCTGCACCAGCATTGTGTCACAGCATCGTGGTCTGCGGTTATTCTGGTGCTTGTGCTGCCTGGTTTAACCATGCCATGTGGAGGGACTGAAAATGGTATGCTTGTCCCATAATTTCCCTGTAACAAAGTTAGAAGGAATCCTCTACAAGGATTACCTTGCTCTGCTAGGGTAACACACAGTCCAACTTCAGCTTTGTCAATTTGCTAATCTTGTTTTACCAATTCATTTAGGCTTTATATTGATAGTTCCTAGGTTAACAGTCCTATAAGAATGTACATTATAATCTACGTGCTTTCTGATTTTTCTCCTTTGAGCACCCTACAGATGAAATTACCTTGGAGAGGAAAGGACTTTGAAAAGACAGGCAGTGCTGGGGCTCAACTGCTGTGAATCCTGTGTTCAAAACAGCAGAAATGGGAGCCAGGATGCTAAAATGTTTGGGGTTTGGATAGCGGTTCTGCATTTGACTCTGGGCATTGTGGGGCTTCATAGTTGCTTTTCGTGAGCATTCCTGTGCAGATCTCACCATCAGTCACATGCTGCAGTCCTGGCACAGCTCATGAGCGCTGCTGTCACCAGAGGACACTTCTGCACTGACCGACAGGTCCCACGATCCAGCAATGGTTATAAATATTCCTGTGCCTCAGTCATCCTAAAGCCCATCCTCACTCACCAGAAAGTGATCTCAACTCATGTATTTAGCATGTTAGGCTCAGCTAATGTTTTATTTTTAGATTGCTGTCTGAAAAACTTAGTGGTTTTAAAAGGCACTATCAACTTTTTAAGCACCATACCATGTGAGGGGGCTTTGAAATGCTTGAATAGATTTAGACTGCATCTTTTGTTTCCGTAGTTGTTGCTTTTAAGAGGTTTCATAGAACCAATCCTTGGGTTCAACCTTCATCAAACAGAATTTCCTTTCATTCAGATGCAACACTGCAAACTGAGTCTGAGATCTGTCTGAAGCAATTTTAAGAGTGTTAAAACTCCAGAACCAAATGTGTCTGTCCTCCTTTTTGTGTGACCTTTACAACTTCCAATCTAAACAGGCCACATGAATTAATCTCTGCCATCTTGGCACTTTTGTCATGGCTTCCTCTATCTCCTGGAGGGTATTTGATCCTTTGCTGGTGATTCTTTTTTGTATTTAAAAGATGTCTCCTTAAATCAGACCTGCAATGTCATAGAAGTGCTGATCATGATTAGAAACAGTCCATTTTCCAAGGACCTTATTCCAGCGTGATGACATAACCCCAGCAGGAAAAGAAGCACAGAGCAATGAAGGTTAGTAGCAGAATCAGGCCAAGCCTGCAAAACTTGGGATTAATGCCTGAAATCTGTGTACAATCTGTGTATAGTGCTGCTTTGCACTTGTCCAGGCACAGAAAAATGAGGATTCCTTGTCCCACCAGGAACCCTGGCTGTCTCAGGGAGCCCATTTTTGGAGGGCTTTTCTGTAAAAAAGAACATAACAAAGTTGAATCATTATACACCTTCTGTGTCACCCAGCCCCAGCAACTTGAAAGTCTGCATGCACCTACCATAAAGAGAAAGAGCTTTTGGAAACTATTGCCACCTTTTCCTGGAGGCGCACCAGTTTAAATTGTGCCATCTGCTGAGATGGCTGACTGTATCCTAACTTTTGGCAGTTGTCCTCCTGCAAACCAGGCAGAAGCTGTTCAAGAAATGACCCCTTCCAGCTGTCGTGCTCGTCTGCTGAGAGGAGTCGCTGCTCTGTGGCTCAACAAGTTTTCAGAAAGCTAAACGAGATGAACTCACTTAGGAGAGTTTGTAGATGTGCACTTTGGTAACACTACTGTTGTCCTTACTCCTTCCTAGTGTAAGATCTATTATATTTAGATACTAAATATCATACAATATGTAATATGATATAATTAATATAATCCTGTGAGTAAAGAAGCAACTGTTGAGCCACAACACAGAGTAAGGAAAGAAATCACACTTTTATCTCTGTTCTGATTTTAGAAAGAAACAAAAACTACTTCTTCTGTGCTGTGGTAAGTCTATTGAAATCCTTGCATAGGAGGTAGCAGAAATTGACTTTCTAAGCTTGGCAAGAGAAACTTGAAGACTCCCAGCATATGGACTATCACTCAATTTGTAAGACATGGGGAAAATGTAAAAATTTCTGAGTGCTGTTGATGCATGTGCATAGCAAAAGGGCACTGCAGCAGTTAGAGACACATTTTGCAGGGCATACAGGAATTACAAAGGCTGGCAGGATAAACAGTAGTTATTTCTTCTAGTGCTACAAATGTGCTAATCTTTGTGAAAGTCGAATATGTGCTAATTATGTAAACACAATTTTTATCTTCTGGTTTTATTAATAAGGCTGAACGAAGTTTCCCTGTCTTTTAGACTTTGGGTGAATTTTTTGTTCTGTTCCACCATTATTTTCCACGTTTCTCTCACAGGATGAATTTTCATTTCCTTTGTTTGCTGTCTTTAAATACCATCCCTAATATGATGTCATTACAGGACATAACATTTTAATTAAATCTCTCTTTCGCTGTACATTGGCAGGCCCATGGCTGCCCGGCGTTTTGATTCAGTGGCACGTGTGAGTTACCAGCACGGCGGGAGAGGGGGAATTCCACCCTGCCCCTAAAAAACATGTGGCTGCTACTCCTCGAGCATCCCTGCTGGGCTTATGCTGCTGCCGCTTCCTGCTGCCTCCTCCTGCCCTCCTGCCTGCTCTTCTGGCACACAGCCATCAAGTCAACTCGTCCCGGGAACACGGACGGTTGACGGGCTTTGCAAGGGGGGAAAAGAAAA
>VYZT01011926.1:29976-58301 GCA_013400735.1 Pomatostomus ruficeps
CGGCGCAGCGCTCCCTGCGGCACCGCCCGGGCGTGCGAGTAGCCGACGGTGCGGTGAGGGGCGGCGGGCGCGGGGAGAGGGGTCCCGCATTCCTCCCGAGCAGCCGCCACCGCAGCCGCCGGGTGCCCGGGCCCGACGGGCGGCCGGGAGCGGCCGTGTGGGAGCGCTGGGGCCGGGGCGGGGATGTCGGGACGCAGGGCCAGAGGGCGCGGGGCGGCGGGATTCTCTCGGTCCCCGCGAACAAAGCGGGGAGAGGGGCCGGCGGCGCCCCCGGGGACAAAGCCGGCAGCTCCCTGCGAGCCGCGCACCTGCCTCTCCTCCCCGGGCAGCCTGCGCTGGCAGCGCCCGCCGCGACAGATGTAATTGCTGGACCGAGAGCAAGGGCGCTGCAGATGGGCTGAGCTCGCTCACTCACTCGCAGTGGGCTTTGCTAAATTATTTTCATTTTGCCTTGAGCTCCCCGTTTGCCCTGTCGGTGTTTTGTTTCTTTGCTGCTTTAGGCTCGTGTTTGGAACGGCTTGCGAGCCCTATGGGGAGCTGTACAGTTGTAATTGGTATTTTTAAATGAACGAAGAGCGGTCAGACAATACTCCCGCAAGCAGTATGAAGTAAAATTCGGGAGTTCTTAAGGCGCGGTATTGAAGCTGACACAATGCAGAAAACATTTCTGCTGCTTGTAGAGCCTTACCTCACCCAACAAATGAGAGTCATGACAATGCTAGATGTGAGCTGCTGCTGTAGTGTTTGTTTTACTGAAAAAAACCCAACAAAAACCAGCCCACCAAAACCCCACCCCCTCCCATCCCAACCGAAAATTACGAACTTCTCTCCTATGTTAAATTCCTACCCCTTCATCACTCTCTCTTCCCCTCCCCCCAAATAAGCCAAATGCATGATAAGGTAAAGGAAAACTGTTTAAGTAGTACAGTTGTGTGACTAGTTGTATGAAACTGCTACCCAGAATTGCAGCTGAAGATGCTGAGATCTACAACAAGAAACAACTAAATTTACGCCTCCTTTATATCTTCTGCTCCAGTCCCGTAAATATTACTAAATTCATAGTGTGTTCAGGTGGAGTATAATATTTTGATTCTTATGGGGGCAGAGAGACTTCTTTAGCACTGTGGGCTATCATCTTTTTCAAGTGAGTGTTAATTTTTGCTGTTTAAGTTATTCCTTTGATCTCATTTTACAGGCTTCTGGAGTAACAGTGAATGATGAAGTCATAAAGGTTTTTAATGACATGAAAGTAAGGAAGTCGTCAACCCCAGAAGAGATTAAAAAAAGAAAGAAAGCTGTTCTCTTCTGCTTAAGTGATGACAAAAAACAAATAATTGTAGAGGAGTCAAAGCAGATATTGGTTGGTGACATTGGTGATACTGTGGAGGACCCCTATACAGCCTTTGTGAAGTTGCTACCTTTGAATGATTGCCGATACGCTTTGTATGATGCCACATATGAGACAAAGGAATCTAAGAAAGAAGACCTGGTATTTATATTCTGGTGTGTGAAAGCAAAGCTTGCTGTTAAAATTGGATATTCTGGAGCTACCGCTGGATGACTTAATAACTTTTTTTGTGGCTTTCTTTTTTCTTTAAAGGGCTCCTGAAAGTGCACCTTTAAAAAGCAAGATGATCTACGCAAGCTCTAAAGATGCCATTAAAAAGAAATTTACAGGTATGGACCAAAAATATTTTTCGCGTTAATTACAGTGCCATTTAGATGTTGAGGTTCTCACAAGTACATTGTCGTCCATCTGTCTTTCAGGTATTAAACATGAGTGGCAAGTAAATGGTTTGGATGATATTAAGGACCGTTCAACACTTGGAGAGAAATTGGGAGGCAACGTGGTAGTTTCACTTGAAGGAAAACCCTTATAAAAAGACAGACAAGTGCCATCTGGATCTAAGGAGCTTCCATTTCTGCAGCTCGTTCAATTGGAATAGTATTAGTCTCCCCATCCCCTCCGCTCCTCAAAAAATAAGTCCCTTCCCCACCGCCCTGAAGGAGATGTCATTGTTAAGCAGTCTACCAGTGATTGCCATTAGACTGTTTAATCCTGGTAGTTTTATGTAGGATTCAAGGAATGCTTTCACGTCATACTCTTGGCCAAAACTGACGTTGCAGGCATTCCTTGCAACATGTACAATGAATGTGATAGTTAATGTATATAGTCTAGCAGACAGCAAAGGGTAAGCTAATTGAATGCCTTGAAAGTATTGTCCACTGGTCGGATGGTAGACTCTACAGTATTACTTACAGTTGCACTTGATTGCAGTTCCATGAGGCTCTTGTGCATTCATACACCTCACCTGCCTTGACAAGCCTATTTTTGTGACATGGCAGCACACAACACTATGCATTTAAAGCACTTTTTTGTAATATGTTTGACCCGCCCCCCCCAAGGAATGCCAATTAAGTTGCTGTAACTGTGTCATCAAATTATTGTAGTTACCTCAGTTTCATTCCTGTTACATGCATATCTTTATAAATGAAGTAGCTGTTATGATGCCTTTCGTTTTCCATTGAATGTACACTACTGAACAGGAGTAGAAGTTATCTGTTTACCATATGAGTCTTGAAACACTAAAGTTTTGTAAAACATCAGTCATGGTGGCAATTTCTGTATTAAAAAGAGCCTTAAATGGAACATCGTTTTTTGAGATCAAAAACTGGCCACGTTGCAATAAAACTTGTGGCTTATTACAGAACGTTGCCTTGTTTTCATTGGAAAATATAGTTTTTAAGTGTTTAAGCATATTTCAAATAACTTCTGTGGAAAGTATTGTAAAGGTAAACAATCATTAATCTCATCTTGAATAATGCAAGTTTTTAATATTGATTTAGGCACTGCTTTACAATACTTTGTGGCTCTGTTCTGGCCGTTTGATAAAGGACCTGCTCCTAGTTTACCGTAAAGAAAAGAAGCTACCACCGCTGGAGACCATTAAGTTCCATGAAACACTTGGGTCAGAAACTTAAAAATGCGAAGTAATTAACCATGCAGTGTGTTTCGTACCTGAATGTTCTTAAAGTTCTACATGCCAGAGTAAAACCTTCCCCGAGTTTTTGCAGCTTGCCATCTGTCTCCGTGAGATGATGTGTAATGACAGTTACGTGCAGAATATGAAGCTGGGAAATAATTTTTGTTGCAGTTAGACCAACTCAGTACAAGAATTAGCCTAAATGAACTGTTCTACTTGTTCGCTTCTATGTAAATAGAACTGGAAAGTCTTTGCCACTATTGAGGCTTGCATAGGGGACGTGTTTTGGCTCGGAGCCAAATAATGCTCTCCTTATAGAGAATTTGATCTGCTCTGTGTGAGCAATCCTCCGTTAGCCAGAGCTATTTATGGCAAACACATGCTTTTGTATCTTGTCATCGTTATCCACAAATGGCAAAACTGGACATGATTCTCCTGGTATGCATAAAGGAGCTCTGTTAGGCAGCCACTGGCAGCTGAACTGTACATGCTGCTAGAAGGAATGCTCTTTTATCATTACCTTATTTTAAAAAGTTGGTAGAGTAGAACTGTGGAGCTTTTAAATATGGGCTCTTTATCTTCAGTCCGTAGCCCTTTTTCAAGAAGAAAGCAGATAATAATCCAAATATTTTCTCTCTTTTTTCCCCCCCAATAGTTTAAGTAACCTAGTAGTACTGTGTTTAGGCTCTCTTGTCCTGTAGAACTTTAAGACTTTATTTCAGGCTTCTGGCTATCCCTATGACTTGCACACCTCATTGTGTTAGCTGTTCTATGTAGACTAAACTTTACTAGAATTTAACTGAAAAGGCATGATGACCACTGATTTACTAAATGTATTAATGAGTCTTGGTTTTGTTCTACAAAACTCTCCTTTCAGGTACCTTTTAAGGTTGCGAAGTAACTGATGGTATGCATGTTGTCTAGATTAAAAAACCCCCACTTTTTATTCCTCAAAATAGTCTATTTCTGATCATTCATGTTGTATGCAAAGCCCAGTTTAATGTCAAGAACTTTGTGCTTTATGTTTGACTTGAGTTCAGTACAGTACAATGAAATTATCTTTTAACTGATTTTTTCACAAGGAATAAATTGTTTCTTTAGAAAAAGCCAAAATGGAAAATGTTGAATTTTAATAAACTATTTGAATTTTCATTTTAGACAGTAAACTTTTTTTAAAGAGTACTGTGTTTAAATTTATTGTTTGTCTCCGCTGCAGTCCATAAAAATGTCTGTGGCTTCTTAGTTGAATATTATAGGTTTCTTTTTTTTTTTTAAACTAGCTTAGGTGTATATTCACTCAGTCCAGCTAGCTATGAAATTGAAGCACAAACTGTATTTATGTAAGATTCCTACCAAATTAAAGTTTTGGATCCAAAAGGATCAGCCTGCCTTCAGTTTGTTCTTGAATTACTGACTGACTGACTGACTGATATGAGGTCCAATTCAGATGGCTTGCTTTTAAAAAAAAACAAACAAAAAAACAAAAAGAAGTGAAGTGCTACAGAACTGTTACTGTTTGAATTATAAAACAAATGAGAGACAGCTGGCATCTGTTGCAAAATGGTTTGTCAGCTGTTGTTTTCTGTCATTATGCAAAATGGTGAGAGCTTCATTGTGATCAAGAAGTGGAGGAAAATCCTCTCGAGTATATTCTGTGTATCTCCATGTAGACCTGACTTTTGGATATCTTGGCTTCAGTTATTTTATTGATAAATGTCAAATAAAGTTTTCATGAGAGTAGCTTGTGCAGAAATGGCATTTTTCTTCTAAAAAAATACTACAAAGCCAGCAATTTTGTTTGATTTGGCAAATCCTGGAAGAGGTATAGATAGATGGGTTTGATTTCTCTGAAAAGGGAAATCAATCCAAGACTAGAGTGTGTAAGTGAGGTTTATGCTTGTGGTGATTTTAGAAGTGCAAAGCTTAAATTTATGTGGACTTGAGTATAAGAATCACTCCTAGTCAGATCATGAAGTGGAGTTTGAGTATCCCCAGTTAAAACCCAAATTGTTTCTCCAAGTGGAAGAGTTTTCTGCTCTACCATTCCCTCAGAACGAATGATGGAATACAGCAATTGCCACAACTTGATAATAAGCTTTACTCTTTTATGCCAACTCCAGTATAAACCAAGATTTCATGCCTGCCTATTTTTTATAAACTTCTGTAAGTCCCCTTTTAGTTTGTGGTGGCGAGTTAATGATTGTAGAGTGAAAACACAGCACTAATGGTGGATCAAAGATCATCAATGTAGCACCTGTCTATGAGTATTGAATTTCTTTGAAATATTTCTGATTTTGAAAACCTGGTATAAATAAAATTAATTTAAATGTCTTCACTTGTTGAGTGAGTTTGTGTGCTAGACAGCACCTACACTAATCACTTTGTTGTTGTCTTTGGACTGGGAGCAGCCCAGAAAGGAGAAGTGGAATACCTGGATTTTTGTAACAGGTTTCATCTGCTGCCCATTCAATTCAATATCCAACTGTAGCAAAAGCCAGCACCAGTAGCTCTGGAGATGGGTATAAAGAAACTTGTAATGGGTTGGTTCCAGATAACCTTTTTTCTTCTGTTGCATCCCAGCTCATGTGTTCAGAGAATTAGATGTCTTTTATATAGCAAATATAGCAAAAAAAATATGTTTACCCTGCATGACTCCATGAAGAAAGATCAAAATACTATCATTCTGGTATCAGTGGCATCTCTCTTGTTAATATAAAATTTCTTGGATCTAGGAATATGTTATCTGGAAGAGTTAATTTTTTAAACAAAACTGTTAAGAAACAGCTTCATTAGATTCTATGGAGAAGGCAGATTTTTTCAATGTACATTAAAAAACCCTTTACTGTTTACCTAACATAAGCCTTCTCTGTGGCTATGGGGAACATACAGGAGAATATGCATTACAAAAGAATGAAAGGTCTCATTCTGAGGTTTTTAAATAAAAATTACTGTTTAAAATACATTTTAAAATGTTCTGTTCTTACTAAATTAATATCCAGTGCTTGACCCTATTGAATTTGGACATTTCTCTGCCTCACCTCCCATGCTGTTAAATCCACATTAATCCCTATACATCTTACTCGTCCTTGCTTTACTTATCTATGCATTCTACTAGTAACATCTGAAAAATAAATACAGCAGTAAAAATTAGATCTTTTCATAGGAAGTTCAAGCAGGTGACATAATTTATATTCACTTGATGATTTCATAGAATCTTTTTACACTGTAAAGCTTAGAGAAAAAAATGTGCTAATTGGAGGTACTGAAAGTAATTTTGACCTTCCTGAGATTCAGTGATTGTCTTATTGTAGGTTAATGTTTCTGTTGTCAGCTTTGCTTCATAGTTACTTAGAAAACTAATGATTGGAAAAGAAACTTGAAGGTGCTGCTTATTATTTTAGAGGTTTCTAAATGTCAATTCTGATTATAAAACAATACACAAACTTCAATTTCCTACTGTTAGCCTAATTTTTATTCTTGTGTGTACAGGCTTAGAAATGTATGTGTAACTGTAATCATACCACTCCTCTTCCACCTTTTTATTTTTAAAAACAGCTGTGTCACTGCAAATCCCTACCATCTGCCCACCATCTTCTCTAAAGGTTTACGGACAATCTCCACTTGTACCTTTTAGTATCTATTTTTCCCCTCTCTTGTTTGCGATTGTAGGAGTTTGATTTAGAAAAACTAACCGCTGTAATATTGTGCTCCTTGAAAGCTTTTCTATTATGCAGAAAGTTAAAAGCATCAGTTAGTCTCTGGTGCGCACAGCTGCAGGGTATACACTGGCTTGAAAAAAAGAGATGTGATTTTGAGAACCAGTTTAGAGAGCCTTATTTCTGTCTGCTTCCTCTTAATGGCAGCACTGCTTTCATCTGTGACCTTCTATTAAAGCTGATGTAAGAGCTAAGCTTTTCTTCCATTTTGGCTGTTTCAACAGAAAATGGAATGTGCTTGTAGCAAACAAGGTGCAGAGAAGCAGAGGAGGTTTAGAAGCAGCAGTTTTTCATAGAGACCTGTACATCTGTTGGGAGGGGTAAATGGTTACAGCAGAGGATTTGTTTCCTTTTAATTTCAGTAGGAGCTTGCAGCTGTAATGACTGGGCTTATGTTATCTTTTGCTCTGCCTGAACATAGTGATTCCACAGTCCCAACTGTCTCAATGCTTTCATGCCATGAAATGTGAACACACAGCTCTTTATCAGTGAAATGTGGTTTACTCCTACAAAAGTGAAGCCCTGCTACAACGGTGCTCTTGGTTAGCCATGTCATATGAGAGATGCACCTAAGCTGCATTTGAACAATCCTTAAAAAATGTGTGGGTTTTGGTTACACCAAATACAATAATTAAGCTATTACATAGGGACTGAGGATGAACGGGTGTAACTCTTAATTAGGTGACTGCAAGTGACAAATATAATTCATGGTCATATTTTTGAATCTTGGCCCTGTTATTCAAGCATGACTTACACATGAAACACTTCCTGGTCCACAGAATTCACTGCCTGCATAAATTCTTTTAAAAAACAGTAGCATAATTTTAGCTCCTCACTGAATATACTGATGCAGAATTCATCACCTGAGGGGTTTTAGTCGTCTGGGTTGACAAATTCCTTTTCTAGTGCTGCATTATTTCTCTGCATTCACACTTCAAAATCAGTTCCCAGAACTCTCCTTCCAAGTAACCAGAATTCCTAAACAATATTTATTCTGTGTGACTAAAGTAGAAAGGCATCTTGTAGAACACCCATAGGAAACAAATGCATGGTATTAGCCTGCGTGGCCACTGAACATGTTTGGCCCTGCATGCCATCTCTGACTGTTGGGTTATTCTGATGAAAGGTCAGCCCATTCAGATTTGTGTGGAATAGCCCAACAGAGAAAATCTGTGGAAACAGGAAAGAATGTTTTAATTTTGCTCAGATAAAGACTCTATGAGCTGGGTGTGATAACTACTTTTTAATGTTTTCTTTTTACCTGTCCTGACAAAAACACCTGGCTTTGATTCTAGCCAGTTTTCTCAATTTAGTTCAACAGATGCAATGGTTGGAAGTATCTTCAGGACAAGCTATATTTAGATATATAACCTTTTGGTAATTCTGGCAGTTGCTTTGATCTCATTATTTTAATACAGTCACTTCAACTCCATTACAATTTTAACTGCCTAGCGTTCAGCATTGCCAATGTAATCTCACAACACAGCTTGAGGAACATTTAAAACTTGTCATCATCAAAACTAGTAATAATATAAATAAATTTTATTTATTTATTTTATTGAGCTAGTCTCAGTTTTGTGAGGAGGATGACAACTCTCTTAACAATGTTCTCATAATGTTAACCTGCTATAGATCTTTTTGATACGATTGAAGAAGTGTTGGAGCATTCGTATCAGGGCAGTTTGCTTTGCTTTCTTGCATAGCTGGATGAATTTCCTCTCCTGGAAGATGTTGAGGTCACTATGGTATTAATGTTTAAAGTATTTCACCTTCTATTTCTGAATAGAATAGTCAGACTGCAATTACAGCTTTTTCTAAGGGTAATACAGTCAAGGACCTCAGCTATGAATTTAATTTTTTTCCTGATTACCAGAAGGGAGAAAAGAATGTGTCTCATCCCACTGTGTTGCATAAGGCCAAAATACAGCACTGCAGTTACATGCAAGCATCATAATTGTTTTCGGCTATTGTACCTGTTTTCAGCTATTGTACCTGCAAGTACGAAATGTGATCTTGTCAAATGAGTTGTGTCCCGTCTTGGAAAACTCCAGAAAAGAGCTATGGTAAAAGAAAATACAAAGTTGAGATACTTCCAGTAATTGTTTTGTGCACACCAGATTCAAGAAGATTGTGGCTAGCTCTATGTTTATCTGCAGTTATTTTGTGCACAAAGTAATAATGGCACATAAATATATATGTAACACTAATAGTAATTCAGAATCTTACATTAATTTAACAGCTGCTTTTTATGGAAAATAGTGAGGATAAGATTTTACCTGTTTTTCTTTTCTTTTTTTTAGCAATGGCATTAATAACCAGCTTTTCTGCTGTAATAGCAAACTGTGGAAATGTGAGAAGAGTTTTCTTTGCATCAGTGTCTTACATTGTGTGCAAATAAGATTCTCTCAGTTTCTTCTTAAAATAGTGTTTGAATCACATTCAGTGGTTAACCGACAAGAATATAGAATTTTTGTAACTCACATTTTACAGTATTAATGTGAACATGCATATGTTTTTTGAGCTATGAGATAAAAACTTTTAATTACAAAAGGGCATATTTTGGGAGAAAAAATTAGTAACTTTTTAAGGCTTGTATTTTCCACTGCTAGCACTTTACTTTTTGTTCCTTAAGTTCCCATTAGGATCTGTTTTTTATTTTTTGTTAGTTTCTTGATTTTGGTGTTCTCACTTTGCTCACTCTGCATCATGTTTCAGCCTAAAACAGACTGAATTAAATTGTTATCAAAGGAGGAAGGTATTATGTATATAACATACAGTTTCTGTATGTTCTGTAGTAAACTGTTTGCTTGACCCAGTTTTATGGAGCTATTTCTTTCTACAGAGATGGAATCATAGTTACGGAAGAGGGACAAATGGGTTTGCTGAAAGTATTTAGGAGCACTCAGTGGGAATGAGATTATTATTGTAGTGCTTAATCCTGAAATAATCATACACCATCTCATCAACCTTGCACCAGCATTTGTGAGAGATAAATTTTCCAGCTACTTTGTGATATTAGTCTGAGATCATTTTCTATTATTATAAACTTGGGGCTCTCCAGATAAATATAGAATATTTCTACCTGTGATCAATGTTGTGATGTTTTCACAAACATATATTTTGTCTTTTGAAAGATGATTTTGAACTAGTGGAAATATATTTCTGAAGAAATACATCTTTTATGGGTCTGAAAATTAAAGTGAAGGTTATAGAAGCAACCACTTCATTTAATCTTTTGGGGGGGATTCCTATAACGTTACCTGTCTTGCTTTTCCATCTATTGGGCACAGAATGAAAGAATGCACAGATAGGCTGTTATGGTAGCATAGTATCTGTCATCAGTGACATTAAATTCATTTAATGGTAGTGAAGTTACAAGTCATGCTGTATGCAAAAGGAATAAAAAATATTCTCAGATTAGAATTTGTCATTTTCATAGACAGTAAGGTTTAGTTGCCTTTGAACAGGTGTAAGTGTCCTGCCGTGTCTTCATTTCCTTCAAGATGAAAATTACAAACCCAAGCCTTTCCCCTGCCTTTGATTTGCTCTAAGTGTCCCACCTCCAAAGCATTTTCCACCTTCTGCCCTACAGGCAGATATTGCTCACCTGCTTCCTCTAATCCTCTTATTTACCTCAGTTACCTCAGTTTCACTTCCTTTCATCACCTTTTTGCTCCTTGCTAGTTCTGATTTTCCTCTGGTCCTGTTCCTTCATATTAGAAGTGTTCTTTAGTCTTTATCATAGAGAGCAAACAAGGAAAAAAAACAACCCACAAACCAAACCACTTTTGATCCATTTACTGTTTTCTTTTATTAAAAATATGAAACCTTATGAAGAAATTATTCAGAGTAAACCTGACTACAGTATACCAAAGTGTCAAACAGTTTGAAACAATCTCAGATGTTTGAACAGTTCCATTCTGTCACAGGATTCAACTCAGAAATCCAGACTCCACCGTTTAGATGGGAAACTGCCATATTGGGTTATTTTATGCTCTCCTCAGTGCCAGAAGCATGAACTCTCCTTTTTTTTTGCAATCATTAAAGCATCTGATTTCAACTGTTAACTTCCACGAAAGTGGTTAAGTACTTACAGTGTGAGGAAATGCTATGGATGCATGAATTTATGATATATTGAAAACCAAAGCTGTAGAAATAGTGTGAAATAAACTGTATATCAACACAGAAGCTGGAAGTTAATTGCACAGCTAGCTGGTTCATTGCCAAATGCACTGGTTCCTAGTAAAATCAAGAAAATCTCAGTATTATAAAATGTACAGAAAACTGCTACAATAATTAGAACCCATATTACAATCTTACACATTAAAAACAGTACATTCAATAAATCTTGAAGTAACCTTTTGTATAATCAGAAATTATATTAATACAATGCCTTTAAAGAGTTTTCATCTGCTTCCTTTTCTGGAACCTTGTATTAGGCTTATTCATCTCCTTGGGCTTTTGTCTGCAGTCAGAAGCATTAGAAATTGACAGCATTGCAGTAAGGATTTATTTCCTTTCCCTGATCTTAAAAGGAAAAAATGTCAGATGAAGAGATATATGAAGTAGAGCCATCTGAGGGTGCTATTTGACAACATAATGAAGGCACCCTAATGACATAAGTGGGATAAGAAGGGGATTCCTGCAGATGCTGAGCTAAATGCCCCTTCTCTCTTCTGATGCTTCTGTCTGCCTGATCAGGCAGTGAATTTAAGAATCGATTCTTCTCACTTACTTTGGAAAAGTAGTTTTTTTTTTTTTCCCTTGTTTAGGGAGGCACGATGCCTGAAATGTTTCAGATGTTTCTGAGAATTGCCTTGGTCAGCATCTGGTATGCAGAGTGTCTGTGGAGGAGCTAAACTTGGTGTTCCTTGAGGGGCTGGAGCATGCCCAGAGAAGGGCAGTGGAGCGGGTGAAGGGTCCCGAGCACAAATCTGATGGGGAGCTGCTGAGGGAGCTGGGGTTGTTCAGCCTGGAGAAAAGGAGGCTCAGGGGAGACCTCACCACTCTCTGCAACTGCCTGAAAGGAAACTGTAGCCAGGGGAGGGGGTCAGCCTCTTCTCCCAAGTAACAGGACAAGAGGAAATGACCTCAGGTTGCACCAGGGGAGGCTTAGATAGGATATTATGAAAATTTCTTCACCAGAAGGGTTATGAAGCATTTGAACACACTGCCTAGGGAAGTGGTGGAGTCACCATCCGTGGAGGTATTTGAAAGATGTATAGATTTGGTACTTGGGGATGTGGTTTAATGGTTTAGTGGTGGACTTGACATTGCTGGGTGAACTGCTGGAATCAATGATTTTAATCCCTTCCAACTCAGCATATTCTGTGATTCTATGATTTTATAAATGCTTTTATGATTCATGACGGCCATCATGCTCCTGCATGTTGCTCAGTGTATTTCCAGGTGATGCTAGGCTCCTGTATTACATACATCTTGTATAGTAAGTCCAGCACTTCTAGGAAGAATTGGACATTCTCTGTCCACATATCACACACCTGATGTGTACACTCACAATTTATTTAACAAAGTTATGGCAGCATGTGGAGTGGCGGAGGTGAAAGCCATTGTGTTGTCCAGCAGCGTCTCTGTCCCACTGGGGAAGAGAGAGAGCTCTGGCTGTGCCTTTCGCACAGTAGCTGGCAGACTTCTCGCACCCATGCTGGTAGAAGGCACTAAAGCACACTCACACTGAGCCAAGATAGCTCACGCATTACCAGAGGCACAGGATCAGAGAGCCCTTTCATATGGCGATCCAGCAGACTTTATTCTATCGCTGAAGGGGGCCAGGGATCAAAGAGGGCTTGGCCAGCCCTGGCACAGTCTTATAAAGGGTACAAAGCCAGGGGCAAAAGGCAGGGGCGGGGTGAAAGACCAGAGATCTGTAGGCAAGACGGAGAGCAGGTGGCATGAGGGGACTGCCAGGACAGACAAGGTCAGGTTACCTGTTGCCCAGCCCAAGCCGATGGCAGACAAGGGGCTTTTCCTCCCAGTGGGCGGTGGACTTGGGGCGGTCCTTTCAAACCCTGGAATCTGCCCACCACTGGCTGACATCCCCCTGAGGTTCCACCACAACAAAAGATCAGAAGCATCAGATGTTTGGGTCTCTGGTAGATAATGAATGATTCTGACATTGTCATGTTCTGTCTTTGCTTGCAAAGATAGAGCAAAAATCTGGAAAGCCCAGTGATCACTGGCATCTCAGTTTCTTGTTATGCATGTACTTTAAACTGTGTATTCCTCAGCACTCTGACTCCTGTAGAGCCGTGGTGAAATTTAGTCCATCAACTCTCAGCTGCTGATCGTGCAGCATGAGACATGTAAAGGCATTTTGTTGTTTAATTTAAGGTGAAATGCAGAGTTACATTACATCAGACATGTGCATGGCTGACTTGAGCTCCTACTTTCTCCCTTCACTCCTTTTAACAGTGTTCCAACCGCCCCTCCCCCGTGAAGATCCATGATATGAATTAACTGAATTCCTCAGATTCTGAAGTTCTGACTACAGGCTTTCAGAGACTGGGAATCCTGCCATGCCATAGTATTCTGAAGGGAGTAGGCAAGCATGCTCCATGTCCAGTGCGGTCACTGAGCTTTGAATATCTAAGAGTCTGGGTTTCGCTTTGTTCATTTAATTAGTGAGAAAAACTTTGTTTTTTCAGCTTCATTTTCATGGTAGCATTCCAGGTGAATTGTATCTAGAGGTGTTTTAAGTGAAAAAGTAAATTAGGAATTTGCTACAGACTAGTTAGAAAACAAAAATAATAGGCAAAATAGCTCACCTGATGTGTATTTGGAATTCAACCAGTGCATGGATACACTAAATATATATGAAGTTGGAGGGGGTTTTTGTCAGGATTGATGCAATCCAGGCATAATTAGGTATAGCTCCATTAAAATCTGCAGAAGTTAGAAATGCTTATTAGAAGTTCCTTATTGTCTGGAATCATTAGAACAGTATGGTGTGATATTAGTGGCAGCAGGGGAATGTGTTGGGTGTACAGTAGATGAAGCCAAACATTTTACCAGCATTATGCATATTTCAGAGCATGCAACACAGATTTGCAGTTTTAGACAACAAAGAGTCCAGACTGAAATGTGATGGGTCTCAATATATACAAGAAATGCAGGCATAATTCTTTTAATCAAAAAGTTATTCTAAATGCGTATTATTAATTTAACCTAATAGCACTCACTTTTAAAATGTATCAAATGCAATTATAAATTTTATCATGTGGCCATTTATATCTATTATGGCCTTTTTTGGATTATCACCTATGTACAATGTCCTGGTTTCAAAGACAGGTATCTGTTGAGGAAGACAGAACAGCCTCCCTTAGAATATGAAATGTAATCTCTTTCCCTCCGAATTAGTTTAATTTTGAAATTAAGGGGCTCTCAGGCAACAATATGAGAAAAAGGAATAACAGTCCTTTACTAATATATTTATATATATGACGGGACAGACAAAACAACAACAATGGTACCCACAACAAATAAGAATAGACAAACCCACGGACAGTCTCTTCCCGCTCTGTTGGCAGTTCCCCTTTGGTGCAGTCACGGTCACAGCCGGCAGGGGCGCTGCTGCTCCCGGTGCGCAGGGAGGGTGCGATGACTCCCCTGGGCTGCAGGGGGCGCTGTGGTGCGGCTCCGACTACGTGTCCTATGGCGGCTACAAACCCGCAGGAAGGGATGGAGAAGGAGCTCCCTGTACGAGCTCCCGGTGCAGCCGGTCCCAGTGCTCTCTTTGGATATCTGTAACAAGCTGGGTAGCAAGCTGGGAAGGCAGGGTTGAGCAAGGTCCCGGAGAGTATGCGAGGTGTGTCGTAAGCTCGGCAGCCGAGGCTGGAAGCTGCGGGGTGTCCCAGCAGATGGGACTGACCCCCAAAACAAGGCCGGGAGAGGCGAGCTCCCTGGGAGGGGAAAAGGCTCGGGGATCCCAGGTTTCTTCCCCCAAGACACTGGAGCGGGTGGTGAAGCAGGGTGTTAGATAGGTCCCAGTGCAGTGGCCGCCATGAGCCAAGTTCTACTCACGATAGAAGCCACAGCAGGAGACTGAAGCCTGCGGTGATGGCAGAGTCTCCCCGGAGCTCCCGCCGTCTCTCTCCCCTCCAAAAAACCAAAAGTGCTGAACCCCAGCCCGTAGGGGCCGTGTTTTACCTTTTTTCCACTAGCCCAAATTCCCACGGCATCTCTGCCTTCCCCAGGGCCAGGGACTTGCCTTTTGGTTCTTTTGTCTTTCTCAAGTATCCACCCATTATCGCCCCTTAGCAACAAAAATGGGGAAAAATTCCTAAGACAGAGAGACAAACAAAAAAAGAAAGGAAAAGAAGCCCAAACCCCAACATACAGTCTCTTTGTGTTCCCACAGAAGCACTCCTCATTTTTGTGAATTTAAGTTCAGAAAACAGTATTAACATCAGGGGCCATTTGTAAGGCAGAATTTGGACTCTCCTGTCCCAGTCTCCCCAGTGGCCCAGTGTAGTAAGGGTACTTTAATTGTGACTAGCACAAACTGACAGCACTAGATTCAGCAGAAACAATGCACAGCCCAGTCTTATTGCCATATTGATTAATAAAAGGGTGAGTTCCCTTCATTTTTTATACAAAACACTAAGAAAAAACATTAGAAAATCTGCCCATTATGGAAGAAACCTGAATTCATCTCTCTTGTGACTAGTTATGGTTCTAATTGATGTTAGTGCCCTAACTAGGTCTGAGGACTCCAGTCTCTGTTTGCACTGCACGTGATGGGTTCTACTGGTGTTCCTATGTCACAGCCTGGTCTGATGGCCAAGACTTACCCTTTGATACTGCCAAGGCACAAATCAGTGCTTTAACACACCCTTACATTGAATGCAGCTTAACTTTACGTGTTGAAGGACACTGGTTACTGGTCAGTATCCTGTTTGCCTGGTTTCTGCCTCCAGAACTGCACAAATGTTCTATGTGAGTTAGTGATTAGGGAGCAGACATCTAGAAATCAGACACAGTGATTTCTGTATCGTCGTGGTGATGATATATCATCGTATCTAGCTCACTTTGCACTTCGTAGATTCAGCTTTTAGAGATCATAACACGAACATCTCCACATTTAACACATGCCTTACTCATGTTATTTGTCTGTTTAGTACTTCCCTTTAATAAGCCAGGTGAGTTTTTTTTAAGAATCGGATTCAGTTGTCAGAACAATTCTTTATTTGTTTTGATGGCTTAACATCACAGTGAGTCTAATTTAATTCCTTCAGGAATCATCTCATGATCACCGTCTTTGATCAGAGGTAAACATGTTTTTCTCAGCCTAAGCTCCAATGATGAGATGCCAAGAAATATTTCCATGCACTCACAATCTGGGAAGTGAGACAGGCATCCCTGTAAGTTATTTCTATAAAAATCAGTTACTGCTGTAAATACAGCACTCCACATGTTGCCAGGGCTTGCTGCAAACACAACACTCCACATGTTGCCAGGGCTTGCAGAGAGGACTCAGGTCAAAGTGCTGAACAGGTCAAAGCTGCTTGGTTCACTTCTTATCACATGGGAATTTCTTGGTCTTGTGTATGGCTGAAGGACAGGACTGCCACAGCCAAAGGTACACAGGTTCACAAAGGTACCCATATTTAAGCCACATGGTGTTCCACAGCACCCAAAATGTCTGCAAGCCTGGCCCCAGAGCTCCATTCCTGCAGATGTGGTACAGGTCAGGACTCCATGCAGTGCATGTGAAGGTTTGCACATTGTTTTTCTATCCAAATCTGCCTGACAGAGAATAGAGAACCTGATACCATCCAATGGGGCTTTCATTCCAATCACTGGCTATTGCTTGCAATCAAGCCATAATGCCCTTCTTCTTCCCCCCTCCCTCAACTGTAACAAGTGCAACTGAAAACTTTTTTTCTTTCTACTACTACAATAGAAATGATATTCCAGAATCCTCCTTTGATGCCCTCAGGCCTTATTTGAATACCAGCCTAAATATATTCTTGGGCATTTTATTGTGTACCTGTATTGTTCTTTATTTAGAATAGCCTTCCCTTCCCCCCTCTTTTTTTATCCTCTGATGTTATATTCCCTTCTTTTATATGTTCTCACCAAGATATTTCCAGTAAGATAGCTTTCTTCATCCTCTTCATTGTTCTAGCAGCAGCTCTTGGTGCCTGGTCCAGTCTGAATCTATCTTTTCTGGACACATTTGACCAGGCATTTACACTACAGGTTATGAAGATATTAATGCATTGCCTTCTCTGCATCACAGGATCCTCTGCCTTCTTCCATAGAAATCTGATTATATCAAATGACTGGTATATCTAATTCTTTTTCTCCTCTGCTCTTACAGAAATTTCTTTTGGCCCATTGAGATCATAATTTTGCATTATTCACTAAAAATTCCATCCTATTTCTGTTACTGCAGTTCTCGAGGTCATTAAGGTCTTCCTGTGTGATACTCCAATCCTCTTCTGTATCAGAGGTATCCTCCAGTTTTTTGTTTTAGCAGATTCCGCTTGCTCATTTACCTCCTATTTTTTGTGCCAAGGTCATTAATGAGAAGATTAAATAAGATTGTTCCCACAGTGAATCTAGGAAACTCCATTAATAATTCCACTTTCTCCTGACAGAAGACTCCTCTTCAGTCAGTTTCTTATAAGTTTTACAGTTCATATGTTAGTCTTGATTTTCATCTTAATTACTATTATACAAAATACCTTCAGGAGTTCAGCAAGATTAGGTCTAGAGTCTGTCTCTGTAAAGAACACAAAATCATTTTCTCAAATAAGTATATCAAACAAGTCTAGAATAACTTATCCATGAGAAGTGGGTACTTTTATCCTACTTCTGATCCTTTTTTATCTTTTATTGTTTCCCTTCCAAATGTGTCATAAAATCCTAATCATTATTCAGCTCAGAGATACATGCTTTGGCAGCTGCCTAGTTCATTTATTCTCTTTCTTGGTTAAATCTAAAAACTAGTAGTAAGAGATTGATATTTCACTTTTATTGTTAATTAATTAAGCCCCAAATATTTGGTACTTCATTCAAAATTAAAATGCTAAAATTAGAACAATTTATTTTCTAATATTTTGTTAATAATCATTAAACAGTGTCTCAGAAATGTACAAACAGGGGATATATGAAAACAATGAAACAGCTATAAATGTTATTGTGGATGGCATTCACAAATTCTGTAAGCATCATATAGCCAACCTTCAATTGAGGAGCATGCTGTTACGTCACTGTGGAGCCCTACACTACTGCCTTGTCACCCAATATGAATCAATCAGACTCAGCTGTGATATTGCACATCCTTAAAATACATTTCAACATTGCTGTGTTTTAGATTCAGAACCAGATGTAAACTGCAGGTGACCCGAAGAGGAGGGAGTTAGAAGAATTGGTGGAACATTAGGATGGGACTTAAGCTGAAAATGTATAGGTCTAACAAAGAGCCTTACTGAACCTGATTGAACCTTACTTGCTCTTGTAATTTGATTTAGTTCATCACAAAGTTTACAAGTCACACACAATCACATCTCAAAAGCAGCCAAACCATTTTATGATTCATGTGGAAATCAGAGACCTGTGTACCTTAGCGCATTGGTTCAGAGGCATTGCAGAGGGAAGAGTGTCACCTAATGAATCGCCAGTATGGCACATTTTAGTGTTCTTTCCTATAAGCTTGTCCCACAGCTTGTAACTCATTTTTGGTTTGTTTGCAGGATTCAATACAACATTGTACCACTACAGAACACTGGTGTGTTTTATGGATCAGAAATCAATGTACACACTGAGATAAAGTAGTCATGATTAAGAAAAATTCTTAGCTGTTGGTAGCTCAGAGCTGATTTTGTGACTAAATGCCTGGGACATGGGATTACATGAAGTCAAGAACTAAGAAAAATCAGCCCTGACTGGAGGGAGAATCCATTGCCAGGACATATTACTGCAACTCCTCAGTCTTCAGTGCTACAGCTGAGTGATTATTTGAGAAGTAAAATAAGAAATACAGCAAATAAAATGTTTCTGTGAGAAGTGAAAGGCAAAATGTAACCAAAACTTTTATCTGGTGCATTTGTAATTGAACTTTACCCTGGTTTGTAAAGGCCTACCTTTGTCCTAAGCACTGATTCTCTGGGAGGGGAGATTTCAAAGTTTAAATTCCAAGAATAGCATTGCCTTAAATGCTGGGAAATAAGCTGCATTGCAGGTTTGGTAAATCTGAAAGTTTTGTTCAGCCACCTAGTCATAGCTGCCCCCTCAAACAGGAGATAACAAAAGGATATTTTTTTTAGAAGGTGGGACTAGAACAAATATAATGACCTGAAACTGCATGGGTCCTTTGTGTTTTATAAAAGAAGCAGAGGTAAAAGGTTTCCTGTTGTAGAGTATTATAAAATGACTAGAGCCAATAAGGTGTACATAATGATTTTGACATCACATAATCAGCAAAGTTCCATTGACTTTAATGGAAAAACATTGATTTGCACTAACAGAAGAGCTGAGAGGAATGAGGTGCATTACTGATTGTCTTGTTCATGTGGGTAATATTCCTGAAATAGTTCTCAAAAATAGAGATTATTAAGTGTTTGTGATTCTTTGGAGCTCCATTCTTCAGGTCCTTAGACTTCCAGTGCCAAAGCTGTAACAGTACTACTGCACAAAGTGCAAGGAACACATTCCAGAGAGGAGTCTGAATTTATTGCCTTTTTTCCCCCTGGTCTGGATGAGGGTCCCTCACCAGTCCTGAGGCACAGCTCTCCTCTCCAACTGCTGGTATGTATTGCTTTGTGCACTTGTGCAGTGTCTGCCACAGGGGCAGAGGGGTGGCAGGGGTACCTGAGAGTTCAGCAGCAATGAACAGGGCACTCAACTCCCTGCCTTTTGCATGGAGTCAAACATTGCCCTGATTGAAGATTTTTTTGGAGTCCATGTTATTCCATGTATCAGCAGGATTTGGCCCTACATGTCACAGTTACTGTGACAGTTGGGGACAGATCTGGACATACCAGTTAGGATACCACAGCTGATCTTACCAAACCCAAACTAATATTCTGGATTTGGCCTTGTAGGGAAAGAGAGACCTTCATCCCAGTGGGAGGACTGGGAGCATTTCCTAGGCTGGTTCAGTTTCTATTTGCAGAGCCATCCATGTGTCTCTGGCCACATGTAAAATTCTCAGTGAGGCTGGTTCACCTGTTCACCATCAAATCCACCCACTCAGATGCAAAAATCCATAAGTCAAAAGGCATTAATGTGGAAAAAGAACAAAACAAAGCACCAGTGCTTTCTTTCCTTCCCTCCAACACACATTGTCCAGCTGGGACAAAAAAAATTTGTAACACTGCTTGGTTCTTCTCTGAAGAGCTGATCCTGGACCTGCTCATGAAAATTACAAGTGTCTCTCTGTCTGATCACATGCAGTACAGGTCAGGGGCTTAAATACCAAACATTTCGTTCCCCACATTGCAACACAAGACTTGTTTGTGCTAAATACACAATTACAGTTTTGATTTCACATACAAATATATAACCTCTCATACTATCATATCATCTTTGCCGTGACCGTGGGACTATTGCAACTCAATAAAGTGGTAATGGAAACCCAAATGTTATTTCATTAACTTTCATTCCAAATTATAGCCTGGCCTGGACAACATCATAAAGTTGTGCTGGCTAGAGGCTGATGGACAAGTGCTTTTGTTATCTTTAGCATGAATGCTTTGTGCAGACCTCCCTTGTCATGCAAGCTCTCCCAGCTGAATTTGTGCTGAGATGGGTTCAGTGTGTTTGCCTGATGTCATGTCCTGTCCACCAGTGAAAACCACAGCACTACTCTAAAACACCACAGCAGAAGCCGTGCAAATTTTTCCTGGTGTGCTTACTGGATTTTCATGGTAGGGTGCTTTATTGTAACGTAGCTGAAGTGCAGGTTGAAGTAATGTATTAGCAATGCCACAAGAGGT
This sequence comes from Pomatostomus ruficeps, assembly GCA_013400735.1. NCBI lineage: Eukaryota > Metazoa > Chordata > Aves > Passeriformes > Timaliidae > Pomatostomus > Pomatostomus ruficeps. Next base: position 50,641 of record VYZT01011926.1, read on the forward strand.
TTCCTGATTGGTTTGAGCCAACCTAAAACTGCACTGCTGTTAAAGAGCACTGTACCACCCATAATACTCTATCTTCTGATTGTGCTGCCTCAAGTGAAACTGATCCTGCAAGAAAAACAGGTAAATTGGATCAGCTCCCTCATCTCTATGCTCCTAGGGCTGCACTGAGGGAGCACTGGGACAGCAGAGAGAGCAGGGTCATGACAGGGAGAGACATGACTTCCCCTTTAGCAGCAGCATGGCCTTTGATGTGTGTCCTGGTTTCAGCTGAGATAGAGTAAATTTTCTTCCCAGTAGCTGGTATACTGCTGTGTTTCAGGTTGGGTATGAGAATAATGTTGATTACACACTGATGTTTTAGATGTTGCTTAAGTGGTGTTTGCCCCAAGTCAAGGAGTTTTCACTGTTTCATGCTCTGCCAGGGAGGATGTTCACAAAAAGCTGGCAGGAAGCCTGGCCAGGACAACTGACCAAATTGGCCAAAGAGATGTTCCATACCACAGAAGTCCCAGTGTACAAAGTGGAGGAGTTACTTGGAAGGGCACCGAGTGCTGCTTGGTGATGGGTTGGGCATCTGCCAGCGGGTGGTGAGTGATTACATTGTGCATCACTGCTTTTTTTAATTTGAGTTCTATTTATCTCTCTCTTTTTGCTATCTACCTTTTCATTCAAATTATTATTATTATTATTACTTTATTTCAATAATTAAAATGCTCTTATCTCAACCAGTGGTTTTACCTTTTTCTGATTCTCCTCCTGATCTCACTGGGGTGGGGAGGGGGGAGTGAGTGAGCAGCTGTGTGGTACTTGATTGCCAGCTGGAGCTCAGTGATGACAATGAGCTTAATCCAAACTGCACTCTTGGTTGTTTTACGTTCAGCATCTCCAGATCGAGAGAACTGGCCTGTCTGGAAGCACGGTCTGCAGCTTGAGTGCTGGTGGTCACACTGTGGGAATCAATTACTCAGTGCAGCTATTATGATCGACCTGCACATTTTGACTGCTTGCAGTGAGCACCATCAGTCGAATCAAGCTGTCTCAGATGTTAGCTCAAAAGCAGACAGCTGGAAGTAAAACTGCCATGAACCTAAACAGTGACCGCTTTCTGTGTAACCCATGCCTCTTATTGCAACTGGCTGTCCAACACAATTTAAAATTAACAGTCATCTGCATCTCCATAGCTGTTAAGTCAGAAAAAGATAACCAAGAAGGTGATATGCTTGGCCAGCCAATGTCTACGTGGCCCAATTTTTTCTCTTCTGACTACTCCTCAAGTCAGTCCTAATGCCTCTGGCTCTGCAGATACTACATACAAAGAAAAATATTTGGATGGAGCATAGAATTTTTTTTGACTGGACCTCTGAGCAAGCAGGAGTTTGAGACCATAAATAAAACATAGGATGTGTCTTAGGGTGGCTACTCCCATGCAGCTATGCTGTAGTATGAATGTCACAACAGATTTACCTGGAGATGGAAGCAGCTGTGGTTTTTAGTCAGGTATCATCACATTTGAAGAGCTGTTCCTGGCCATTAAATAATGCCTCAGCTGATTGTTGGTTTAATGCTGCTTGATGGCATCTATGAAACTAAGCTTTTTCTCCAGTAAACATGTCAGAAGTAACATGTTTGGGTTTTTTTCTTATCTTTGATAATTTTTAAGGAGACCACTTTGGTCAGAAAGTCTTTAGAATGCTGGTCAGGTAAGGCTCACCTGATGTGTGCAGAAAGACAAAGAACACAGTGTTTGGCCAGCTTGTGAATGTTGCCTCAAGCAGAACATGTTAGTGGTCATCATATCCTCTCATGCTGCAAGTGATGCCCTACTACTACTGGCATTCACAGGAAGCACTGGGAGACATCCAAGGTTTTCAGAAGAGACTCAGAAGAGTGTCTTTCAAGAGCCCAACAGTGAAAAACAGTGACCAAGAAGCCAGTGAGGAGCAGAATAGGAGAACAGAAGACTGAATGTAAGACTAAGAAGATTGAAAAATGGAATGAGCTGATTACAGAGAGGACCTAAAGGTTTGGGAGTGAGGGGAAAGTAGTCATTTTGCAATAAGCTGGAGAGAACAGACAGCTGCCCTCAGTCAAGACCAAAAAAATTGTGGTATGGAATGGGGTGGTCCAACAAAGAGAAAAGAAGAGAGAGATTGGAAGGAGAGTAAGACATTAGAAAGAAAAAAATGCTAAATATTAAAAAAGAGGGGAAAATAATCAAAAAGAAAAAACAAAAAGTAGGAGGATAAAAAGAAATAAGATAACAGGGAGCAAAAGATTATTGACTAATAATCCCCAACAATACTGATATATACTGAATTAGGCAGAAAGTGTCAGTCTGTTCTGACAAAATAAGCAGCACTGTGCAGTCCTTCCTGATACCCATTATTGTACCAGTGACAAGACATGACAAGAGCTGCTTTGTCTTCCCTGTCTGGTGCTGCCCTGCTGGGGCAGAGCAGGCCTTTGAGGAATGACATGTATGAAGTCAGTGTTAGCAAATCTGCTTTTTATCCTTCTTGGTCACACTTTCATCAACAAGGCCTTATTTATACTGAGGGGTGTTTTTTTCTATTTTACTATTCCCTAGCTGTGACAAGCACTACTGTAAATGGTCTTCTGGTATTTTTACCTCAGACTCATCTCAACATCTGATATGAAAAGAGTAATAACACTGCTTTGGAGAAATCTCCTATGATGCTCTTACCCACTGCAGTTACTGATTGACAGAGTTAAGACTACTGTGAGTCTGGTATCCCAAAGCATTCTTATTGCCCTCCTCAGTGCACAGATTAAACCAGGCAGCTCTAAAATTAAAAACCTGAGAACCAAGATGGGAAAAGAATCTCCCTGGTTTCAGCTGTCATGTCACCAAAAAGGTTTTTCTTTTTCTGTTATAATAATACATTTTGTTACAATAAAGAATTAAAGAATTTTGTGCTAGTACTTAGTACAAGTAAAACCCTCTGGAGCAAAGGTGAGGCAGGAAATTCTGGCTTTCTCTTAAAAAAAAAGACACATTAAGAATTGGGAAGTATGATCAAAAAGGATTCTCTCAGAATACTCTCTGAAGCACTCCATGTTTCAACTGGTTTATAAAGAAGGGACTGGAGTTTAGGAAAAGAGATGAGTTCAATTGCTTTAAATCCAGAGTAGGCAGCTGAAATGCTGATCAGACTGTGACTTGTTTGTAAATATTTCTATGCATCCCTGTGACCCAGGGAGGAGAGGACTTTTTATAGGCTCTTTCCTAGACAATCCTATAGGAGCTGTGGGAGATACAGTCTCCTTTTGCATCCATTTGTAATGAAGAATTTGTGCAGAGCAGTGATTGCCTACAAACTGTTAAAGAAATGTGATGATTAGGTTAATAACAGTATGCAATCCAAAGAAGAAAAAAAACTGTCAAAAGGTTGAGAGCTCAGAATAAGTGAATTTTACCCGTGTGTACTGCACAATATATTCTTCCCCTTACAGCTTCTTGGTGTTAGTTAATGGCACTGGTGAAAAATGAGGCTTTAGATAGTTCAACTTTCTGTATTGGTGTAGCTGTACATGGACATTAAATCATTCATGGCAGACAAACACAGTGTCTATAATGCCATGTAAATGAATTTTAAAAAGAAAGAATTTGATTCTTTCCTAGGGAAGAAGTGTGATGAATTGCATTACAATATGTCTGCATACACAGAGTTAGCATCTTGCACAACGAGGCCAGGATTTTTAAAACCGCAGAGCAAGCCTTTTCTGAGTCCCTGCAGTCTGAAGAGAAACTCACACATCCTTATTAGTTGCATATGTCCCCATTACACTTTGGAATTCACAGCAGACTATTCCACACTGAGAATTTTTTTTCTTTTCTTATGGAAGTTACTGTTACTCAGAGTGTCTAGAAGTTACTGAGCTGTACTAAGCTATGTTTCTCTTTCTTCTCTATAACATTATGCAATTTTCCCTGTCTGTTCTTTTAATCCTACATATCACATTCTCTTTGTGTTTCCAAGGAAATATGATCAGTTTGATAGTAATTTTTTTGTTGTAAAGTGATCTATCTCTGTAACAGGTAAAAAGCCTCTATTGCTAACTGAGCTTTTTAGACAGGTTTTATAATAAGGTTTTGAAGCCTTTTTCTCGTTCAGCTTTAACCTTCTGAGAACAATACACCTAAAACCCTAGTCTTCCACAGAAATAAAAGGCAAATATTGATTAATCTTTTTAAAAATGTAATTATCTGCTCTGTCACAAAAAAAAAAAAAAAAAAGCACGACTAGAATGATATAGTTCCTTAATATAGTTTCAGTTATCACTAGTAGAGAAAATTTAAATGAAGTATGTCAGGAAATAAGGTATTTTCATCTGAAAGACAAAACAAAAGGAGGAATCAATCTGTTACTGAGGTACAGGAAAGCTGGTCCTTATAACCAGTTTGACTGCAAGATCCTGTATTTGACCTTCACATGAACAATACATGAGGTAGTTTGAAGGAAACTTTGAGTAATTAGGTTTAGAGAGGGAAATCGAGAAACTTCTCGAAAATAGTGCATGAAGAATAGTTCCTCACACTTAAAAACAAATTACGTATCAGCTAATGAAATACCATAACTACAGTTCCTGCCTAAATCAAACGCATCCATTGAATCACTCCACGATGAGTCATGCAGTATAGTACTATATGACATGATGCCATGGAGTGGGAAGCCTCTAGATCTCCCCAGTGATCCTCTGATAAAAGCCAAATACTTCTTAAATCGTATGGCTTCTGATTTTCCAGGGATAACACGCTCAAACACAAAGGAAATGTTAGTGGGTTGGATAAACCGCGGCCGAAAAGAATCTCGAAAAATATGGATATAGCACCATCTACTGACGTTACGAGTCTTTGCAGGTGGATGTTTTATATTAATCGGAAAACCTGCGGGTTACAACAGCGCAGCGTCCCCCTAACTGGCATGGGATCGGTTCCTCTTTCTATTTACAGCTCTGTAAACTCAAGATAATGCTGATCCTTGCCGCAAGGGTTTAGCAGCTGAAAATGACACAAAGAAAACATGGTAATGAGGAAAAAAGGGAGGAAAAATGAGACCAAAAATGAGTAGCTGGGTGAGTCAAAGTATGTCCTGGAGCACAAGTAGGATGTTGATAGTAACGGGAATAATTCTCAAGATGTCATTTGAAGAGACTTTCCTTTCTTTTGGTTTTGAACTGCATTCTCCTCTGGGCCATCCTTTCAGTTAATCAGTCAGTGCAACTCACTGTTAAAAGAGCTTCCCCCTCCTTTATCCCATGTAATTTTTCTGCTGGTGAGACAGGTTGTCAGGAGTAAGGGCCTGCTTGAAGACCAGGGTTGGTGTGGACAGGCAGGTGTGTGGAGGAGGGTAGGAATGCCGTCATATCAATGGGCTGTCAGATTGCCTCAGTTACAACTTGTAATTTCATTCTTCCTGCGTTATGTTTAGTTCATTGATTTATTATTGTTACATAGAATTAGAAAAGAGTGTGCAAACAGCCAAGATGGAAACACGTTAGGGTGAGCTCAACTCTCAAAGGAAACTGATCCTGGAGCTGCAGAGCAGGTTTATTAAGCTGAGTCTTGACAGGAGAGCAGTGAGAAGAGGTAATGCTCTTCTCCCACTGACTAGCCGGGGTGTCCTCATGGCATATATGATCTGTCTCAGCTGCTGAAGCAGAAACAGCACACAGCATGCACTGCTCTGCCAGCAGGGAGGAGCTTGGGAAGAAATGTAGGGCAAGACATGGACCTGGGATAAATTGATCAGGGCAGGAAGAAAGGTTAATACTTTTGCTATCAACTTTTAGAGCCATAGCACTGCTGCTGTTTTGGAATATCATCAAATCACAGAGTCATAGAATGGTCTGGGTTGGAAGGGACCTTAAAGATCACCTAAGTTTGAATGCCCCTGCTGTGGACAGGGACACTTTTCACTAGACCGGGTCCCTCATGAGCCTCTGTGGCATCTAAAACATGACCAGACTGCTCCCAGAGCCACACTGGAAAGCTATATAACCTTATTTTTTGTAAATGCAGCTGAGATGGTCATCCTGCTAGATTCATACCAGTCATCTGATCTACTTAGCTCTCCCCTGTAAGAAAAAATCATGTCATTATTCCTTGTGAAGCATTTTTTAAACTTTTTGACCTGGGTTTCTTTGGTCCCAATAAAATGTATCAGCAGTAAATAATGAATATTAAAAAAGCAAACTCAATCTGTCAGCTAATTTTTTCCCCCATAAAAATAGATGTTTGCTAGAGGGGAATGGTATACAACACTGAACCCAGACTGTGCACAGAACAGGATGCTAACGCAGGTGAAGCCCCAGAAATAATTTTCCTGGGTGACTTTGTCTTTACCCCTTTAGCATGACAAACTTGGTGTTTAACCAGAAGTCACATACTCTTTCCCCATACCTCGTAAAATATTTTTATTTTTCCTGACCCCAGTAGTAAGTCAGTATTCTGGATGATGTTGCACATGTCCGTACCAGGACAGAAACAGGCTGCATACATGAAAATTTTTTAAAGAATAGCTTTTAAAATTCTTTACAAAATGTATACTCAAATACTTTTCTCCATAGTAAGAACAATTTCCAAGAGACGATTCCATTTCTGAATTCCAAAGCACAGTTCAAAGCAGTACACAGTTCAGAAGGCATTACCTTCACTTATCTTGAGGCTACACAAACACGATTTCTCAAGGCGTAGTTTCCTGATGGGCTTAATTCCACCTAAATACACGGTGCTGATGCGGTAAGCAGTGCTCCTGTCCCACCAGTACTTGTGTAACTAACTACGGACTTGGCTAGGGAACTACCTAGGCTGGAAACCACGAATTTATTGCAGGATTAATTTGCAGGTGGGCTGGTGCCCTCCTCTTTGTTGAGGGCAGGCCGACGGGAGCACTGACGTCCACACCTGCCCGCATCCCTCGGTAGCACCGAGATCGGATTATGCTGATCATGAAGCTCCACCCTGAGGCTGTTTCTTGGCCGTTCTAGCTCTGATTCACACAAAAATGCAGTTTCAGGCACGGAGTCCCTCCACGCTTACATCCGGTTTGGCGTGCAGATGCTGACCTTTTCCACTGTCATTAGACAAAGGGGCATTTAAAGGCTCCATTCCTTAGCGTGAAATAGGCAGTTGTCAATGTTAAATCACGTAACTGCCCATAAATCAAAGACATGTTACAAGCCTCTCAATTTCTCGCGCTGTCATTGCACATTTGCAAACCCAGGCTTGTACAAACGTGCGAAGCCCATCTCCCGCACGAACGCCGGGGAGCAGCGCAGGGCAGCGCGGCGGCCCCGGCCTGCGGACGGAGCTCCAGGGCCCGGCGCTGCCCGCCGTGCACACCTCAGGAGGCGCTGCCCTCGCCGCATTCCCCCGAACAAAGCCGCTCCCCGCACCCGGGGCACGCCCAGCGCCCTCATCACCCGCGTCCCGGCGCTCGCCAGCCCCAGCAGCGCACGGGAGCAGCGCGCCGCTGCGACACACACAACCACCGCCCTCCCGTAGGCCGGGCCCCCCCCGCTCCCCTCCTTCTCCCGCAGCCGCCGCCGAAAGACCGGCCGGCTCCCTCCCCTCCTCCCTTGCCCTCCCTCCCCTCAGCGGCCGCTCCCTCGCGAGAGGCGCCGCTCGCCACCGCCCC
>VYZT01011926.1:65781-93797 GCA_013400735.1 Pomatostomus ruficeps
ACCTCCTTTTACCCTTCTAGAGTTCCTTACCAAATTTCAAACAAAACGAATTTTCTGTTGTCCGGCAACATGAAGAGTTTATTTGGCTTCATGATTCTTTTGTTGAGAATGAGGACTACGCTGGCTATATTGTGAGTAATGTTATTCTTTTGGTTTATATGGGCTGTTTTCTGTGGGCTGTATCAAAACTACTTGAGACTGCTTTTAAATGCAGTGGAAACAGCAGGTGTTCATTCCTTATAAAATCAGATCAGCTTCTCTAATACTTAATTTTGTGCAATTACACAAAATTAATGGTTGAAACAGGCTTGGAAGAAAGCGACAGTAGCTGTCATACTTTCTTGCCTTTTACTCCTAAGGAATGAGTAGTTTAATTTGTTTCCAGGTGTATTTTTATACCACCATGGTAAAAGTGTGGGAGAGAGTTTAACTATATGACTTGGTGGTATTGTTTTTGCAAGCTAATGTTTAACAAGTTTCATGTTGCCTTTGCTTTAGCTGGAATGGCAGAGTGAAGTAATGAGACTTTCCATGTTCTCATTATAAAGATCAGAATAATTTTTCCATAAATAAGAGGAAGGAAAAAACAATTTAAATACCATGTAGAACTACAGGGAACCTCAATATATAATAACTTATGGTTTGAAGTTTATTTCAGGCCTTCCAGGAACAGAGGTCTCAAAGCAGGCACTGTATGATACCACATATGAAAAATGGGTGCTGCTCTTCATATGTTAATTGCAAATAGGAATATTTGTCATCTTGGTATAAAGTTAGGTATTCGTTTTGTGTTTGGTGGCTGTTTGCTGCTTCAGAAGATAAACATATTTTTAATTGATTAGTGGGTATATTATATTGAGTATAATCTGTGATGTGTCATACCATTCTTGAGCTAGTCTTTTCTTAGTCAGAAAAGCTATTTGAAGTGACTAGACCTTCAGTGTGGTAATAACTAGTTTCAGATAATTCAGACTGTCTAGATGCTGGATTTTTCTTTTTTTTTTTGTAATGTGTTAATGTAATGGGCCAATACCAGTAAACTAAAATTTAAACATAGTTTAACTTTGTTCTGTGTTCCTTTCCTGAGAGCAGTTCAGGATTAGTTTGTCTGGGGTATTTCCTCTGTCAGTGTTAATGTACTGTATTATAAAATTAACCTAGAGACTGGTTGACCGGGGGCTTTATTATTTCAACACATATGTCTTTAATGTCAGCAGTGCTGCAAGAAGGAGCTAGTGCCTGCAAACAATAGGGAATGGTTTCCTTGGTTTAATGTTTTGGGTAGTTTTAAATGGATGGTGTGAAAACAGTTGTGGAATTCTTTTTTTTGCTTTAAACAAGAAATAAGCCTTACCAAATAAGCTAAACCAAAACTAATTAAAAAATAATTATTTCAAGTTTTAATTCATTGTCATGGGAAATGAAATATTATTTGGTTTCTGTTGTAATTAAACTGAAGCTATTAGTTAATACTTCAGTAATCTTCAAGGACACTTGACCGAAATTGGTATAGTAATGCAGCACGTATAACTCATGAATGAGAGACTTTATCCAGAAATGCTGTAATGAATGATGAAAAAGAGAAACGTGTCTTAAACAGCTGCAGGCAGTCTACAGTTCCTGTACTCTGAATGGGTGTTGTGTGACTGAGAAAATGAGAGCTTAAAAAAAATTGGATTCAATTCCAGATTCCACCAGCACCACCCAGGCCTGACTTTGATGCCTCCAGGGAGAAACTGCAGAAACTTGGAGAAGGGGAAGGATCGATGACTAAAGAAGAATTCACCAAGATGAAACAAGAACTGGAAGCGTATGTAGACTTGATTACTACTTTATTCATTTATTTGTATTCCAAAACTTTTAATGCTGTTTGCTGTCCCATGTTTCTGATTTCACTGTAATGGTTCTCTGTGAAATACAGACTTGAGAATCCAGTTGCTATATAACCAGGGTTAATCTTAGTGATCATGATCAGTGCCATTAGGAAAATTGTAGAAAGAATTTCATGGAAGATCTTCTGAAACAGGAAATAAATCAGCTTGTTCTTGAGCATTCTTTTATAAGAAAGAAAGCACTTAGATCCTTTTCTTCACAGAACATCTGCAAAGAGAGGAGATAACCTTTATCTTTTTTTGTTCTGGTGTTCCACATTTTATAAGCATAATGAGACTTTAAGGTTATACATGTAGTGATTGGGAGCAGGGAGTTGTGTATGTGGTTGGTGCTGTAAACATAGATGCCAACCTTCTGTTCCCCAAGAAATATGAAGATTATTCATAGAAAATTCCTTTTTTGACACTTTTTAAAAAAAATTTTTGCACAAGGAGAATATACTTCCTGAAAATACTATTTTCCCTTAATATGAATTTAATTTATATTGAAATATCTGCTCTGAAGCTTCTTGTTCCATATCGAGTTACACAGTGAAGTTTCTCCTTGCTTCGTCCATTTTCTTTATCATGCATTCACTTCTTTGATCTTTTTCCTGTCGTTGGTTTCAGTTTTCAAGTGTATATTTACGCTGCTTCTAGACTGCTTCTATCAAGAGCTCTGAATTGGCAAGAAAAGCACATAGAACTCTTAGAACTGCTGCTTTCTCTCCGAACTTCAGCTGCTGTGAGCAAATGTCTTAAAAGGCTCTGTATTAGTGATATGTACAACATAATTTATAGCAGAGTAGATATACACTTCATATGCAGAAAACTGGAAATTAGCAAAACACTATAGGTTTTAAAGAATCTGGTTTTCCAGCGGCCCTGATCATGATTCTCTTGTGGTCTGGTTAGGGGTTGGATAACACAGAAAACTTTGGGTTTCTTCTACTGCCACCTCCATCCTCTGCATCCTCCTTTTTTGTCTTCACTGAATGACTACTACTCTCACTGAGATCAAACATCTCCCAACACTGGCCCTGCTGGTTTGCTGGTATGTAAATCTTAACCTCCTTGCACATAGTGGAAGGAAAGGCATTGGTTATAATTTCACTGTTTGACCTCAGAATGGGAAAAAGCCCTTTCCTCATTTTTAGATGAGTTGCATCTTACTCATTGAATTTGAAAAGCACAATGAATTCTAGCAAACTTGTGTTGATAAGAGTGCCTTCCTCTTAACTAAATTGCAAGTGAGTAATTGCTTTGAAGTTGAGTTGGCTGGACTGGGCAACTGTGTGATTGTTATGGTTAAATGTGATTTTTTTGTTGTACCTACCAAATGCAGCTCTTAATTTCACTTTTAGAACCACTGTGGAGCAAGACATCAAAGTAAGCTTTGGCTCAAAAAGGCTAGGTTCTTTAACATGAAATAAAAGACTGTCTAAACAGCTAGCAAAACTACATGAACATATAAATAAGTAAGGAGGGTGCAAATGGGCAAGGGGATGGAGATGGGGAGGAAGGAATTTGCACGTCAATATATAGGGACTGTAGTCTGTACCGCAGTTTCTTGATTTTTGGGGTGCTGGGGAAAGGACAATGAAATGAGGTTACACTTTCAGCAAACCAGTGTCTGTTAGCTAACCATAAAAATTAGAGTTTATTTGTTGATTCTTCATTAAAAGTCTCTCTGTAATGTGTTTGGGCTTCAAATTCCTCCCTAGTATTAACATTGCACTATTATTTATGTCTATATCACACATTGAAGTGATAAACTCCATTATATCAGCTTGTAATTTTGTACCCTTACTGAGGATCTCTTAAAGCTGTTCACTAGGTTTATCTCAAACTTAATTGCTTCATATGAAATTCTTATGTCTGTCTTATTTCTTGTTTTTAGTGAGTATTTGGCAATATTCAAGAAGACAGTTGCAATGCATGAAGTGTTTTTGTGTCGTGTGGCAGCACATCCTATTTTGAGAAAGGACTTAAATTTCCATGTATTCTTGGAATATAATCAGGATGTGAGTATTGAAAACTGAATTCCTGGCAAGAGAAATCAAGATGTACTTTTATGGTAGGATGGAAAATTGCTTAAGAAGACATTTCCTCCTGGAGAAAACTACATCAATTCCTTCATGCCAGACATATTTGTATTATAAAAGTTAGAAATTCACTTAGTCTGAAGGAGTTTATTTTCTGCCACTCGGGGAACCAAATGCACTGTATGCTCTAACCTCGGCACCCAAAATATTACTGGGAATCCGGTATATTTTAGATTAAAAAGATGAGCTTATGGTGATGATTTCATGTGACAGTATACTTTTCCACTCTTTGAATTTTTTTTTTTTTTGCTGTGGGAAAGACTAATGCAACAAAATGGAACACTGGATTTGGAATTGTGGTGTAAATTCTGTTGCTAACAAAACTAGACAGTATTTCTAAAGAAATGTTCTGATAAGTTAAACCTTTTCGTTAAAGATGTAAGTGAAAATGTGATTAATTTTTTTCTAGGTATTGGACTAGTGTGGCTATCCACATGTACCATACTAAATTGAGATAATGGAAAGTACTTCTGGATTCGTAACTCTTTCATGTTGGAGTTAGTGGTTACTTTTATTCTGCAATGAGTTTTAGTTGCTTTTTAAAATTGCAGGAATCAACACTGAATGGAAGAAATTATTAAAAAGACTGGCTCAACTGCATATATACTTAATTCAAAATATGTTACAGAAGTTCCTCTGTTGCTTGCTGCAGAAATGCTTACAGGTTCAGGCACTCAGTTTACCTAAACTAGGTGAAGTTAGATGGACAGGAGGAGTGTGAGGAGGCTAAAACCAGCATTATCCTTTGGAAGTCAAAGATCTGCCATTCAATGAAGAGTGAAAAATGGTTATATTAATTCAGCTATAGTTACATCAACTCAGCTATACTGTGCATGATAAATACTGTGTTATTGATAACTGGAATGTACATTCTGTACATTTGGTACTATCTGTAGGTGCTACAGTGTTGCTGATCTTTTTTTTAGGTGACGAACAATCTAGTAAATGAGGTACTCTTCATTCTGGTTGCAAGGTGCCCTGTCCCCATTAGTGCAGAGTATAAGAGTAAACAGAGAACAGGAAGACTGGTTTAGGTGTAGTAAGCAGGAGTATGTAGTTCTATTTCATTTTTTTGTAAACCTTGTATTGCCCCCAGAAAATGAATGAACTTGATAAATTAATTTGTTTTTCAGTTGAGTGTTCGTGGGAAAAATAAGAAAGAGAAACTTGAAGACTTCTTCAAAAATATGGTTAAATCTGCCGATGGTGTCATTGTTTCAGGAGTAAAGGTGATTACTGCTTTATATAGCAAGATTTAAAATGTATTAACATTGTTGTTGCCTGTTCTAATGAAGTAGAATTTTACATAGGTACAGAAATGGGATTTTTATAGTGATATCTAACTTAAGAATTAGTGGCAGACCATGGGTGAGAACTTGTGGCCTGGATGCAAAATAATTGAGACCTTTCTTGTGGGCTTTCAGTGGCTTGTGGGCTCTTTCCCCTGTTCTATGAAATTAAGCTTGTTTTTTATACATAGGTAATTGATAATCTGGTTTGGTTTTTTGGTCAGACTGCCATTTTATATAGTGGAAAGGAGAACTAGGTCTGACAACAGCTTTGGTTCAGAAGTTAATAACAGAGTGAATTTTCCCAGTCTTGTAGAATCCTTGCACTGTTCCAAGGCTAAGAGCAGCAGTAGAGATTATATGATTTTCCCCAGTAGATGTAAGAGTGCAACTAAGGAAAAAAACAAAGTAATGAAAATTCAATTTAATTTTAACTTTTTCAAAAGCTACAAGATAAGTTTTATAACAAACAGAAATTCTGGAGAGGATGTTTTTTAATCTCTATTCCTTCTAGTGGTAACCTTCCATTTGCTAGCAATTTTTGCTAGAGTTAAAAGTTTTCTAGGTTTCTAGTTTCAGTTTTTGAAACTGCTGGAAAGTGGATATAACCATGGATTAACTATGACTTGGAGAAAAATATAAAGTCCAAATAACTGCCAATTCCATAAGAATATTGTTCAAAGCCCATGTTGCAGGCTATTTCATGGTATTGAGCATCTGTGTTATTTTAGAGGGTTTTTAAAAATAACTATAAACCTATTGTCTCAAATTGTAATACAGAAAACACTAACATTTGCCATTTTGACGTGGCAAATGTTTTGCATTTGCCATGTCAAATGGCAAATGCAGGTGTCAAATGCATTTTGACACCGGCATTTGCCAAATTGAAAGAAGTCTGTCATTAAGATCAGTGTTCCCAGCTAGGAGTTCAAATCATCTTTTCTGAGACCACAGCCTCTGTGCTACTGGGTGACTTTCATCCCTTCTCCATTTTTCTAGGTAGATGTCTTTTTATTAAGTACTTTACATGTATTCCGTTGTTTTGTCACCCTTGATGACCCTTTGTTATTCCTTCTTGTATAGTTATATAGACCTTTAGAATGCTTGTTGCAAATTCTTCTTAGTAAATTCTTAATAAAACTCAATATCATAATACAAGTGGAGAAGAAATCAGTTTACATAAGTAGTATTTTAGACAAAAAAATAGATGCATTTCCTATCACAGCAACAGTGATAAGTGCAAATGCACTCTGTAATTGCTCTGTAGAGAGTGAGTGAAATCCTGGTTTTTTAATTGTTCTCTCTTTTTTTGTAGGATGTGGATGACTTCTTTGAACATGAGAGAACATTCCTTGTAGAATACCACAACCGAGTCAAAGATGCCTCTGCCAAATCTGATAAAATGACAAGATCACATAAAAGTGAGCTTTTTTGCAGGGTGAAAATAGTACCGGTTGAAGTGTATAGAAGTTGTTTGTGAGGAGAAGTAATGTTTACTTTTCTTTTTGCATGTGAAAAGTGAATTCATTTCTCCAAGTGTAGCCTTCAGAATCTAAAGCAGTTCAATCTGACTTTCTAAGTTTAATCTTTGTTGCAGTATACTAGACGGAGTAAGAACAGCCCGATGCAACACTGAGGATATTTTGATTCTTCTTGCTGTCTGCTTGAAAAGAAATACACTTTAATATTTTTTGAAGTCTGACTTAGTCATGTAGGTGTAGAGGTGGATAATATGGCAGTACGTATGATTTTCCACCTACTGACCTACTGAAGTTGTTCTTGATTGGATATGGTTGAACGAAGCAAGTTGTGCTTCGTTCCATATCCAATCAAAACAATCAATACAATGCCCAGAGTGCCACTTCGTGCAATCTCTTGGTACTCTGGGCATTGTATTACCTTGCTAACAAAGTTACCTTTGCTAGTAGCAAGCTCCTGTTTGGGCCATTAGTTCTAGACTAGGTTTCCATTTTTTAGCTGTTTGGAGTGGCGACTGGATGGATACATTCAGTAGCCTGGTTTGCAGGACGCCTTTTCTTACTGAAACAAGATATTCCACTTGCCTATTCGTCATTGTGAGCTGAGTGCTAGCTAATGTGATTTCTGAAAGCTCTAGATGGTCTTCTCAAGTGCAGTTCATTTATTTGAGAAGATGAAAAATCTTTGGGTTAGGACTATTTTGTTTGATTTAGGATTACTGTGTTTTGAGAAGCTCAGAAAAACCTGACCTATGTTGCCCTTGATTTTAAGTTTTTGTGCGTAGGTAAATCGAAACTGATCTTCCAGATTCTGTCTACTTCCTTGAAGTTTGGGTCTGATTTACAGATACTGTCTTTGCTGTCTACAGTAATATAGTTCACACAAAACCAGGTCACAAACATTTTATGAATCTCCATTGATAAGATCTCTGAAGTGGATATTGAATGAGACATTAAACCAAGAATTTTCTGAGCTTTTCACATGCTTCTCTTGCCGTTGTATGAAGACTGAGTCTTTTGTAGTTTTAGTATCTATGCTAGGACACGGAAAGACTCAGTTACGGCTCAGTGAACTAAAGGGGCCCTGCATTCAGTCCCCATCTGTAGTGGCTTCTGGTGTTTTTCATTTCTCTCTTAAAATGAGAACTGAACTTCATTCATGGTAATGAAGTGCCATGATTTATTTACAGAGTGAGAAAGGCTTTTACATTTAGAACCACGAAAATCCTTTGAAATGAGGTTGTAGAGGATCTGATGGGAAAGGATTGATCAAACTCATGACAAAGCTTCATTGGTTTCCAGGCTCAAATCACATAGGATGTTTATTGACAACTTCTATCAAACTGTGAATTGGGACAAAGGGCACCTTTTGAATGGCACTTGGGAAACCTGTTTTGAAGATGGGCAATCTGTAGTTTATGGATAACAGAGCTGCAGGGCTTGCAAAGACACTGGCTTGCTATTTCCAGCAGAAAATTCATTTTTATGTTGAAATGGGAGGAATAGAAGGGGAGATTAATAGCTTCCTAATACCATTCTTCACTATAACCAACTGCACTGCTGATGTATGGAGTAATGAATTGTGTGGAAGTTGACCCACTCAATCTGTTAAGGTTGTGTTATTTAAAAACAAATGCTTAAAGGCATATAAACTTTGGAAATAACAAACAAATGTATTTTCCTGTTAATTGCTTGGATCTGTCAGTTTTCATCATCCATTGAGTTAATACTTAAAGCTCTTTAAGAAAGCTCTTTGTGCAAAGATTTTATTTTTATGGTGATTATATAGCAATACCTCACTAGTCAAATTATGCAGCCTTCTTACAAATATTGCTTCTATTTTCATTGTTTAAAGTGTTTTAACACTAATGCTACTTTAACCAGTGACTGCTGTTTGAAGAGTTAAGGGTTTCCTGAAGAACAGGGATGTGCTAGAAAACGTGTTGTGTATATAGTGCTGTATTTTTGGTAGTTTGGGGTTTGTAGTTAATTAATTCCTCTCAAGCACACAGACTTTTTGTTAAACTGTGATTTTATTTTTTCCAAATAGCTTTAAAATAAAATTTAAATTCAGACTTCAACCATTGAGTTTGTACATCTTCCACCAAAATAAAACCTAACAAAATTGCCCAATAAATTTACCTAGCAGATTCTAATTGCATAAAATACTCCTAGGTAAATTACAGGCTGCGCAATATGGTGAAAGCCCCATTTTTTATTGTGTGAAGTTATCCTTCCTATTAAGTGATGTGATCGCAATTTTATTTCTACTTTTGTGTTAATGCATGTCCTTTTAGAAAAGTACCTATTTTTGAAGAAAGAGAGGAACTTCAAAATTTGCAGAAAGAAGAGGAATGAGATAATAAAACAAGTGCATATTTTATTTTCTAGATGTGGCGGATGACTATAATAGAATTGGTTCTTCATTATATGCATTAGGAACGCAGGACTCCACAGATATATGCAAGTAAGATATTGTTAATAACCAAGGGGGTAATTTGCTGTGTAGTAGTCTTAATGGTGACCTGCTGAGATTGGCAGCTCTTGTTAGGAGAAAACCAGAATTCATTACAGCTGTATCACATTAAGATATTTTCTTCTCTAGTGTTTCCTTTCTTTAGCAGGCTGCATTTAATACTTTCGCTTTAATATTCATCTGTACAAAAATGCTGTTTCTGTCTGTAAAAAATGACACAGTTGAGATGGAAAAGTCCTCATCAAATAAGAAAAAAACCACAATTCTTTCACCATTAAAAAAAAAATGTTACAAATGCTTTGACATGTGCAGCAAGCACAGATCTCAGTCTGAGCATATGGATTTTTTTGAGTGTACCAACATCTTGAAAATAGTTCCGCTCTTCTGGAAAGTTTACTGCCCTTAGGAAAAGAAAGGAATCTACAGAGATCTCCTGAACTTTGAAAATAGAAGGGGATCTCTACATACAGATATTTGTCCTTCAATCTTTCAGTGATTTGCTTGAAGATGTAGGCTGGTGTATCTGAAAATGTAGTTAACTAGCTTAAGGATGTCAGTGCTTGTCAACATACACACATAGTTAGTCTGATGTTGGTGTCAGTGTGACAGCAGGTAGGATGTGAATATGAAAGTTAACTTACTAATTTACCTGAATTACAGTTATATACTTCCACATATGGTGATAGCATATAGACCAGATACTTTGATGATAGTATTGATATTTGTTGTAGCCCGTTAGGGTCTGTCAGAAATCACATCTATCTTCTGTCAAAATAGTACAGTTTGACTGTAATTCAGCCTGCTGTAAGACAGCCTTGTATTGTCTCCTGCAACAGAGATGCTGTCACACTGTTGCTCAGCATCCCTGAATTCCAAGTAGGACATATGTCATGTTTACCGTGTGAAGAAAAGTACATTCAAATTTGTGTAAAGAACACTCGATAATAGTGTAAGACCATTGACCAGGGTGCTGGTGTTTGGGATTTAGTTCACAGAAGCACAAAGAATCCTTGAGGAGCTGAGCAGTTATTCTTTACTTAAAAATATCCATCTGTTTATCCTTTGCCTTTCTTACAGTGCACATTTCCCACGTTTGGAGTTTGAAACTAGTATGTTCTCTGAGTTTTGTGAATTATAATTCTAAGCGGTGCCTTCGCAGTCTTTGTTGCCAGACACAGACTATAGTGTGAGTTCTAGAAAGTAATTGGACTGTTCAAAACAATGTTGTAATATGAGCTGTTTCTTTGGACAGGTTTTTTCTGAAGGTGTCAGAATTATTTGACAAAACAAGGGTATGTACTATGAAATGGACATCGTGTGTCAACAAGGCATTAATATGTGGATTAATATAGGTGCTTCTAGATGGAGTGTTTAAGCAATGTGTAGTATAGAATGAGAAAGTGTAAGATTTCAGTCATGTTTTGTGAAATGATTGAACGTTAGGACTCTTCAGTCTACTAAACATTTCTAGGCAGTCTACTTTAATACCCTTGTAAAGCTGCTGTTCTTCTAAAATGCATAGATATCTTCCATACTTTTTACTAGGAATCACAGAACTTGTTATGGATAAAAGAAATCAAGAAATTTAATCCTTAATTAAAAAAAAGGTGGCTATGCTGCTTTTTTTCTGGAGCCAAGATCTGTTTCTGCAATTATTTGACTCAGAAATACCATTGCTTATGCTTCTAACCAGTTTTTCAAATACCTTCTCTTTTGCCTTACTTGTTTGGCTTGGTAGAGAGAAGATGCATGCCATGTATCAGGAAAACTTTCAAATGAAAAACATGTGCATTTCCTAAACAGACAATTGTATCTGCATAAACACATACTTTAAGGAAAATTAACATAATTACTTGCTTTGACTCAAAATGTTGTACTCTAGAAATCATTCTTTTTTAAATCAGGGTTTAAAAAAATGCACTTGTCTTCTAATCTGTTTCAAATACAAGTAAATTAGTTTATTGGTTTTTTAGACCATTTAGAGCATACAGTTACACAATTAGTCTGCAAAGGTGCCTTAAAAATTTGTTTTCCTTTGATTTCAACAACAACGTGAAACTGCTTATGCAACTCTTAATATATTAAGTTTGTTTCTCTGCATTTTTTTCTAGCATATGATAAATGTAATTGCTGTTGGGAAAAATGCAGTGTTTAATATAGAAAGCCAGTTGTCAAATTACGGCTTGCAGAGTAGCTTATTGCTTACATTTTAATACAACATCCTAATACTGTTTCTCATTTTGCATCTTTATGTATCCTATCATTAATGCCTGATCTTAGTTTTTGAAAAAGACCATCAGTCATGTAGTGTATATTTTACATTGAATTTGTATCATACAAATGAATACCCAAAGTCTGGATGTTTTTAAGTTGATCCTTTTGCTTACTGTTTTTTTTTTTGTTTGGTGGTGGTGTTTTGTTTGTTTTTCCAGAAAATAGAGGCTCGGGTATCTGCTGATGAAGATCTTAAACTTTCTGATCTTCTGAAATACTATCTTAGGGAATCTCAAGCTGCTAAGGTGAATTTATGGGTTTTTATTCAGTGAAATTGTGTTTCTTTAACATTTAAAAGAAAAGAGAGAAAGTGATAAGGGATCAACAGCCCTTAGTATAGCTAGATTAAAATGCTGTTACCTCTTGTCTGCAATTTCTCCCTTAGCTGTAAAACCCGTGTCTCTATTGAATATATGAAGTAACAAAGCAATTGCTGATGTGGGACTGACTGTATGGAACTGAGTGAGATTTGTCAAGGCCAAATCATGAAGTAACAAAAAACAGTGGAAGGGCTGTTTGTGTGTTTGCAGTGTGTTCGGTGCTTGTAATTGCAAGCAATTCTGCTTTTCTTTAAATACTAAAATTGAGTATTCCATATAATCTGCTAGTGTTGATACAAAAACACATAGGCTGAATTTGATAATTCTGTGCTTAGAGAAAATGTCATTCTTACTGTTGTTTGATGTGAGATTATTAACATCACGGAATAAGCAAGCATTTGACCGAAAATGTCTGTAGTTAGAAGGTCACGAACTGTTGCTCAGAAAATGTTCCTGCTGTTTCTTGGGCTATGTGTGTATTTCAAATACATAATCTAAATGTAGTTGGTTTCTAATCTAAGAAGCTGTGAAATTTCCCATGTTTTGCCTTCTTTGGCTTTTTGGAATTTGATCTAAGCCATCTGTTGCTAGCCTCTTGTCAGACAAGATGAAGACCAAAGAGTATTATGTTGTAGATCTGATCTAGTATGGACATTCCTGTGACTTGCAGGATGAAATAAAGTGAATGCAAATTATTTTGTAAGAACTGAAATACAGCAAGAAGGACTAAAATGAATTTGATTTTTTTAATTACTTGGAATATAATAAAATGCTTGGGTAGAGTCTTATAAACTCCATACAACCTTTGCTTTTTAATAGGATCTCCTATATAGAAGATCTAGGTCACTAGTGGATTATGAAAATGCTAATAAGGCATTGGATAAAGCAAGAGCAAAAAATAAGGATGTGCTGCAAGCTGAAACAACTCAGCAAATATGCTGTCAAAAATTTGAGAAAATTTCTGAATCGGCAAAACAAGGTATTCGAGTGGTCTTTGATCCTATGTTAGTACTTGAAAATTAACATATTTTAATATGTTATTAATGAGAATTAATTTAATTAATTATAATAGATTTTTGTACTGTTTCCTAAGCAGGAATATTTTCTTTTAATGATTATTTACTTATTTTAGAAAGTTCGATTTACATTTTTCTTTGGCTCCTCGTAGCTCTGATAGGCAGAGCAAAGTCTAGGTGCAAATTACTTGTTAAGCTTTTTTTTCCCACATACATAAGCTAGGATAATAAATGATAACTGCTAGCAGTAATAGCAAACAAATCTTTTAAAGTGCCGTTAAAATTCCCCTTTTGGTTTTATGCTTTCTTCTGTGAAGGCACCAGTCTGTCACAGATATGATACTACATTAGAGAAGAGAGAAATAATGAAATGAGATTTCCCTGAATTACAGAGTTACTAGAGAAAAGGAACCTTATTTACATGTTACTTTTCTTATGGAAACTCACTGTCTCTTTTAGGTTAATACTTCAGTGAGTTAGTAGTTATCTGACTCATCATTGTGGCGGTTTTGTTCAAGGTTTAGACACTATGCTCTTCTGTTTTTATCATTGAAGAGTTGTTTGAGCCTGCAAATCTGGTTAATGATTCCTATAAATGAGACAGTGAAGAATGAGTGATCCTGTTAGCCACAAAGGTATATGCAGAAGGCATACTGTTGTTCATCTTAGTTTTAACTTAGTATATTCCCTAAAGATTTTCATGAAGTAACAATGCAGATGGAATAAGAGAAATAAATGTTAAAAGCATCCACTTGGCAGTCTTTTTTCCAAAGAGCTTTGTGTCCACAAAAGGTTACCTGGAGGTGAGAAACTGCAATGATGGTTTGCTTTCTTCCAACTGTGTAGCAGTATATTTTAGAGTCCAGAATATACTGAGATTAAATTTGAGATTTTTTTTTTCCTTCTCTCACACTTTACCTCTTCCATTCTGAGGTCACTAGCAGGGATACTGTTAATGAGTTCATTTTTATTTTCTATAGAACTGATAGACTTTAAGACAAGAAGAGTTGCAGCCTTCAGAAAAAATCTGGTGGAACTAGCAGAACTGGAATTAAAGCATGCTAAGGTAATTGTGATCCCTTTTGGCCTATATTTCAAGTGATTTTGAATATTATATGCTTGATTAACCAAAATGGCTACATCTGTTTTATGATACACACTTGACATTCAGGAACGTGAATTTTAAGTTAAGCATTGTCCAGAAAGGTGAACTTTCTTTAATAACAGACAAAACAAAGTATAGGTGAAGTGTCTCTGAGAGATTTGGTATCCTTGAGGTGCCTTTGGAAAACTCATCTCCTGGAAGACAATTTTGCCTTCAGTTTTATGTTTATTGGCGGTTTGATTTTACAGCTGCAGAGTTGAAAACTTGCCTATTTTTAAAACTTCATCTCACCATTTCACTATGAGATAGGAAGTGGTTTCTCCTGTTATCAAGATTTTGGGACTTGACATATAGGATATTAAGCATGAGATCACACTGGCCTGTCTGGTATGATGAGTATGCCTTTTGAACCTTTTTGCCTTCAAACTCTAAACCGTTAAAAAAAGAGGCATGTTGCAGATAGCCTTTTCAGGAAAATAAATTTTCATAGGAAAAGAACTTTAGGGGGTCTGTACTGTCCTTAAATTGCACAATGTATTTGATTTCATGGACAAGTACAAGAGTCTCTTATTTGAACAGTCTTATACCTGGAGGCAGCTTTCTTTTAAAAATCAGTTCTTTAGCATTTCTCTTGAAATTTGAAACTACATTGGTTAGGAAGCTGTGAATTAACTCAGAATATATCTGTTAAAAGAACTTGTTAAGAGGATTATTGCTGCTTTACACTCTTTCCAGTAGCATTGATGTGTCATTCTTCATTGTACTAAACCCATTGCTTGTAAAACTAATGCATTGTAAAAAACAGTTGTTTAGGGGACTTTTTTTAAAAATCTTTGTAGGTATAAGTTCAGCTTAATGAGATATTTATGTGTTGCTGGTAAAGCAATCAGTAATGCATGGAATACATGACTCCTTTTTCAGATAAACAGTCCTTACTTTAAATAGTCCCAACAGTCTTACTTGCAGCAGTTTTTATTGATTTGCCATATTGTGCTTTAGTAAGGGAATGAATCCACACTGGTTCTGTCCTGTTTCAATCATTGACACTTCATCATCTCTTGTAACTGACCCTTGCTGAAGTCTCCACATGCCTTGACGTGGAATGCTTAGACAATATCTCTGTCTTCTAAAGTATCCTTAAAGAATCACTTCTTTTAACTATGCAAGTCACAACCTCGGAGTAATATTCTCTTGAATTTTGACAGCTAATAACTGTAGAATGCAGGGGAAAGATGCTTAATTTCTGTAGGTTTCAATTTGATATGTGCTTCCTGTGTCCTCAGTTTATCTGGAAGTGCTTGAAGATTTTTAGCTTGTGTGTAACATACGTTCCTTTGGATAGTCTATCTGTGACTTACCTTGTCTTGGTAAATTTACTAACAGGGAGTCCATAAAGCTCTAATAGAAGCTTTGAATTGTAGTTCTGTTTTTGAAGAGGAATTTTTTTTGCTGACCCTTTTCACCTACTTCATCATGGAGCACAACATTCACTAGATAGTTTTGAATCTTTAGAGCTTTACAGTAATAAAAGGTCATTTTGACTAAGAGTGACAAATCTTGAAATGTTAATAAATACTGTAAGCTATTGAATGAAAGGATGTTTCATTTCTCACTAGGTTTGAAAGTTCTCTTTTTCCAATGCCACTGTTTCGTATTTAAAACAAGCTAAGCTACTACAGATGGATCAGTTTAGTTGCTGTGTTTTTCTTTCCATGAGTTCTGAGTTAGATTATTACCGAATTTACAAGTACAATAGATTGTATTTTTCAACATTGTATATTGGGGAATGTTCTTATTAGTGCTGTAACTAAGGTATTTGAAGAGAGTCTTACGGATAGGATTTTATTAGTCTGTACAGAGTATTGAAGGATGAAATGGTTTGGTGGACACTTTCTGACTCAGTTTCATAAAAGGAAGAAAGAAGATGTTAAATGGCTTGTTTGTTGGGGTTTTTTTTGATGTAATATTGTGCCCTGATGTGTGAAGAGCAATGTTAGGGGAATATGAATGAAATGCACATCATGAACAATGCTCCAATTTCAAGGACTAGATAGCCCTGTTTTTGACTGGGCTAAGCTGGGCTATTTCTAGACACCTAATTTGTCTTTAAGTACAGCCAGAAGAGGATGAGTAGAAGCAAAAAATAAATCTGTGTTTTTCATATAGGCAATCAGTTAATTAAGTTAGATCAAGAGCCCCCTCCTTTTAGGTTCTGAGTAAAATACTTTCCTTGGTGCTATGGCAGTCCCTCACTGTGTTTTTGCAGCGACTGGAGGCAGGCATGTGAAGTTTTAGTAGGAACAAAATGGCAGTTGCTTGATCAGTGGTGTATGGGACGCAGCACTGACAAACTTTGCAACATGAGCTGTTATCCAAACCTAAGTGTTCGCTTCCGGCAAAAATGCTGAGTGGGGAAGAGGTCTGGGGACAACAGATGCCCACTGCTGCAGGCTTTTGCTAGAAGTCTTCTATTGTGGGTTTTCTTTTTCTGTAACGAGTGCCTCCAGACTAAATGCCATGCAGATGCATTTGTCTCTGAATCAGTCTAGCCATGTGTCTTCTACTTGGAGCTGCCTCACACAAAAAATGTGGAGGTGAAATGTGATGTAGCAGTGGGTGCTGGAACTCACCTGAGAGGCTGTCTTTTGGAGGAATTCAGACACAGTGAAGGCTGCTGCTTGACTTGCTGTTAAAAGTTACTTGCTCAGTGTGGAAAGAAATACAAAAATCCCAGAAGACAGTGGTTGCTGCACAGAAGAAGTCAGAGTGACCAAAGAATTGAGAGAAGATTCTGAGGCACAGTTCTCATTTTGTGAGCTTTATCTGCCTGTAGCTCTAGAAGACTCGAGGGTGGATAAACTTTTAGTAAATCAGGGTCACTGTATGTACAAATTCTAAGTAAACCCTCTGTGCCCAGTTACGTTTATACTACTTCCGTATAAAATACTTCTTGGGAGTACTGCTAATATTCTCTTATCCATTTGGATTACAACTCAAGACTTTTGAAAAAGCTAAAAATCAGACTGTGGGTTGAGTTTGCTTTAAGTAGATGAAAGGGGAGACTGCTGCCAGGAAGGATGATGATGCATGACTCTTCCTTTCCCTTATGTTGGCACAATTATGTGTGCAGCTGCATAGTAAGAAGGAGCTTAAAGTTGCTCTGGGTTTTCCTAAGCTTTCCTTTGTCTTGTTTTGACAACATCCCTTGTATCAAAACAGGCACTTTTGGCTGGAAGGGTCTGGCAATAAAAGAGAGCTGCCTTCTTAGCAGCAGAATGTACCCTAGATTTATTTAGAATAGCTGCCAAACTGAAGTTTTGGATTGTCATTGGTTTCTGACCTATACTAAACATATTGATGTTTCTTTTTCTTTGGCTATTCTGGCTGATTATCACCCTAGATAGTGCTTAGCTTCTGTTTTGCTAGCTCTGTGTTTCTTCTGCATGACTTCATGTAGCTGTAGCTAATGTAAGACCTGAATAAGTGTTTGGTCATTTTGGTGCAAAAGCTGCATTTGGTGTACTGTTCAGTATTTTAAATGCTTGGATTTTGAGGTATTCTTGTGTTGGACTTCATGTTCAAGATAGCTGGTGAAACTGCTAAGGTTATAATCATATACTTAGAGCATTCATAGCCTTGGCTGTACTTTAGAGTCTTTCGACATATGAATTGTAACTAAGCCACTTCCTTCATGTAAATAAACAGAAACATATATTTCCCAAAAATATTAATATATATACTCTCGCCTTTATGGGTTTTTTGGAAAAGGAATTTTTTGTGTTACTAGCAACAGATGTCTGTTTGGAACTGACAGAAGAAGGAAGTAAGCAAAATGCAGTGCTAAGGGATTTGGTGAAATGTCAGTAATTCTTTCTTTCCTGAAAAGGATGTTTCTGTCACTGTGGTTCTGCCAATAATTTTAGTATCTACAGCTTAGGAGTGTGAGCTGGCAAGAAACACTTTTCTGAGTCTCAGTGTATAGGACTTTCTCAAGCTGTGCTGATCAAAGTCACGTATGTCAGATACTGCAGCCACAAAGAGTAATGGCTCACAGCTTCCATTGTCCTCGATTTATTATATTTTAAGGAAGGTGGTTCTTGTGAACTTTGTAAATTTGATCCAATGAAAATGAATGATGTGCCTATTTGGAAAATTTTAGTAGACTGGCTGGCTTAGCCTGGAAGTGACTGAGGTGTAAGGGATGTAACCTCAACTTGCAACTAAAACTCAGAAAAGTGAGAAAACTTGTGGGTTGAGTTAAAGACAGTTTACCAGGGAAAGCAAAAGCTGTGCACACAAGCAAAGCTAAACAAGGACTTTATTCAGTGCTTCCCAGTGGCAGGCAGGTGTTCAGCCATCTCCAGGAGAGCAGGGCCCCATTATGTGTAACAGTGACTTGAGAAGACAACACTCTGAATGCCCCCCTCTTCCTTCTTATTTCCCCCACCTTATATACTGAGCAGGATGTCATATGGTCTGGAATATCCCTGTGGTCGCTTGGGGTTAGCTGTCCTAGCTGTGTCCCCTCCCATCTCCCTTGCACCCCCAGCCACTTTTCCAGTGTGCCGGTGCAAGGAGAAGAAAAGGTGGAGTAAGAGCTGCTTGGCAATAACGACATCATCTCTATATTATCAACACCATTTTCAGCACAATCCAAAATGCATCCCCATATTAGCCACTGAGAAGAAAATTAACTCTACCCCAGCCAAAACCAGCACAGATGTCTTCGTAACATCTTTTTTCTTTTTTTAGAGTTCTACATAATGGCCGGTAAATTACAAATATACTTCATGCTTCTGTAATAAGATGGCCAAAGATTATTGTCACACTTTAGTTATAGGTAACGTGTGCAGTCCATAAGTATACTTCAGACTGAAGTATTCCATTTGAAGACTGAAGACTTGATACTGAAGTATTCCTTTCAATTCATTAGTTCATTAGAGACAATAATCAGCTTTTCAGTAACAGAGACTTTAGATTTATGAATCCTGTACACCACAAAGATGGGCCACCAAGTCCCCATGTATCTTGCTTATATAGAACTTGTTCATGTCATCAAATTACAAGCCTTTTAAAAAATAGCTTGTGACTGTCCTCTGCCAGTATAGACATAAAAAGACAAAAAAGCTATTGCAGCTGTATCTGAAATTGTTGCCTTCTGGATAAACTGAGAAGGATTTAGTAGGTGTAACTGGGAATCTGCTTTCAAGTCTTTAAATCAGTTAATAGCTTAATCTGGATTCTAAGAACCTGAATGGGGCATAGAATTATGATTTACCTTTTGGTGCTGAGGGATGAATGTCCTGCTTATCTATCACAGGTCATTTAGAGTGCTTTTAACTGAAAAAGTAATTACAAATTCTTGAGGACATCTGTGGACTGTTTATGAAAGGCATGCACATCACAGTTACTTACATACTTTTGTGTGTCTGAAGTTTTCTTTATATGTTTCTTTTCTGATCCCAAAATTTTTTTAGAAGTAAGCAGTTTCTCCCATGTTCATAACTGGGCATTCAGACTGCTTTGTTCCTGCATTTTGTCTGAACCTGATAGGAATTACTCTTAACACTCTCAACAGCCCAACATTTTTTTCTTACATAGAGATTTCAGATTTCGGAACAAACCTAGTACGGGTATTTTGTAGTGAATAGCTACTAGTTTCAAGTGATGTAAGCATAAATGAATGTACATATGAATACCGTGCTGTTTTGGTGGTTTTTTTCCTGCAAAGTAAATTCTGGCTTGTCAATCACATTTGCTTAGTTCACAAGGGTATCAGTTCTGTAAAGTCATTCAGGTAACTGAAAATCAGTCTGTATATTTTTATGGTAGAGTCGGAATGCTTTAAATAAGATTATAAACTGTGTTTGGAAAGAAGGCCAGTGCTTGGCTTAGAGTTAGGATGAGTTAATGTTCTGATAATCACTTCGGTAGCTCCAGCTGTAATGGCTAAACTCTGATGGCTAAATCACCTGGTTAAGCATGTAAATCAGTCTGCTGTCTTTCTAACAAGGCCTTGTCCTTGAACAAAGCTGTCATCTTGGATGGCTGCTATAAACGAGGAGATCCTGAGTGCTATGAATTGTTTAATACTTGCTGATGAATACAATATTCAGTGTAACAGATGAATACTTCGACTTTGGGAGTCTCATTCTCGAGACAGAGTAATAGTACTGCTACATAAAAAATTTTAAACTTTGCAACTGTGAATTTCATTGCTGAGAGAGTGCTCTGCAGTGAATAGTTTTTGTGGCCAGACTAGACCTCTAGGAAGAAACATGAAAGGGTATTAAGTGCTTATTTTTGAGTCTCAAATTGGCTCTGTTTATTTCCATTACATGCTATTCCTACATGCAAAAAAGCTCTTTTAATATAAAAATTACACATATTTTTCTGTAAGTTTAAAACCTGTCTATTCTTCTTTAGTGGTGTCATTGCTGCTTAAAAAACATTATTCTGTCATAAGCATAAAAGAAAGAAGACAAATGTGGTGATATTTTTCTTTATTTTTACAGGGTAACTTACAGCTTCTGCAGAGCTGCCTGGCAGTGTTAAATGGTGACACATAAGCTATGTTCCGTCCTCCCACTAACAAGGGCTGCCCTCCTCTGGATTTTGTTTCCATGACTTTAAATAGGCATTTACAGTTCCCTGGAGAAAACATCTGACAAAGTGCACATAAGCAAGCTTCTTCTTTCAAAAGAATTAAACACGTGAAAGTAGCTCCAGACTATATGAACAGCATACTTGTTATACATACACATTCATGTTTATTTAATCATTATATGCTTTCATTGTTCAGAAACCAAATGCTCGGGTTTTGTGAAAATAGCCAATATAATAATGTTCATGTTATGAATACTATGATACGGCTGCAATCTTATTTACCCTTTGTAAGTAATTTCTGAAGTTCACCATTTGAAGCACATTGTTCAAATGGCCTAAATATTACCATTAGATATTTGAATATTGTTACTATAATGACATTGTATACACTGTCTTAGTTTTTTTTCCATGTACTTATATCAAAAAATGTATCTTTTTTTCAATTGTGAACATTTCTTAGAAATTTTGGAGAACTTTGTGTAACCTTTATAACTATGATTTAAAAAGAAAAGCAGATGCATTAGTATGTTTGCCTTAACTTGTAGACTAATCCAATTATTGTAAAATAAACCATGAAATCAGTGATTTTTCTAAAATTATGCAGACACTGTATCATCTATAAGCTTAGTATTTTCTAGTAAATTAGATTAATTTGGTTTTTTCTCTATTCATCATGTAAAAAACATTGACTAAGTATTGGATTGGTCTGACACTACTTGCCCAGTACTTTTTCACTTGCATTCTCAGGTTTTATCTGTCTGTCTGTGACTTTCCTATCCAGTGTACTTAAATTGTTTTGAGCTTGGTGGCTGACTCTGCAATTTCTTTGGCAGAAATACATTTGAGAGAACTTCCTGGGTTTCTTCTCAGAAACGGGAAATAGAGTAGCAGAAGGGAGTTCAGAAGGTGCATAAAATATCAGTGAAAAGTAGTACTGCCCCACTGTGATACAGATGAAACTTTTTGCTTCAGGAAAAAAGTGAAGGTACCCCCTTACAAAGGAATGTGTGAAATGAATCTCATTCTACTAACTGGACTTAAGACTTAGAACTATGAATCCAATACTGTTAGTTGTATTGATTGGTCTCTCTTGGACCACAAAGCTTTTCCAAGAGGTGCTGTTATGTTGTGTAATGTCAGGATGTCATAAAATTAGGCTTTACTTGACAAATTGTTTTTCACGGTGGGATTGCTGCTTTGTAAGTGTTTGTAGGCCTTCAGTGGAGCAGTGAATTTTGGATGAATGGTATGGTTGGAAATGTAGATCAGTGTAAGTCAATGTCTCTGTGATTACAGGTGCTCTGTACTGCCGCACAGGGTGTGCGGTTTGTTTCGTTTTTCTCAAATAGGGTGAATTGCACAGTGTAGTATACTTTCCCTGCTGCCTTGCACATCGAAACTTTGCAAAGGCCGATAGGTTTGCATTGTGCATTAATTCATGTCCTCATCACCTCAGGTTTCCATGACCAGTGCCCAGTGGCTCTTGCCAGCTTACCTAGTAGAGAGTATTCCCAGCAATGCCAACTACACTAATACTGTGCTGTTCATCTTCTAGATATAACAGGTATAATTCCTAAGGAACTCATCTATAAATAGACTATAAGGGACAAAGATGACAATGTATATACAGTTAACAATATTGTAAATATTTTAAGTAGGATGTGGGAACAGTTTTTAGGTTAGTCTTCGCTGTTGAGTGTTACTAGCTCATTAAATTTTTTCCAAGCCTCTTGGTCTTGGGTGTGTCTCTTAAAGCTCTAAACCTGGCTCGGTTAAACTCTGGAAAGAAGTCCTTAAGACGTGACCCGAGGCCTTGCAACTCTAAGGAGAAAAGGGAAGACGCCCGCCTGCCCGGTCCTCGCTGTGGAGCGGACTGAGGGCCGCCAGGGCGCCGTTGCGGGGCGGGGCCAGGGCCGGGGGCGGGCGGGGCTCGGCCGCCGGAAGCCGCCGGGGTGCCCGGAAAGGGCTGGGCCGGGCCTGGCTGCGGCAGCGGGGGCGCCATGAGCCGCCTGCGGGAGGAGGACGATCCGTACGTAGTGGAGGAGCCCAGCGACGAGGAGCGAGCGCTCAGCAGGT
Source organism: Pomatostomus ruficeps (assembly GCA_013400735.1). Lineage (NCBI taxonomy): Eukaryota > Metazoa > Chordata > Aves > Passeriformes > Timaliidae > Pomatostomus > Pomatostomus ruficeps. The sequence goes on from VYZT01011926.1 coordinate 88,398, forward strand.
GCCTGGAGCTGCCGGCCGCGGGGTGGGCTCGGGCCGGCGGGGGCGGGCCCCGGTCCCCGCCTGGCGTGTCCTGGCCCGAGCGCGGAGCGACGCTGGCGGTGCCAAGCCTTGGGCGCCGGAGCTCTCTCCCGGCCCTGGGTGCCGGCCCTGGGCTGCCCGCGGAGTGCCGGAGGATCGGCCTCGCATCAGCCGCGGCGATTTCCTTGAAACCGGCGTATTTGTATTTCTGACCGCACAGCCCTGCGCGGAGCGAGAGCTGCGGGGGCATCGTGGCAGGCCGCACGCAGTCGGCTGAAGCTCCTTTGCGTTTAAACCACAGTTTCAAAATCACTAAGCTAATAAAGTGTTTTAATATGTACATTGCCCATAAACATAGGAATTAGTGCTTTCCAGTGCACCGACACAATTCAGATGTTTGTTCTCCAAGTGACTATGCCCACGTTTTAGCCTATTTGTAATAATGAAGTGTGTAACACTTAAATGTTTGTAGCTCAGAGGATGAGGTGGATGTGCTCCTACATGGCACTCCTGACCAGAAGCGGAAGCTGATACGGGAGTGCCTGACTGGCGAGAGCGAGTCTTCCAGTGATGATGAGTTCCAAAAGGAGATGGAAGCAGAACTGAACACCACCATGAAGACTATGGAAGGCAAATGGAAATCACCAGAAATGGGTAAATCATGCGTAACATCTGCTTGTGTACATCATGAATCGTGTGTTAATGGCCAAATCATCATTAGGTTTTGGTTATGCAGTTAAGAATATGTAGCAATATTTACACCACTGCATCCATACAGCACGGAATAGGAGTTTTGGTGCAGAGTGGCTGTGACTGTTTGGCAGTTCGTCTAGGTCTTTTTTGAACTTCCGTGGCCCTGAAATTCTGGGGGACTTTTTTTAGTGAATTTTATTGTAATTGAAGTTTGTGAAACAATGTGCCACACCTGTATTTCTTTTACATGACTGAAGATGTCTTATGTGTATTATGTAGGGCATATTTGATGTGGTGTTCTCTGTATATAAAGGGAGCGTTGGGAGAATCTTTCCTTTAAACTGTACCCGAGGTTCATCTTTGAGGGAGAGGGAGCAGCTTTGCTCTGAGAATGTCTGTAAATGAAGTAACGCAAGTGATGTGAATGATAAGGGTGTGGGAATAAATAGGGAGAGCTGTTACTTAAGACACCCAGGTAGAACAGAGCACCCTAGACAGAGTAATTTGAAAGTAAAGGTTTGTTCTGGGCTGTATACTTGCTGTCCTTTTAGTGGGGTATTCTTACCTCTTCCAATTTCACCTGTAGGTACTTCCTCAAGTACTGGGCTGACTGGATCTGCCAGCACTTCAAAATACTATGATGACATTTACTTTGATTCTGATTTAGAGGATGAAGATGAAAGAGGTAAATGACAGGGGCAAAAGGAGGGCATCTTTATAGTACCACTCACTCTCTCAAATCCTATAAAATTCTCTTGGTGGGGGGTGAAGAGGCTGGTCCTGAAGGTAGTAGTTTTGAGGGGAATTACCAGCCTGTATAATCTCAGTGTAGTTCCTGCAATTTTATGAGGTACCCCAGTGTAATGCTTTGGGGTCATGCATTTGGAGGAGAGATGAATCAGGCCTTTAAGTTTAGATTTATTGCAAGGAAGGAAAATGAAAATTGAAAATTGTGTATTTATAATTTGTGTCTGATGGGTGTAACACATTCCTGCACAAATTTTTCCAGATACAGAGGATGTCCAGAAAAACAGAAAACATAAGCAACGCCGGATCCTCTCCAGTGATGAGCTGCTGTATGACCCAGAAGAAGACAGTAGAGACCAAGAGTGGGTAGACTCACAGAGAAGAGGGTAAGCAACCATAAATAGTTGAATTATAAGATGCTTAACATCAACTGAAAATTTTTAATGAAAATGTTAAATGTAGAGAAAAAGCCAACGCTGTCAAGTTCATGCAATGAAACTGTTTTTTATATATAACTTACAGAACAGGAAACTTAAAAGCCTGTAAAGTGTTTTAGGTGTATGTAATGGAAGTTGAGTCTTCAAAACTACACAAGATTTCAAAATTTTTAAAATCAGGATTTTCAAATTCTGTATGCCAGTTTCGTCTGTAGATCTCATCTAAACAACCATATTGTAAATTAAAATGTTGCAAGATAACTTGATTGCTGATTAGTGTCTGTTCCTGATAAATACTGTATTTCTAGTTTTGGAAAACTTTGAATTTAGCAAGCCATAAAATGTTCAGAGAAAACAGGAACAATACAAAGCTACTTTAATGAGGGTTTTTTGAAGGCTGAAGTAGAAAAATAGTTGTTGCAGCAGAAGTAAAATTTTCCACATAAATCTGTTGATGTAAGATAATGTATGTTGCCTGCAGAGATTGCACTTGAGATAGCTGCCTTGTCAGAGGAGAGGGTTATTAGGCACAAATTCTCATGCCAGATGTATTTCTCTCATGAAATGAAAATACTCTGTAAATGAAAAGATACTGGTATGTATCTTCCCCTCACTTTGTTATTTATTTCTTTGAATTAATGAAAAAGGTGTCCAGAAGGAGCCAAGTATTAATTGGTGTGCTTTAATGCACAGAAAGGTTTGACAGTTGAATTAATGTGACCAACAGCAAGGGCATGTAGTTTCGCTTTTTGTCTCTCCTTCTTCTCTCTCGCATTGGTAGGTACCGTAACCAGAGAAGAGAACTGCAGCAGTGGCAGGCAAAACCTGCAGCTCGTCCAAACAGTGATGCTGTTCTGAACTGCCCTGCGTGCATGACAACATTATGCCTGGACTGCCAGAGGTAACAAGAGTGGACAATAAGGGGTCTTTTTGTAATGCCTTTTTTTCGGTCAGTAGTATTATTAGTTTATTCAGTTTGATCTATGGATTGTTATCAATTCTGTCTTGCAAGGTGGCCTTAATAAAGAAAAAGCAGGTAGATGTGATTATGATTTAGAGTTGGATGCTGGTTTGTAAGAATGATTATCAGTTTAACCTGCAGTGTGGAGATGCGAAAGAACAGGGTGAAACGTTAGCATAGTGGAGAAGGTAAATTTTTCAAAAAAATTATAATCATGGAGACTCAACAGGCATTTCAGGCAGATTGGGGTTTTTTGAGGTACCTATCTATATATAATTTGGCTTGACGTTTAGAGGCATAAAACTATTCCAGGTTGTTTTTGTCTAAAAGTGCCTTGTTAAAGGAAGATTAAGCAAAATAAAGATAGTGTATTCTAACTTGGTTTGAGTCTTAACAGTTAGGGTTTTGAGTGTAGTTACGTCTAAAAGTGCCAGGAAGGTATTTTAGTGAGAATCCACTGTGTGTTTTGCCACTCTTCAGTATCTGACTGCATTGCAGGCCTAGTTAATGCTGCTAACCCATGCTAAGGAAAGGACTCTAGAACTGGAAGTAGAAAGAAATCTTCTGAAATGAAGAATAAAGTACTTGCCATTTCTTGAGTATTTTTGGTGACTGAGGATGAAACTCCACAGCAGCCTAAAATCATTTAAGTACTGGGTCCTGTTTTTCTCTGTCTTTGCTTTACTGGCTCTGGTACTCCTTCACTCTGTTCTATAGTTAAGTATTTCACTTTGCTAAGCTGACAGAAAACTCTATATTTTTATTGTCAGACTAGTCTTTCCTGGGTTTAATCAACTGAAATAGCTCAGCACAGTGTCATACAAACAGTAAGCCAGCAGAATTCGAAATTGGACTTCTGCAGCCACTGTTACGTTGGTTTAGGCAGCTGTAAAATTGCAGCCCGAGGGACATTGAGTTAAATTGAACTACAGCACTGAGTTTTGCTACATACTCCAGATATACAGTTGTTAAGGCTGATGACAGCTGAAATTTTGTTTTATATTTTATTATAGACATGCTTCTTCTAGTGTGATGTGTCAATGATGTTATTTATAAATAAGTTACTTGCACAACACTTTAGGATGTCAGTGCCAGTAGTTGAGTCATTTGCACTCACAGCTTCCTGATCTTTTGCGTGTTATCAGCTATATGTAGCAATGCATAAGTCTGCAGTACCAATACCATTGTACTCCAGGGTGTTTCTTTTAGCAACAGCCAGCATTTTTTTAAAATGCCTTAAAAAAAGCCAACAGATAGCTGCAGTTCTATGTTTTTATTATTTTTGTAGCTGTGACTTCAGTTTATAGAACTCCTATTTATTTGGCTTTCAGCCCTTTGGCATGGCACTTCCTAGCTTTAGTCCCTTTTTCAGTGATGATAACAGATTTCTTGGAAGCAGAATTGTATGAATGGTATGACTTGCATTTTCTCCTCTTCTCCATAGACACGAATCTTACAAAACACAGTACAGAGCAATGTTTGTGATGAACTGCGTTGTTAACAAAGAGGAAATACTGAAATACAGAAAGAAGGTAAAGAAAAGAAGTAAGAAAATGAAGCATAGCAAAGAAATTGGCTCTACAGAATCAAATCAAGAAGAAGAGGAAATATATCATCCAGTGTTATGTACTGAATGCTCAACTGAAGTTGCAGTAATGGATAAAGATGAAGTTTTTCACTTTTTCAATGTTTTGGCCAGCCACTCCTAATGTGCAAATGCAGGGGGAAAAATCCTGTGCTGTTCTAAGAGTGTGGGAAGTGTTAGAAATGCAGGCACGCTAGCCTTTTTAAAATGTGGTCTTGTAAATGTACATTTTCATCTGAGAACTCAGTAATGTTTGGATTTTTGCCAAGTTTATAAAAGGCATACAGTTAACTGTGTGTATTTGAGAGCAATATTCTTTCCCACCATCAGGTGGTTGCATCATTGGGGATTAAAAACTTTGTAAATACCATGTAAGAACTGTATATTATTATCATTCCCTGTATATATACTATCCATTCATTATCTCAGTGTGTATTAGAACTGCTTCTTGGAATAAATACTTCATAGTAACTGATTTTCCATAGCGGCATTGGTTATATTTATGGCAAGGGATAAACAACTTTCAGTCAGGATGTTGTGGTTTTAGTAGTGGGGAGGGGGCCATAAAGATGGCTCCTGTGAGAAGTTTCTGGAATTCTTCACCATTTCCAGCAGATCCAATCTCTGATGGCTCTGAAGATGATGGACATGCCACTGGCCATGTTTGGGCCAATTAGAAAGGTTGGTTACGCCTCTGTGATGACATATTTAAGGAAAAATCAAAACAAAGTGTGTACACAGCTGCCTTTAGTTAGAGAAGGAGGAGGATGCGAGAACATGTGAGGGAAAACAACATGGAGACACCAAGGTCAGTGGAGAAGGAGGGAGAGGAGGTGCCCCAGGCTCTGGAGCTGTGATTCCTCTGCAGGCCGTGGTGAGCCCATGGTGAGGCGGGGTGTCCTCCCTGCAGTCCATGGGGTCCATGAGGGATGCAGAGCCACCCACAGTCTGTGGGTGAG
>VYZT01011930.1:9188-22200 GCA_013400735.1 Pomatostomus ruficeps
TACTGAAGTTCCTGTTTATTTTTTTCAAGTTTGGCGCTGTGCTGAGCTCAAAAGGAATTCCCTCCAAAGGACCTGCCAAGGACGAAGTTTTATTACCATCTGTGTTGTCAACCTGGCTGGACACTATCTGTAACTATCTGTTACAGGCTGCTGCCTTCATGTCCACTAGTACAAGCCACTTAAAGAGCAGTCACAACCACATTTTCTATGCTGGAGTGAGTTCTCAGGAGGCTATACCAATGAGCAATGTGACCCTTTCCAGCAGAGCAGAAACATGTAGAGTAATTGCACACTTTTAGAAAACTGGGGACATCTCTGTGGAAAAAAATCTCTGTGGTGACGCCTGAAAGAGTGTATTGGTTTCTCCTGGAAGCAGGATAGTTCTTCATGTATATTCAGGTTAAAAGGAACTAGAGCAAATCCGCGATGACTACAGCTTCAAATAACATTCACCATATACAAATCAATTTTTCAATTACACTGAAGATATTAGCAAAGAACTCACTGCCTTAAAATATTCTGGCTTGAATAGTAAGCCATACTCTAGTAAACTTCAATGGCCACAAGCCTCTCATACATCATAAAGTTCTGCAGAGTATATGGCTTGTATGATAGTTATGTCAAAGTCAAGTGAAAAATAGCAGAGTCTTATCCATCCTTCGCAATCTGGCAGCTAATGTACTATAGATTCATGGAGAATACTGTAGTTTGACTTACATCTCCCAGACACATCAGGTTGTCTCACAGCTAAGTTTTTCTACATGAGTCCCTTAACTACAGGAATGTTTCCCAGAGAGCAACACAGTAAATCTTTTAGTTGGGAAATGGATAGGTGATAAGAATGTCAAGTCATATTTATGCTTTTTTTCCCCTGTAACAAGGAAAAGTGATTTATACTTAGGCAAGGAGCTGATCTAAAAAGACCCCTATAAATTTAAAATTTTTGTTATTCCAGTGACATAGAAACATGATATCTTGCTGTAAGTAAGAAATATGCTTTCTCTGAGTTTTGCAAAAGGTAACACATAGAGAGAGTTAATTAATTTACAATTGTTTTTGAAAACTGAGGAATTTTCCTGACTGGACTTTCATGTGTCTTCCCAGGACCCAGCCTGGCTCATGCCACCATCTTGTCCCCCCACTTTTACAGCTCTCAATGCCCAGCAAAAGGAGGGCAATTTTGTAACTACTTTGTAGCAGTCACCTATTTCATCTCTCAGGGTTTCCGCATCAACCAGGGGGTTGCTGTATCTGTCAGTGCCATTCTGTGAGTCTCAGGACCCCCACTTCACCCAGAGCTTTTAGCTTCAGCTCATTATTACAGCTTTATGGCTGCTGAGGATTGCTGTGTTTTACCGTACCTTTCAGACAAGCTTCAAGGCTTTCCCTGTTGCTAAAGGCAGATTCTTACCTGTTATAAATTGCCAGAGATTCACTGATTTCAGTTTATTGATAATGATTGCTTCTTATAGTATTGCCAGTTGGCTTCACTTTGATCAAGATGCTGGCTCAGAGCACTCTGGCAAGAAAAACAGGTACAATTCACTCATTTAAATCCAACATGGGTATATCTAGGGGACTAAGCATTAAAAAAAAAAGGAGCGCTCCAGCTCCTTTGAAGCAACCAGTCATACAGCATGAGGATGTAGGCATGGAAAACATTATCCTGGGTTATATATTTCTCTGTGTGTGTGTTTGTGTACATAACCACAGAAAACATTTGTCATAATGGCTGCGAACTTTGCAGTTTTTCATCTATTATATAGAAGCAATAGAGAAGTAAGTATTTTTATTTGCCTCATACTCTCACTACTTTGGCATCCTGTTCACTGACCACATCCAGGATCTCATGGCAGCTGAATCTGATGATGAGCAGGAAGGCAGGACTAGTCACAGGCCTCTGATTTTGCAGTCATCCCATCAGGATGCCATCATGGCGGGGAAAACCCAGTAACTGACTCATAACCATTTATCACAAATAGAAAAAAGATGGGAGGGTGAAAGGTGCCATCACATGAGGGCTGAAGTCATTCCCAATGGGAGCATGGGGAAATGTGATCTGGTGGAAATCATAAGGGCGAGAGTGTCTTTGTGTTTAATAGTGGTGTCAGGAGAGAGGAATTTGTGGCTATTCTAGAGGTAGGAGACTGTAGGAATTAGGAACTGGACTGGGGAAAGCCACTAGGCTGTCCAGAGCATCTTGTCAGCCAGGAAACAGCTCTGTGCTATTTGACAAGGGAACACCATGTCAATATGTATCCCATAATACCAAGCAGCTGCTTCACCAGAGCACAGCAGGACAGATTTTGTCATGCGTGTTCTGTTGTATTGGCAAATGGGTGATTTCCTCTTGCAAAGCCCCAGAGCACAAGGCTGCCAACAGGGCAAACAAATCTGAAAAAGATTTTGTCAGTATAAAACCTAAACAGCGCCATTCTTGTAATACTTTGCTTTTAACATTTTTATTTCCCGGGAGACAGTAGAAAGTGGCACCATAGAATTCACAGGTAAGGAGATCAGTCAACCTTCCACAGGAAGAATGGGCAGGGGGAGAAGGGGAAGCTGCTCTGGTGGGACAGAGGTGTGTGAGATCCTCAGCCTGGGCTGTCAGGCTTCTTTAATATGTGTCTTGTGGAAACAAATGTCAAAGCCCAAGAGACTCTGTCAAACATTATTACCTATTAAAAAGGTGCCATTTTGCATGTGATACAGATTTCAGGTAGTTTCTATTCCCAAATATCAAATATGCAGGTTTTGTAAATCATTGACAACAACGGCTATCACTGATTTTTCTGTCTCTTCATGTTTCACATAATACTAGCTCAGAATAAGCAAACCTCAATTGAGTCTTCCCTGTCATCTCTGATGATCACAGCACTCAGGTAAGTCCTACTCCACTGCAAGCTTGGAAAAGAAGGGAAAACTCTAAAAACCTGGCAGCCCTGTTTTACAGAGAGCTATCTCCTTAGCTCCAAATTGCTCACAATTCTGTTATTCTTCATCAATGCTATTCTTGAGCAACTGTCCTATAAAGTAGAGAGAACCAAGGTCCTCAGGGTTTGACTAGCACCATGAAGGAGATATGTGGTTACGCTCAAATGGATGTAAAATCATGTCAGAATGCAGTGCTCCAGCCACTGAACCATTTCTCTCTTTCTTATATTTGTAAAAAAAAATATTTCGTAAAACACTGGAGCCAGCCTTGATCATTTGTTAGCCTAGAAAATATTCACGCCCAAAAGCACAGTGAGACACTTGGAGTCCTCCAGCTCTAAAACACTCACATTTCTGTGCCAATTGGGAATGTTTTGATGACTAATCTGTAAACCGTAGTAAAGTCCACGAGTGCATCTTTAACAAATTTATTCGAAAATATCCAGCCTCTATTGCTTTCTGGGGTCTGCAAAACTGCCCGGATTTCTGTGGGACAAGCTTTATCCAGTGCCTTGGTCAGATAAGCGTTTCGCTGCTCCGGAGGAGTGCTTTTTACTTATCTATATACCTAGGTTTTGCCTCCGCAGTGTGAAGCAGAGTACCCAATGTTAGATGAAGCAGGTAGAGGCAAAGAAGAGAGAAGAGACTTCTGATAGCATTACCCAGACATTTTTATTGCTTCTTCAGGATATGGGCGATCAGAGAGACCCCGAGGGGTGGTTACACAGGGTTTTATAGAGAAAGGGAAGGGGTGGTCATAAGCTGAGGTCCAGGGTTCTTATCAAATCACAGATTGACAGAGGATGACAGTTTTCCAATGAGTTCTGGGCAAAGACGGACCACATTTGCATTAACCTATTAATGTTACAGAAAGGTAGAAGTTTCTGGCAATTGTTGAATACTAATACAGTGTGATGAATATTAAGATAACAGAGGTGGAAAAAAATCTATGATTGACAGGGTTAAAACGTAGCAGCTAGGGGATTTCCCCTAACTCACTGCCACAAGCCTCTCCGATGGTCATTGACGTAATTTGTTTCTACTTTATGATTTTAGTTGGGGGTGAAGTTGCTTGTGATGTGGTGGGGGTTCAATGTTGTTGATGGTGTCAGCAAGCAATATCTCTGGCTACACACACAGCATTGATCTTAACATTCTTTAGCTACACAGAGTAGCACTTTATATTCCGCTAAGAAGAAGGGCAAATAATAATAGTAAGGGAGTAAATGAAAGAGCCAGGCTTGTGTATTCTAGACAATGTATTTTCTAAAATATTGTATCTTTCTGAAATCTGGGGCGTTTTCACCACTATTATACCTCTACAATGCTCCCTGAGACCAATATAATAAAATTTGCACACGGTGGGGATGTTTTTTGTCAGGTATATCGTAAGAATTAACATTTTTGGCCTTACTGCTACATCATGAACAAAAAACACCAAGTCATTTGGTCACCTATAGTGTCTAACTTTATTTCACAAAGCCAACAGTAAAATACTTTTTTTTCTTTTGCCGTTACCTGAAATATGCCAGAGATTCTCAACAGAACTGCCACAAAAAATAGTCTTCCCCCTGCTTGAAGTAGAGAGATGTTGAGGTTCTTACTCCAGCTGTCAAGCTACACTGTAAAGTGCATTTGTATTCATGGCCAGGTGAGAAGATTAATATCAGTAGAGAAAAGCCTCAATACTGTCTTCAGGAGAAGAGGTTAGAACAACTTCACTAGGAGAAAGCTACTCATTCTACCAGTTCTAGAGGGAAAGGACAGAGGAAGCGACTGGGTGTTGGGTTAACAGTTGGCCTTGATTTTAAATGTCTTTCCCAACCTAAATGATTCTATGATTCTAAGAAGAAATAGAAAGTTTTAGTGGTTTTAAGTGAATCACCTTCTAGACAGAAGCTAAACTCACAGACCATTCGTTTCTGAGTTTAGTATGCTGCTAATTAATCAAAGTTTCTGTCATAAAGCAATGTGACATTAAATTCCCATTAGATGTAGATGGAAAATTTACCTTCTTTTTCCATGCTGAGCACTATTCAAATATCTTATCGGTAGGCAGATAATATAAAATCATTAGAATTAGTTTCAGCTATTTCTCCCTGCCCTTTTCCCTGGTTAACAGGAGTCTGAAGATTTTTTAGCTGAAAGAAAAGGTCAAGTTCTTCTGAAATTATATTAAGGGATGTTGACTTTAAAGGGGTAGTAAAACATTTGTTCATCTGCCATCTGTGACTTATTCCATGATTTTTGCCTTGTCCACTGAGATCAGAAGCCACCTAGAAACTTCAGTGTCAGTTGTGTTGAGCTCAGAGACAATTTTGGACAACACATTTCCTTAGCACTGACAGAAAAATATCTTCTTGCTCTGCAGCTGAGAAACAGGAGTCTTCCCAGTCTCCCTGTGAAACACTGAACCTTGACTAGCTCGTATTTTGGGGGGATGTCTCAAACTTCAGAGGAAAATCCATCTCTAAATAATAATCCGGCAGAACACCTTGTGATAATCGTGCTGCTACCCCTAATGCAATTCACCACTAGCCAAAATGGATGTATTTTCTGGTAGAACAGGAGTGGGAGACAGGGATGGTCTGTGCTGCAGAAAGCCTGTCTCAAAACACTTTCCACAGGTTCACAGGCCATAAAAATGCTGAAATTGTATAGAATGGGCCCTGTACATATCCCACTGGATCAGTTCAGCCCTGGCATGTTCTTGGTGCTAGGAACAGCATTTGGATGATTCCTGCAGCAAGGAAGGACTGTAAAGCAGCATAACTAAGGCAGAGTGGAAAATCAGCCTAGCAGAGAGAGCTACAAGGACAAAGAGGGAGGGAGAAACTCTCAGGCAGACCTTGTCCATTCAAGTGAAACTAAACCAGTGCAATCCCCATGGTGAAGCCTGGTCCAGAGGAACCCACATGGAAGGTGCAGTGTGTCCATTTGGGCACATTTGTGTCCATTTGCATGGGGCTCTGCAGATGAGGCTGTCCAGTGTGACCGGGTGAGCTGTTTACAACATGCATGAAAGCTCAAACAGAAAGTAATCCAGACCAACAGAAGACCAGGCCTGACCTACTTTAAGTTGAGAAACTGTAAAATCAGTTGGTTTGATCAAGTGGAGGTAATTATTTCTGTGGTAAGAAAAGGAGAGAAAAGAAAAGACAAAGCAGCCTTTTTAAAAAGATCAAGCTCTGCTTCTAGAAACAACTACACTAAGTACAAGTGAGCTACAGTTAAGCTTTTTCAGCCAAAGATATAATTTCTATGTATTCAGATAAATAGAGCAGCTATTACCTGTTTCTGATACCAATAATGTTATTAGAACCCATGGCTGGGCAAGAGATGAAAAGGCAACAATCTGTAAAGACTAGACTTCTTATTTCAGATAAAAAACCATAATAGATAGATGACTAATAGATACATTATGATGATAGATACAACAAGAAGAATGGCCAAGAGAATGTAAATCAGACATTTTTATACAGAACACAGGAATAATGTATGCACAGGTAAATTTAAAGATGATAACCAGGAATGTTTTCTCACAAAGCACAGTTGCATCACAGACAGTTGAGACCATATATCATTGGGATTCTACTGCAAATTAGTGAATACATGCAGGAAACAGAAACACCTGTTTTTTTTATTTTGTCAGCTGCCTGGAATAAATGTAAAGCTTTCTATTCCAATGGACCACTTACATGTTTAGAGATCATATGAACAAGTGATTTCAATCCAGATTTTTTTTCTCTTTGGATGTATGTTTCTACACTTACCTACAGTATATATAGTTATTCTTGGGGTTTTAACATTCTTTATATTTAAACAAGAGCCTCTGCTCCTCTTCACTTCTTTTTATCTCCTGTTATTTACTGTTCATGGTACTTATGCACCATGCTTGCACATATGCATCATTTATCTTCTCACTTTGCGGCACCTATTACATTTGCTTTTCATCTCACCTGCTGTATCAATCAACATAAAAATCCATGTTGTAGGGGGAAACTGTGAGCCACAAACATCTTTAGCAGTAGTCCAGAGAATGGTTCTTTTGGTAGCATGAGGAGAAGTTTCTGTCTTGTGCAATGAAATGCAAAGGCATGAAAGTAGCTGTGATAGCTCTGTCAAAGGATGTTCCCCTCCGGAATGACACTTTACAGAGCCAAGGAAGTAGGCAGAACTAGACATGCAAAGAGAACACACAGTTTCTTAAACTCAGTGAAAATGTACAACTGTAAGAGTGATTCTATATCAGAGAACCATATTGGGAGAGCATTTAATTTACATTTACTTTCAGCACTGACAACCACTCCTTAAAAGGATCCTCAACTGATTTTCTCTTTTCCTGAAATTCTAAAAATGTCAAAGGCTTTTGATGTATACATAATTTAAGTAGAGATGGAGCACTGAGTCCAGAGAACCCATGTGTCTGGTACTGCATTAGCTTAATTTATTGTTCCCAGTAGGCAGCGGTTGTCTGAGCAGATAGATTTTCCAGTCGTATTATTTGACATCATTACAGCTGAATATGCACCAGAATACCATGTGGTGACTACGTAATAAATCAGCTAATTATGTCTATAATCATTATGATTATGTGTTGTTCCAGGTCTCAGGATTGTTGACATAAAAGGAGGCAAGCAGTATAAATTACTGACTCATCAAATCATTTGTTTTAATTTGTTGAGAAGGGAGAAGGTTCTTTTTTTTGTGTGGCCTGCTTCACATGTAGGAACACAGTAATGAATACATAGAACGTGTTAAATGGGAATTGCAGAATGTGAAATGAATCATCCCCAGTTGTCCTCCTCAGAGTCTAAGGGTAAAAACAGATGTGTCCCAGCACACTGGCCAAAGGTTCCCATCGTACCAAAGGAATCACAGACTGCTATAGGTTGGAAGGGATCTCTGGAGGTCATCTGGTCCAACACCCCTGTTCAAGCAGGGCCACCTAGATCAAGCTGCCTGGGACCACATCCAGATGGCTTTGAATACTTCCAAGGATGGAGACTCCACAGTTTCTCTGTGCAAGTGTGTCAGTCCCTGGTCACCCTCACAGCCTTTCAGATCGGCAGCCCCAGCATGCACCAATGCCTGGGGTTACTCCTCCCTGCGCTTCCCTCGCTGAAATGCTTCAGGTTCCTGTCAGTCCATATCGCCAGCCCTTTGAGGTGTCTCTGGATGGCAGCACAACTCTCTGGTGTATCAGCCACCCTACCAGATCTGCGCCAGCAGCAAAGTTGCTGAGAGTGCACTTTCTACCATCATCCAGATAATGAACAAGGATGTTTAATATATTATCCTAGTCTTCACTCCTGGGATACACCACTGGACACTTCTTGCCACTCATCACCACCCTCTGGACACATCTGTCCAGCCACTATTTAATCCAGCTTGCTGTTCATCCAGCCCATACTTCATGTTCACTATGAGAATCTTAGAGGACTCAGTGTCAAAATCCTTCCCATAGTGTGGGTAGAAAATAATCACTGTTCTCTCTTCATCTACCAAGCCAGTCATTTCACCATAGGCATTTATCAAGTTCATCAAGCAAGTCTTCCCCTTTGTGAAACCATATTGGCTACTCCTGAGAACTGTCTGATCCTTCATGTGCCTGGAAACTGTTTCCAGGGTTAGCTGCTCCATTACCTTCCAAGGATTGAAGTGTGGCTGACTGGCCAGGATCCTTCTTCCTGACCTTCTTGTGCATGTCCAGTCTGCTCAAGTATGGTCTAACCTGATCTTTGCTCAATGCTGTGTCTTCTCTGCTACAAAGATCCCCTGGTTTCAGGGACCTGGGATTTCTGAAGGTCAGTCTTGCTAGTAAAGACTGAGGTGAAGAGGGCATTCTTACAGCCTTTTCCATGTCCTTCATAAAGAGGTCCCCTGTCTCATTCAGCAATGAATGCATCCATGTTTTCTCTCATCTTCTTTCTGTTACCTGTGTACCCACAGAAGCCTTTCCTGTTGTCTTTGACATTCTTAGACAGATTAAACTCCAGTTGGTCTATCTTTCCTAACTTCACCCATGGATGCTCTGATGATGTATATATATTCCTCTCAGGTTACCTGTCCTTGCTTCATCTCCCTGTACGCTTCCTTTTTGTTTCTGAGATTGTCCGAGAGCTCATTGTTCATTCATGCAGAAATTTTGCCTGACTTCCTCCTCATTGGGATAGATTGCTTCTGAGCTTGGAGGAGGTGATGCTTGAATATTAATCACCTTTCTTGGGCCACTCTTTCCCCTGGGGCTTTATTCCATGGGACTTTACGGTTTGAAAAGGCCAAAATCTGCTGTCCTGACGTCCAGGGTTGTGAGCTTGCTTTTTAGCCTCCTACCTCTTTTCAGGACCCCAAACTCCACTATCTCATTGTCACTGCTGCCTCTGACCTTCACATCCCCAGTGAGCCCCTCCTTGTTGGCAAGTATGAGGTCTGGTGAGCATTTCTTCTCTGCTCCTCTGTCACTTGAGTGAGGAAGCTGACATAATCCAATGATCTCCAGGATTGTTTATGTCCTACTATATTGCCCCTCCTGTATATGTTGGGGTGGTTGAAGCTCCCCACGAGGACCTTCACAGCTCAGACTGAAGCAAAAGCTGTCAAGAGGTGTGTGGTGAGGTGCAAAAACATTTTCACAATGCTGTAGAGATTCATATCCTTACATATTTCTAACTGAAATTTGACATAAGTGCCAGAGGTACAGCAGCTAGCCTATGGACCCATACGGTTTTAGGACCACTGTGGAAAACACCCCAAATACTGAGTTCACTCACAACAGCATACTATTTGTTCCATGCAGTTTTCTCTATATCTCTTCTATTATTACTTTTATAAATATTTAAGGGAAACATTCTTAAATATGACCAACAGAACCCATTATTTCTAGCCATAAACTGTGATACCAGTCCCAGTCTAATGATCCAGGAGAGTTATTACCGTGGCGGAGCACTGCATCCATTTGTGAGACGCCTGGTACAGCCCATTAGGTATGTGAGAGGTAGAGAGAGAGGGAGATGCTGTGTAACATGTGGAATGAATATTTGCTCTGCTCTGCTGGATGGACAGAAAGCGCACGATCACACAAACACACACACCACATCACCGTGTGTATGGCAAGGTTCTTTTTCTTGGTACATTTGTCTCTAATGACACAGCTCTCAGCTGCAGCTATCACACCAGAGGACCTGCACCTTTTTTGGCTTAGCTCATGGTCCCAAATAAACATATCCCTCCAGTCATTCAACTTGTTTTTCACGCTAATGGGAAGTAAAGTTATAAGTGCCTTCATGAAAGCATAAATGTTAAATGACTGTATTCACAAGTTTTCTCTTCATTGCCTTTTTCAGCTCAAACTTGAACTGAAGTCTTGCTGGGGAAAAGTTATGCTTCTATTTTTTTGAAGTATTCTTAACTCCTTCTCCTACAGAAGACATGAAAAATGTCACATTAAAAAAAAAAAAGGCTTCCACACAATTTAAATTTGGTATTAATGTCATCAAAACTCAAAATATGTTAAGAAATATGGTAGAAGCAGTGCAGTAACAACAGGCCTAATCCACACCAATGTAAATTTGCCTAGCACTACTGAAGTAAATGAAACTACACTAGTTTAGGACAACTACACATCTTCCCAACATGTTACACCACTGTGCATTTTGATAAATCATCACATCTATTTTTTTTTCAGCTACAGTAAGGAATTTCTTTTAGCCAGATAGTGATACAGTTTGAAGATGAGATTTTAAAATACTCTACCAGTCTTCAAGGGCACTGCAGAAGTGTGGTTGTCATTCTGATGGCTAATTGGACTCTGACAGCTCCTAAAAACCCAGGCCCCTGTTGCCCTGAGCTCTGGTCTAACACACATCAAAAGACAAATCCTCTACAATTATGTTTATGCTTTTACCTCAGACAATACTAGCAAGTTAAAGAGGTTGAATTCTTTATTATTCTCAATATTATTGAAACCTATGCACACATTTAATTTTAAGCATGTTCTGTTGACTTTATTTAAAGTGCCAAGTACAGTGCCTAAAGCTAAGCAACCATCTATGTGCTGCCCTCAGGATGAGTACTGTCTGCACTGAGACCTACAAAAAGTCAACACAAACCAAATGCATATAGCTGGAGATTGAAGCAGAAAAAAGGATGGATAAGTAATAGCAAATTGGCCATGACTCACAGGTCATTAAGGGAATTAAACATTCAGATAAATAACTCAGAATAATCTAAATCTCTAGTTTGCACTGATCTGGTGAAACATTGATGTGTTGAGATGTGATGACTATCGGAACAGTGACTAGCAGACTTCAGAGCTCATAAGAGGGTTTAGAAAATCATTTAGAGGTCTTTAAAACCAATATTGCCTAATGTACCAAACAAAGCCATTACATGGTAGACTGTGGTTCGGTGAAGAGTAAAGGACATAGGGGAAAAAACAGGTGTGTGAGGAGAGCTCATAAACAAAGTGGCCATGCCCTGAGTGCATCACCTCACCCAGCTTCTGCAATGACCTCTCTCTTCAATACCTCTTCTCTGCTTTGCCAGATCATCACTGACTTTGGAGGCTAAAGCATCCATGCCCTACTAGGCATGGGAAAGAGATCATTATCTGAGCAGTATTTCAGTCATATTACTGTCTTCTATCCTCATGGAATTCCTTGTCCATGAGACATAATAATAGTAGACCCAGTGCTCAGATTTGAGTGCTTGAGAGCAGCATGGGGATTCTCAGCAATGCTGTACAGCCAGAAGAAAGGTTTATCTAAACTCAGCAGGAAAACATGTGCAAACTAGTTATGAGGTGCATGAGCATGTACTGACTTGGAGCAAAAAAGCTTCCAGTTCCTCTCTTTTTTCCCTCAGAATGTCAATTTCCCACAGGTTCTGGGACTGAGTCCTCCACATGCTCTGAAGGTGCTTCACGACCCTAGAACAGGAAGAACACAATAGCCCATGGAAAAGCTTCCTAGTCTTTCCAGATGAATGTGTACAACTCTTATTGCTGTGACTTTCAAGGCTGGATTGTCAACACAAAGGTCTCTCTTAAGAATCCAGATAAGGTATCTCATGTTTAGGAAGGTTTATGAAAACAACACTAATTGTAATTGTCCCTTGCTGAGTAGCCCCTGAGGTCCCACAAAGACCTTGCAGCTGCAAGGTCTATAAGTGCTGACAGCTACCTCTTCATAAAAGTGTAATTGCTGACAAAAGGAAATTGCATCATCCAGCCGTTTTCCTTCTTTGTCAAAAAAGGCAAGTAATGTTAATGGCAGGAGCATTAATTCTAGGAAGTTTGGCGATGTTTCTTTAAAAATAGATCGTTTAGCAGAATAATGAAGAGGATTTGAACACTGACTCGGTTTGCTAAGCTGACCTTGTCTTCCTGATTAAGACATGGGCAGGGGGAGGACCAGGCTTTGTTCAGCCCCCCAGAGCACCAAAAAAAGTAGCAAGATTGTGAAGGGAACAAAGTAAAGAAGAACTACTGGGAAGCCTTGGATATGCTAGTACTGTAAATCTTTTCCTGATAAAGTCTGATGCTCTCTCCAATCTACTCTCCTTCCAGTGATGGATGCTTGGGATGTTCAGGCTCTTAAGAGTACTGCTGATTTGGCTTTGGCATATGTGAAAGAGTGGTTATTACAGGTGAATATTGAAAACATCTCTTAAATTTTCCATGGTTAAATAACTGTCAGAAAGTCACATTCAGGAATGGCTGCTACACAAAAATGGGCTGATCTCAGTGGACACTGTTGGGGAAGAAATTACATTTGCTATGGTAGGAAATGTAAGATGTTTTTCATGATCTCTTAACTCACAAGTCAAAGAGAGTCAGGATCAATAACTGAGCCGGAGGGTGTTTGGTAAAGCAGTGAATAACATATGGGTCCATTCATAAGGATCAAGAGAATATGATTCACTGATACCTACAACATTTAGAGATAAAAATTAATTTTTTAGATACCCTAGTCACCTGTTCTTTTTTTCCCCTCAATCTTTTCCACATTGCAACAGAGTTCTCTTCACAGCTTGTCCTACAATTTGGGTTTTGGTTTCTTTTTTTTTTTTTTTTTTT
>VYZT01011930.1:23412-33858 GCA_013400735.1 Pomatostomus ruficeps
GCATCCCGGGGAGCCGAGCCGTGCCCCGCTCCGCGGCGGGAGGGGCTGCGGCCGCCCCGCCGAGCGGGCACCTGCGGATGAGGGTGGCCGGGCCAGCGCCGAGGGCACCTCTTTCATCCACTGCTCGTTTTTAGCGGCGCCTGTAAGCGACTTTGGCTCCCGTGTGGTCCGGGAGTGCGGAAAACTTAAGAAAAGGAGTGAAAAAGATGGAGGGAATAATGATGAGATGCCCCCCACCGCCGGGACGGGTCGGGGCGATGCGCGGCGCGGTCGCCACGGCAACGTGCCCGCGGCCGCGATGTCGCAGCGCGAAAGATGCCCCGGAGGCGGACGCCGCCGAGGGGGCAACCCCAGCCACCGCCTTCCTCCGCCCGGAGCGGGGATCGTGGCCAAGGGGCATACTCCGGGCCGAAGCCAGGCGGACGCAGCGGTGAGGGTGAGCTGGGGTACCCCCGGGCAGTTGTCGGCGGAGCCCGAGGCTCCCCCGATCGCTGTGGCGTCTCTGGACCGAGAGCGGGAGGGTCCGCTTGGATTGCGAGCTGGGATGTCACGGTCAAGGAGCATCACGCCGTGAGGGCTGGCCAGGTGATGTCCCTTGCCTGGCTCAAGAATCCCTCACGTCCTTTTCCTTCTTTGGTGTAGTTGGTGACAGAACTATTGATGATGTCAGCTCCTGGTCTGTGGCTTGTGTTGTCCACATTCACCTTGTGTTTTGTGCCCCATGCAGGCCTTGGCTTCATTAATGCTTTATTCCTTCATCCTTCTTTTTTTGACAGGGAATATAACAATGCTGGTGGTGGATTTATTAGAGTCAAAAGGAATTATTATGATCCCATACTCTAACTTCTTCCATAATATAAACCAGAGACTATTCCCCAGTGATTTCAAGGTCTGGCCCACCAGCCTCTTCAAAGTCTTGATTTAATGATTTCCAACCATGGGAATTGACTACATTCCTGGATAATGGTCTCCAATTTTTAATTGCTTTGTTAACGTTTGCATCTCTTTTCCACTTTGAACTTTTCTGACTTCATCTTCTAGCTACTGGATCTTGTAATGTTTTGTCTGTCAGATTAAATAGCTATCTAGCTTCAGATCATCTCTCTCTGCTCAAGTATTTAAGGGCAGTAATTAAATAGCCACTTAACGTTGTCTCTGATGAGATAAATAGACCTGACTCTCTTCGTCTCTCCCTGGAATGCTGATGTTCCCCAGGAGAAATGTCTAGGCTGCTCTTCTCTGAGCCTCCACCACTGTCCTCGCTGGCCACCGGTGCTGCACAGTGGATTCCAGGAAGGCTCTTGTTAATGTCACGTGTGGAGATAATAACCTCGTGCTCAGTATTCCCCTGTCTATTCACCCAATGGTACAAACTTTTCTTTCCCACGACTACACGGTGGGAACTTCTGTTCCATTAGTTACAGGCAGTGATCCCTGCATTTCTTTGCAAGCCAGGGTTTTCTCAGAAACTGGTTGCCTGCCCTGTAAGGAGCATTTGAATGAAATATTTCTACATGTATGGCTTTGGATCTGCCTGTGTTAGAGTCTTTTCCCTCCTCAGATCACCTCACTTCTGTGGAGCCTGCAGCTCAGGAATCACAGTAGACCTCTGGTGTCCAGAGGTTCTTTTCCCAGGACCTCTGTCCTAAAAGGTCTGTCTTCTCCCCCAGCCAACTGCAAATAAGTTTAAGGTTACCTGGAGTAAATGGTAACAAGAAGTTACACTGAGTAATATACAAACTGCAAACTGAAAGTGCCCATTACAGTGAATTGCTGCTTTTGTAACTGCTTTTGTTCAGCTGTGCCTCCAAGCATTGGTGAGAGAGAAGGAGAATTGTTTTCCTGTCTCAAAGAGCTGTAAATCCCACTGCTGGCTGTGATGTCTAGGCTGACATATACAGTGCCATTATTTTGCGAGTCTTTAACTTGAACCTTGTGAGTTTTGCTTGCTCTGAAGTATGCCTAAGCCTGGACTTACAGCTCTCTAGAAAGCACAATGTCTGAGAGTATGGGCCGGAGGTAGGTGGTTTTGACAGAATATTGTCAATTTTCCCAGTAGCATGTGGCATCTTGAATCTCAACAAAAGGATGAGATTGAGCAGTCTGAAGGCACCTTCTGTGGGAGGTGGTACAAAATAAAGTTTTTTAAAATTAACTTTTTTTTGTTTGGGTTGGGGTTTTTTTTGTTTGGGGGTTAAGTGTTTGTAACCACCTTGACTTGCCCTGTCTACAAGCTTCCTGCACAGTGAGGGAGGGTGATGTAAGAGATCTGGAAATTTCAAGGCCTTTATATGCAGCCCATCCCATGGAGTAGGTGCTATGATGATGCCTGTGACTAAGGTTTGTTGGCACAAATAAAGATAGCAGGTTTCAGCCTTTAAAATTACCTAGTTGGCTTCGAAGTGTTAAAATTAAGTTAAGTACATTCTGATTGTGTAACAAATGTCAAGACAAAGAGTGTTCTTGAAATTTCATGAAGTTTTTCTATTACAAGTCCCAGAAAATGTCTATTCATAAGATTTCATGAAGTACAGGCAGTGATGCACTAAATATAAACAGGGATGGACCCTTAAAAGGTCTGAAAAATTATCCCAGGGCTCAGATATCATGTCTGATTGAATAAAGTGACAGTAAGCTCTAGAATTCTGGTGAATTTTCTACAGGCTGGTGTCAGCATCTTAGGAATTGTTTCTCAATTATTTGTCCAATTGTATATCCCCCCCAATATGAAATTTTGAAATGTTACTACCTGAGAGGCATCTTTCCTTCACCCATTCAAACTCAGCTTCTGTTCCCCAGACTGGGCTAATATCTCTGAGTTTTTTCAACATACGCTTCCCCTTCTTACGGTTGCAGCTTTTCTTCAACTCCTTTTGCAATCAGAAGAATATGTGTATGTTTCCTTAGGGTGGCTGGACCCAAAAGTTCAACATCCTGAATTATGAAGTCCATCCGGAATCAGCCCAGCATTAAGAATACTGGATGTTAATTAATTCTACAGGGCCAGGACAGACAGAAGAGAGTATTTTTGAGTCTCAAACTTGCTGAAGAGTGTCCAGCAAGTGCTAGATTAGACAGATTTCATTAGCAAAATACTTTGGCAGTGGTAAAATTTGTCAGATTTGTGTCCTGCAACTGTTACTGACACCATTATTTTTAAGAACATAAACTCCCTCTGTCAGACTCAGCCAAAGCTAAGGGGAACAACAACCTGCCTCCAGTTTGTGAAATCCTCGCTGCCGTAGGAGTACAAGCAATCTGCTCGTAGTCTCACAGCTACAGACAGAACAAAATTTCCTAACTTAGAATTATGCTCCTAGCAGCACATCACTTCTTAATTTATAACACCCACACTAAAGGCAAAGTTGGGATATAGGTTGAATCTGTTGCCTTTGTGAATTTAAGAGCAATCCTGGATTAATACCTAACGTTACCTAATGGTATGTAATGACTTCATAGCATTCATACCTGCTGCACAGTGAACTGGTTCTATTAGTGCAAAATTCTTAAAATTCTTCAAAAATAGTTGTGTTGTTACTGGCAGTATTTTCATATTACTATGACAGATTAGAAATGCAACAAAAGTCACCTAGAGTTGTTTCTGTATTAACCTTGGATATAAATTGAGTGCCCTAATTGTAAGCCTCAATTCTATGTGACAACGTGTCTAAACCAAACCCATACTTGGTCTTACACATTGGATCATTTAGGTAAACATCACCTCCTTAAGAATCAGAACAACAACAACAGAAAAAAGATGGATAATTTTATTGGGGGAAAACAAGTTCTGAGCATGTTCTGAATTAAATTAAGTTACTGTCCAATAGGAAAAGTATTTACAGTATATCTGAGTTTACTTTTGCAAATAATAAAAATAGAAAAGGTCTACATATATCTGTTTTATTACATATATGGACTTTGAACTTCGTAACTGTTCTATAGAAACAAAGACTGGTGCCGATTAAAAATTTAATCACACATGATCAGTTACTTATTAACATCGAGTTATTTGTCTCTTGGGAGTCTGTGGCTAAGAGCTCACATTTGTAAATTGGCAGCAGATCCTAGAGGGTTGAGGTGTCAGCATGCTGCAGAGTAAATAGGAAAGAAAATGCAGTGCCAGCACTTGCAACTCCATGCAGGCTGTGAGGGAGAATGGCAAAGGAAAAGGTGGGCACCAAAGGGGGAATGACTGGGAACCAGCATAATGCCATTTTGCACCTCTTTGTCCTCTGTCAGCAGTGGACACATGCACTCGATGAAAATAATCATGTGGAGGGCAGAATGCCAACAATGACAAATATTACAATGTGTTGTGGTAAAAGAGTGCTACAGGTGTGTCCACAAGGAACAGATTCAGTTCTTTCCCCACATCTCCCCTACATCTCCAACTCCATGATCCTGTGTAACAAAGCTTGGTAGCAGGTATGGAAGCTATTACCATAGCCAATAACAACATCAGACATACAGGAAGATACAGTATCTATTAAATCAGCCAGGAAAAAGTCTGTATCTATTGCATCTTTGAGTGTCATTCTTAGCAACACATGTTACTTCTACTGTTCATTTTATTGTACTTATAATACATTAGTGAAGTGTGGTAGTAACAGTTGAGTTTGCTTGTTTCCTTGCCTGTTTTCTTCTCTCTGGCAGTAGTTCTTTTAGAAGAACAAGAAGTTAATCAAGGGGTACACAGACACCCCAGTGCTTTGTTGGGCTATTAGTATCTGTGCTATCAGCACCGCTACTCTTGTTGTCTCTGTCTAACACAGTGGAGACCAGCTCTGGGCTGAGGCTGAAAACATGCATCCTTTGGCAAGTGGTAACAATTCATTTTCCAATCTAAGTTGTATCACTGTTGCCCAGCCATGGAGAAGAAATATTATGCTGAGGGAGTGGAGGGGAGGTTTTTTAGAAGAGGATCATAAGAAGTATGTGTTGTGAAATAGTTATCATCTTCTTCTCAGGCAACCCTCACAGTCAAATTCAACCATGATAAAACAGGTATGAAGCACATTGCTAGACAGGAATCTTCACTGTGGTCTGGTGGCCTCCTGATCCAGGAAGCAGTGGCATTGCTAAGTTTAAAATCATTCATACTGTCTGTGGATCGATCGTGGTTGCATAGTAATAACACACACCCTCTCATTTGTGTGCCTGTACATTAGTGCACACACACAAGTGGGGGGAAGAGCAGTGTTTCCTGAAGCACTGGTAGTCTGGATGATTCTGGCAAGAGCTAACAAAGTTATTTTAGTGCTTCAGCTATGAACTAAAGCACAGGCCAGGACTGAAGTAACTAGTGTAGGAAAGGTTGCCTACAGATCCTGCAACCCTGTATATTGTCATCTTCTGAAGAAAACATACACCAAACATAAGCAGAATGTAGTGACCAAACATTCATTCAGCTTTGGAAAGACAGATCTAACTATTTTCCCTTTTTCTGACTTTTTTTTTTAGGCTAAATGGATAAAGCATTTCTAAAAATATTGAGAAGTAATCAATGTTTGCTTGAATTCTCATGGTGACACCTCTATCTTGAGATTCTCCTGTAGCTCAGTGATGGTAATTAATATTGTCAGCTCTTCAAAATCATCATGCAATTAGCACCAGTTGACATTTTTATCCTGAAGAACACGATGGCTTTCTATATGCGCATGTGCCTTTCTACTTCTTTTGGAGAAAGTTGAACAAATATTGGCTACTGGTATCCCATAGCGCATTCTAATGGTGAAAATCTCATTCCCAGTGATGCTAATGTGCAAACAAAGTTCAGTTTTTGAAAGAGAAATCAAACAAGAAAAAAGGCAAAATGAAACAGGGAGATGTGCAATTATTTTTACTGTTCCTCATGCAAAAACCTAACATATTCAAATGGAGGTCATGAATACTATGCTACATTATGACTAATCTTAAAAGGATACTATAAAAAGCAATGCCTTATTTCAAATTATAACCGTGAAGTCAGTGAAGAATTAATTCAGGAATTTTCTGATGACTCCAGGACCCCTCTTCACATGCATGAAATAATCACTAGAAAGCTGAGAAACTCTGTCAAGTTGTTATCATGAAAACAGTGGGAATTTCCAACACAGGATAACAAAGGATCTGATGTTTACCTTAAATTTGCATAAACAGGAGTCAATTCATTAACATTTATGTGGAAAAAAAAAAATTATGTGGTTAGGCATAATAGGGTGGATTTTTCCTTTCCTGGGTGAAACAGAGAAGAAAAGAACAGTAGACTGATTACTAATCTGATTTCACATGGTTTTGGGAAGAGATGAGTGTTCTTGTTGGTAGCAGGCAGAGCTGGAACATGGCTTCTCTGGTCAGGGAAACGTAGTGTCTCGCAGCTTTAGGGTGAGAGAGTCCCTTAACCTAAAGCCAGCCTGACTGAAAGTTATTTTCTACTCATGGGCAGTCATTTTGTTTTAGTAAAGAAACTGTAAAACGTTTTAAAGTCCAAGGACTGGTGCTTTACCTTCAGTGTATTGCCAGTGAGATCTTAATCCAGAAAGTGGTGTGTCTGCTGAGTGCTCAGGGAACAGTCCCTCCTCTTCCATAGGGCCCCAGGATTTGGTGGAGTTTTGTCAACCACAGGGTCCAACAACAGATTAAGTCTGTAAAGGTGTAACAGAGTAGGTAAGAAATTTTCCAGCAAAGAAGGGGGTTGCATTTCTTTCCACCAAAGAAGGGCACAGCTGCATTTTAGCAAGTCCCTGTTTTCTTAGACTACTGGAGCTGCAATTCAGAGCAGCTTTTAGGATGGCCTTTGGGCATTGAAGAATGAGTTATATATGATCAGGTCCCAACTTCAGGAAGTGGAGAGGTGTAAAAGTTGTCTAAGTCTTCCCAGATCAGCTGTCCTAGAAGGAGTCTGGCTGTTGAGGACTTAGCTAGCCTGTTGGCTAGAAAATGCTGAAGGACAATCACAACTTCATATTTAACAAACTAAAGGGTCACTTTAATGAAAGTCGCTCCCCTTCCTCTGAAGCATCAGTTTCATGAAAATCTTCACACAATTGAAAGACTAAGTTTGAGATGACTCATTAAGAAAATTTGGATAGGAATATAATATGCATGCTGGGGAGTGTAGTAAGGAGTAGAAGTAATAGTGATAAAATACTTGTCAGAAAGATGAGAGTCTTGAGAAGAGCTGTATGGAAACAAGATGACAGAATTATTCCACTCTGAAAGGCTGGCATTTCACAACTCCTTATAATACTGCTGCACACCACAACCTCTCCATGTTAATTAAAAGAAAAATGTTAATTGTGCCCTTGAGGTTAATAGTTAGGGAATATCTGTCAAAAGCCAGTAAAGAGGCTATGAAGGTTTGCATGAGTTTGAGGACCCAGATTTCTGCTCAAGCTAAGCAGTAACCTTACAAGATCTGCTGTTTCAGTACTCCATAAAATAGCATCAGTTTCCATCTGTCCATAGGGACAGGTATCCCACCTACAAAGTCAGCTCTGGTAACATTTGACAATTCTTAGTTGCAGCACCACAGGCATTTTCACAGAAAGGGTAAGAGGTGTTTCAAAGAGTCATCTCAAGTGCATGGTATGGCAGAACAAAGTGGCCAGGCTTTTCAGGTCCCTGCCTGCTGTCCCATTCTTCAGACAAACCATGCCACGAGCAGGAGCATTAGTAACTGCAAATCTGCTTTCACCTACCTCAGCCAAGAGCTGATTAGACTTGGAAGACCACACCTGCATGTGATGATTTCATGTCAGGACTGTGCAGAATCTGTGTTGTTAATCTCATGCCTGAGAACATGGGGTTCATCAGCTAAATTCAGCCTGTAGTTGTGGCCATGTGCTAGTGATGCTAAAAATGCATGAGGATGCACTGTGAACTATGACTGGGGAATCAAAGTGGTTCATTCACTTCCTGAGGAGTCAAGCAAGCTGCATCAGGCACTTCAGAGAACTTTTAACAAATGGGTATTACAAAAGGATTAGCTTCATTAATTTAGCTGCTTGTGCTTTTGGCACTCAGGAATTAATCCAGCCTTTATTGATTGTTTTGAGTCTCAATTAGCTTGATGCCTTGGAAGGGGAAGGGACAAGCAGTTTCCTCCTGCATATAGCAGGCATAGAAATTCAGAGATGGTCTTTCCTTTTGAGAGAAAAGGGGTTTTTATTTCCTCTCTGGGTTCAGGGTGCACATCAACTTAAAAGGAACAATTCAAACCTCAAGTTATGGGGCCACAGTGCAATAAAAGCAGATAATATCCTATCATAAAGCCTGGGAGCTTTCCCTCAGAAGTACTCTTCTATTAAATGGTCTATTTGAGAATTGCTTCCAGTTGGACCATGCTTGGCCATTATCACATAAACATGTGAGTTGATATTGGGAAATAGGAGAACAGTATTTATCCAGTTCAAAAGATGCTCTTATATGAAGGGCCTCAAGGGAATATTGCTTGGAAAACAAATTTTCATAATAAAATGACCTATTTTAGAATGACAGTTTTCCATGCTGGAGGGGACAGGAAGGTAGCAGGATGCTTGCCAAAGAGATGGACAATAAGCACACTCACACTTGTTCCCTAACAAGAAGATGAGTGGACTGAATATGTCCATGAGATAGTACTCTGGGGTTTTGGGGTGTTTCTTTGTTGTTTGTTTGGTGTTGGGTTTTGGTTTGGGTTTTTTCTTCTTTTTTTTTTTTTTTGCTAGATTCCTGCATCCATGCTATTTGTACATGTCTGCTGTATCCAGATTGGCATGCCTGCAGTAATGTGAGCAGACCTTCCTACCAGCAGCCAGCTCAAACAAGCAGATGACTGGAAGAGAACCCACACAATGTCTGAGCCGCTCCTCAAAAAGCCTTAGGAGAAGAAAATGAAGTAAAAGGACAGCAAAGCTAATAATAATTTTGTTAAATATATACCAGGAAAGCAAGCTTCAATTACATTATGCCTCTAATACTATGATCCCAAAAAGTGAGCTCTGTAAGAAGTGTTATTTGCTGTTACTCATCAGTTCCGTCTGTGTGGATGCTCCAGGACAACTCATGTGGTGTTGCTCCTCCAGTAGCAGAGCCTGCCTTCTAGTGACTAATGAATCCCACCTACTCGGCCTCAGTTTGTCTCATATTTGTCTGTTGAAGCCCTTCTTCTTTTTCAATGTGGTTTATAATCTTAACTTCAGCAATCAAAATTAGACTTTAAGGACCACATGATTTCAACTAGTTGTCAATCAGAGCCACATCTGTTATTGAAAAAACATATCAGAGTCAGTAGTTAACATGCTGCTCAGAGCAGGAAACTTAATTAGATGGGTGAAATTTGACCTTGCAGTTAAAGGCTGTAGTTCCTTTGCTCCAAACCCCATTAATGGAGCTGCTATAGTTTACAGGAAGTATAAATCTGGCCTTTTACCAGAGGTATCTAACCAGAGATATTAAATTAATATGAAATTATTCCAAACACCATAGTTGCCATTCTGACAGGAAGCCAAACCACATCCTCCTTTCAGTCATCCTTAGACAGCTGATTCATAATGAATATAGGGCAAGATGAGGTAGAGATGAATGAAAAGTGTCTGTTTTCTAGCAGACCATGTGGTGACTCTTGCACTGTGGAGTTGAAGACACAGTTAAATGTGTTTTGGGGTAAACCCATTAGCTTAGTTTTGGAGAGCATTTTGAAGAAGAAATGCACATGAAAATGAATATCGCCCTTTGAATTAATGCAGGCTCGACATCTGTGTGTTGCATATGGAATTTCTTTCACGGGCTTCTGAGCTGACCTCCACAACCAGAATTTAGCTGGGATAAGTATCTTGTAGTCACCTAGTCTTGTCTTGATCTTAAATTCCTCACTTAACACTTATAAGTGTTAATTTTTGTGACTGAAAAGAGGGCAGTCTTCGGGAAAATGGGCTTTCCCCCCTTATGCATATACACATTTTTAAATTAAGTCCATTTGGGGTTTTCTTGTTTGTCTGAGGGTTTGTGTTGTGGGTTTTTTGATTTTGGGTTTTTTTCTTTTCTTTTTACGTCCCTATACACAGAAAAAAGACTTTCTGTATGATCAGAGAGCAGCCTTTTGAATAGTGTTTGGCGTTGGTCAACCATTAAAAGAGAGAGACCTAATACTTTACCAAAAACTCCCAGGAAATGGGAAAAAGTGCTCATCAGAGGCTTGGAAAGAAAGCAATGTTTACAATTGTCGTGGTTAGACCCTGGCCAAGGGCCAGGCACCCACGACAGCCACTCACTCATTCCCTCCCCTGCCACAGCTAAGCAGAGGAGGGAAAGAGAGGGAGAAAAATTTAACACAAGGGTCCATGAGTTGAGATAAGGAACTGGGAGAAAATGCTCCAAGTACGAAACAGGCTGACTTAAGTTGCAAAGTGAAATTTATTACTGCTGGAGTTAGAAGGAGGATATGAGAAGTAAAAAGAAACCTTTAAAGACGCCGTTCTTTTCTCC
>VYZT01011930.1:34084-79071 GCA_013400735.1 Pomatostomus ruficeps
TCTCTCACTGGGCTGCACCTGCTATGGCTTCTTCTGACATCCATGGCTACTGCGGCTTCTTCTGGCATCCATGGCTGCTGCGGCTTCCGACATCTCCCCGTTCCAATGTTAGCAACCTCACCCATGGACTGAGAGTGGATCTCTGCATCCCTCATGGACCCCAGGGACTGCAGGGGGGACACCCCGCCTCACCATGGGCTCACCATGGCCTGCAGAGGAATCACAGCTCCAGAGCCCAGAGCACTTCCTCCCCCTCCTTCTCCACACACCTTGGTGTCTCCATGTTGTTTTCCCTCACATGTTCTCACATCCTCCTCCTTCTCTAACTACAAGCAGCTTCGTGCACACTTTGTTTTGATTTTTCCTTAAATCTGTCATCACAGAGGCGTAACCAACCTTTCTAATTGGCCCAGACTTGGCCAGTGGCATGTCCATCATCTTCAGAGCCATCAGAGATTGGCTCTGCTGGAAATGATGAAGAATTCCAGAAACTTCTCACAGGAGCCATCTTTAAGGCCCCCTCCCCACTACTAAAACCACAACAACAGTGTTCAACTTGAACATGCAACATGAGGCAGCAAGAGATAGGAACATGATCAACATCACAAATACTTACAACTGTCTGTCAAAAATGATGCTTTACCATGGTGCAAAAGACAATTTTAAAACATCCATTTATGAACAGTTTCCTGGCCTTGAGCGACATGAAGCTGTGAAATGGTCTGGCAAGGAGCACACAGTACGAGACAGATGGGGAATCAGTGCTGGAAGAGCTTTCAAGCCTGGGTCCAGGAGGCAGAGGGCCAACAAATTCCTCTTATCACATGGACCTACCAACTTACTTTCCTCTGCACATCCTCTTTTTTTTTTTTTTTGACAGGGCAGGTCTCTCTTTCACCCTTTATCTCCTTCTGCCTTCTTAAGTGGAGACAATTCACTTAGCAGTTGTAGAGGTATGTCAGCTTCATAAATGGAATGAAGTTACTGAATTCGTATGGAAGAAGGCTGGTGTTCCCAAGGTCAGCATTAACACTCTAGTGTTGTGGGAGAAACTTAGCACTGAGGCATGGCAACCTTGAAATTCAACAGCTGAGCCATTTCACCTATTTGTTGCCCAGAGAGAAGGCCAGGGGCCTAATAAATTTATAGGTGTTGCAGTTTTTCCCTGCAACACCCAGAAATAAAGGCAAAGCCCCCACACATAAGGGGAAAAGAACATGTTTTTTGTCCTTCTGGGAAAGGAAAAGGGTGAGAGTTTTGAAGTGGTGATGGAGAATTTTTCAGCCCATCTGCAGTGCTAACCAGACATCTGTCTCTTTCAAACCACCTCACATGGCAGTCTGCATTTACAGAAATATTTTTCTCCTGTTGACTTGGAGTAGAACAAACCAAACAGTTTTCCTGTGGCTACCCACACCTGTGGCTCAGGATTGTTAATAAATAGATGAGGGAGCAGAGTGAAGAGAGTGAGATAATGAAAATCAAGCTACAGTAATTACCCAGACTATGCTGACCAGCAGATTAGCAGGGATGGAGGGCAAGGCTTCCCACCCTAGTGACAGCCAAGTTTCTTGCAGTGTGGCCTGAATGTTTGATAATATGGTTACATAATGAATACCTGATAAATGGCTCTTAGTTTTCCAGCTCTGTAGCCTGGACTTACTTGATCCTCTGCCACAATCTGCCTCTGTCCGCATACTACTTCCATTTGTTCTTGGCCTGTTCTGAGTTCACTTGCCCTGGCACACAGGCTGCAGGTTTATAGGAGAGGTGTTTCAGAACAAATTGCCAGCCTTGCTCTCTGCAAGAGAAGCAGCTCATCTCTAAGAAGATGAAAAGATAATTGAGTAGAGTTGCTGGCTCAGTATCTCATTGACTGCTGCCCTGTTTACACTGGATGTTCTCTCTTGTCATATGTTCATATCCCATCTGATCCCATGCCCTGCCTGAGCTTTCTGAAGAGCAAGAGCAATAACAGAGCCCTTTCCAAAAGTGCTTACCTACTTGCATGAACACTTACGAATCTGCAGTGGTTGCAAGTACTTTTCTTGGGTGGAGTATGTGCAAGTACTTTTCCTGGGTCTGTAACATCCTTTGCTTATTCAGCGTTAAGGTGGCGGTTTTGTGGGGTTTGGTCTTTTTCTTTGCAACTGTTAGCCGTAGCATATTCTGTGCACTTGTTTTGTTTCCTGGCTTTTGTTTAACGGAGGCCTCTTTCCCTCTTTGTAGATTCAGGACTTGAATCTACAGGAGGGGAAGGAACTAATTTGAAAATTTTTTCAGTAGTGTTGCAGATGTGGATCACTAAAGCCAGAATTGCTAGGCTCATGATTGCACAGCTTTTAGAAGTAGATGATGAGATGTAGAAGAAAGGTGTTCTGTATTTAAATCACTGGTATTAGGCACTGTCTCTTGCATAGCTTTCTCTGTGATCTTCATCTGTGTTAGATTGTATTGAAGAGGCAGAAAAGGTAGTGGTTGCTACCTTTGCTCTGTATCTTCTCTGCTTAAGTGATGAATGTTTAGTATCTCTATGCTTACATGTAGCATCCAGCAAAATGGCAGAGTATGTGAGAACCTTCTGGAATTTCTTGGATAAGAACAGGAATAAAAAATTTGTATTTTCAAAAATATTGAGCAACTTTTGAATCCTACTGGCTTTACTGGTATTTCTGATTATTCAGCGCTTTTGAGCATCAGACTTCTTTGATTTCAATGCCTAGCTTTAATCACCCAGATTAAGCTAGATAACTATCTTTGTTAGCATATATCAGATTTTATATGTATGGGTATGTCTGTCTTCAATCATGTAAGTATGCATAGTTTGTGGTAATTCAAATTGTATCCATAAACAGGATGTCAACAAAAATAAATTGTGGTCGGAAGCCTACTGTGCATTCACAGCTGTCAGATGACTGGTTGAAGTATCGAGTACTTATCTTCAAGAAGGTCCTATGTGGAAATAAACCATCTTGTCTGGGTTTTCATGCTGGCTCTAAGGTTGCCATGTGTTTTCTCACTGTTTCAAGTGTGCCTCTGTGCATGGGGCATATGATGTTCAGTGCAAGTCCAGTAATTAAACCCTAAGCCATGAAGGATCCTTTTTCATGCCCTGCCAGCTTCCACTCCAGGTGACTTAGAAACAAGGACAAAGCCATCCCACAGCCCTGCTCTCTCACAGCTGTGCTCCAGCAAGGTACAGCTTGACCTTAGATCGCTTCTAAAATCTGCACGTTAAATGTGCTGGCAGCTTGAGCAAGGGCAGCTAAAACTGCTCCAAGGGAGAGTAAAAAGCAGTGCAGCCTGATGGGAGGTGCTGGGCATTAGGTGGTAAACTCAGCAATGGCTTGGGGGTGCCACATCATCCTTTCTTCTTTTTTTTTTTTGAATGCTTGGGGGCATGATTTGCTTGCAGTGTGTATCATAAGAGGCTGGAAGGTGAACTGGAGGGATAGCTGCCAGGTGAGTGCTAGTCATGCTGGGGATGTCTGCTTTGGGCTTGGCCAGCTCCAGTAAATCTGAGACTCAGTTAAACTCAGATGTGATATATCTCCTTTGAGATGTCATTTTAATTAATGCTAATTATACTCATTAACAAATTTGGCAATCATCCTGAGGGACAGTGGTTCAAGTCAGTTAAATGTTTTTTACCAGTGCCTTTATCACTGCATGAATTGCTTCAGTCACCCAATAAATGTAAATGTGAATCCCCCTGTCCTAATTGCAGAGGAAATGAGGAGAAGAGGTGTGCCCAGCAATAGACACAGTGTAAACCCTGAACTTTGACTTGGAAGATGCCAGCCTTTGGCAGAAGAAGGGATGTCACATCAGCCTGGTGTAAGCCTTGCAAAGTTCCAGGGTGTGGACTGGGCCATACGCCTGGTACGGATAAGGCAGAGGTCTAGGATATGGGTATGGTTGTGCCGAACTGCAGTGGGCAGAGCTTTGGCTTACAACACCTGTTGTGTCTCCATTTTCAGGCTGTTTTATTGAACTCCAGGTTCTGCATTGCTATCTCTTAAATATTGTCTATCTTAAGAAAGTGATCCTGGGCTTAGTTTGGTTCCAGCGCAGATAGGACTTCCCAGGTCAGACACTAAATAAGGATTTATTTTAAGAGCACTGAGATTTTGAAGAATTTGAAAGTAGAGAATGTAATTATTCTTAAGCCTGTGAAAATCATATTTGAATCACAGTATAAAATGCTACAGACCTTAGCCCCTGTTCTTGATGTTAAAGGATAGAAGCACATTGAATGTAGGGATAAAAATACATGTTTTGAATAAGCCATTGTTACGAAACAATTCTAACAGAAGTGAGGATGGTTCCTGCAATTGTTAGCGTGAGAGGTTTTTACACCCCTGGGCTGCCTGCAAGGGCAACTTTAAAAAGCTATTGCCATCAAACACTTGTGGGATAGACTGCAAATAATGAGTTGTTCCTAAAATAAGCCATCATACAGCACAGCTTGTTGGCATTTTTCTTTGCTGTAGGAAGGTGGAGGTGTTGAGAGAGCAACTTGGTGACTGAGTTGGCTTCTTCACCCAGAGGAAGCACTGCAGTCTCTTTGTTCAAGCACATCTAAGTGCTGGATGGAGAAGACTTAAGAGCCTCTCTTTGTCCCAAAGATCTTGCTGACTACATAGTGAATTTCAGGACCCAAAGTTAGTGATGTAAGGTTTGGGAGTTGATTTTTGCCAATGCTGAGTTGGTACCAGTGCCAATACCACCTTTTGCTCAAGCCAAGAGCCAGAACAGTAAGTTTATCCCAATTTCACCTGATCAGATCTGCTATAGTAGTGCAATCCCTGTCATCTGGGAGGTGTCTCAGATGCGTCTTTCAACACCTTCTGTCAGCTCTGGCTGGAGACCAAAGAAGACCTGGTGAGGTTTATAGTTGTAATATTTTACCACCATTTTCACATCTGGCATTGACCTTCATTAGAGTCAGGTGACTAGAAGCTGTCACCCACCTACAGTGCTTTGTACACTGTTAGGCTGTTCCATCATTTCTGGATATAAAGAACAGGGGTCTCACTGATTGTCTGCAGTACATGACAAGTGTTGATTTCCCCACATCCCATGTGCAGTACTTCATCAGTTAAACAGATAATGAATGAGGCACTGGTTTCATCCAGTTCCACTAGGGTCAACATTCCACAAAATAAAGTGTATAGCCCCCAGTAAAGGAAAAGGAGAGGCTCAGGCTGAGATGACAGCTTTCCATGTAATGATCTCACTAAAGTCACATCATAAGCTTGAGTGACTGAGGTGAGTAGCTTAGAGTCCTTAGCTGGACACATGGGTTTGAGTCATTGCCCTCAAAAGAGCATTTGCTGGCACTGTAAAGATACCACAGAATTGCTCAGATTTTATCCCTGAACACTGAAGGCCTCCAACCTGCAGCCATTTGGTTTCCTGCAGAGCCTCAATACATCAGACAAAAAGTGGCCCAGCACATGGTGCTTCCTCTGGTGGGTTTTTTGAGAAGGTGTTTAGCAGGAGGCAGTTTGCTAAGGAGATTATTTTGTTCTTTTCGCTGCTCTTACTGTCAATGACAGCCAGCAGCAGAGCAAAGTGACAATGTGAAAAAACAGGAAGCAACTGCTGAGGTGGCAGCAGGAAGAAGGCAAGATATTTTTAACTGTTGGGTTTTTTTAAAAAAAAACAAACCACGGTGATAGCTGTTTCAGCTGCCAGCCTCTCTATTCACATGAGTTGTGTTTTGTGATAGCCAGGAGGCAAGAGCAGACATGGTGAGATCATCATCATGCCTTTCTTAGGTTAATCACACGGTACAGCAAATTTCTGTTACAGTAATGACTGGGTAGGCACTGCATCCTTCTTTTCTAATTACATGCCATTTGGAGTAGTTCTTTTCCGTTAGGATAACGCCTGTAAATGACAATGGATATGTCCCTTGCCAGGTGCCTGTTATGTAAAGATCTATTCCCTTCTCTAATACTGAGCCCAGCATCTTCATTAAAATAATATGATATATGAGGAGAGCTTAATTTTCTCAGATGGTGTGTGAGAGTCAAACATTATCATTTTTGGGTTTTACCTTATGCAAAAGACATTGATCCTGCTGTCAACTCTTCCAAGGCAGAATTTTCTTACTTGCAAGGTCAGGTTTAAAACAAGAACTGCTGCTACAGTACATTTTTCTAGGCACTGATAATATGGTTATTCAGCAGCAAAGCAGGCCTAATTATCTGGGGTGTTAACTCTGCTCCTGGGGATGCTTCAGCCATGAGATGAATGTTTGTATTCAGTGCGCTGGGGGAATGCTCTTAAGGAAGTCATAATGAAATCCAGGAAACTTCCTTTTGAGGATCTAAAAGTATGTTAAAAGTACATAACTTTGTCCCTAGAGCCACCCTTTCCAAGACACACCTACTCAGCAGGGGTTATCTTTTCCTGACCACACAAATGTGATTTTGGTCTAAGTCCAGCTTCCAGTGGATGGATGTCTGTGTAAACCACATCATCCTGGTTGTTGCAAGTTGTCTGGGCAACAAACAAGAATTGCAAGAATTGCATGGGCAACAAGCCAGCATTATGCTTTCATCCCTAAAGATGATCACTCTGCTTTATAATGAAGTCACGTTGGCATTGCTGTGTACGGAAAAGCTATTTATTGTTAGCTACTGCTAAACTGCTCCCATGAAAAACTCAGGAAGGGCTTTTGTTTGTCAGCTGCCAACATTCAAATGCAGTCAGCTGCATAAGATGCATTCATGAGGGGCTGGATTTCACCACACTTTTATCAGACAGAAGATTGCAGGATAGGTAAGGAGTGAAATTCCCATTGGTCGGTTAAAAATTCTGTTGCTTTCGACAACAAATATGAAAGTGGCATTTGAGAGGTCCATATGACCCTCCTGTGCACATTCCTCAAACACCAAGTCTTGTTTTTATGCAGTAGTAAGTTGAAGAAAAAGAAGCAGTGGCAGTGAGCTATGTGAAGTGCTGTCACCTGCCTGATGTGGACCGCAGGTTGCTGGTTTTCTCTCATGAGCATGCGTTAGGAGTGTGCATACAGACTTCCTCCTGAAACATGGCTTACCCTTGAAGTCAGACTGCATTTCCTTAAAAATTACCTCCAGGGTAAGACACTGGAATAAGAAAGAACTGATGATAAATAATGAGGCTAAACATAATAACATGCAATTAAAAGAAAAAAAAGTAAAATATATATCCTTGTGGGTTTTACCCCCAGGTTGCCTCCACCCCAGGATGGCCCAGGGTATGAGGCAGGAATATCACTGTAGCTTATGCAACTGTTACAGCTGGCTGCCAGTCGGTGTAGTTGTTGTTTGATTTAGCTGTTTTCATAAAGCCATTTATCCTTCCCTTTCACCTTGGAGGAGGAAGACTGACGGGCTCTTGGCGGTGCTCTGCAGCAAACCCGGTGTTCAGCAGGGACTTCTGCACGCCTTGCCGAAGAAATCCTTTTTATCAGGTACTGTAGCCCTGGGAGGAGGTGTACAGGGAGAGAGCCTGTCTTTGCAGCCCCTGCTGCTGGCCAAGGCCCTGTCTGCAACAGGGAGCATGCTTGGAAGTGTGAGCTGCGTGGGGAGGAAGAGGGGCAGGGTGATACAGGGAAAAGAGTCTGGAGCTGATGCACATTCAGGCTGTCATCCAGCTTTCTTGTGGTTCCTTCCCATGCCACCCTCCTCTGACCATGTATGGGGCTCTTCTGGGAGATTCTAGAGGCTGTGATTACATGAGGATCTGAGCTTCTCCTGGAAAAGGCTTTTAATCTGTGAGAAAGGAATGAACTTCGAAGGCTCAAAACCTCAATGGCAGCAGATGATACCACAATTCTTAATTTAAACCAGGATTTTCAACCTCCTTGCCAAATGTCTTCTAGCAATCTTCTCCATGCTGTATTTTCTGTCACTTCTAAATACTGGTTTTTCTTGCTTTAAAGTGTTGGAGCACAAGGGAAACCCATTTTCCTTCTGGAAACATGGAAGAGTTTTGCTAAACGATGGTGCACCTATAAACCCATAACTACCTGATTCTTTCTCCCATACAAACAAGATGCTCTTGCCACACATCTACAGCATGTGCCAACCTGTTGCCTTTGGCCATGGCCAGAGGACAGTGACATTTTCAGCAGAGGCAGCCCAGCTTTCGGGGTTGAGTTGCATCATGGCATTGCTAACAGTGCACAGGCTCCCGCCAGGGCCTCTTGAGCAGGTGCCAGAGCTGGATGTGGGGGCTGCTGCTTGTCTCCTGGCCAGGGCAAGATGGGTGCTGCCCACAGGGAACAGATGGGACATGGGCTGGAACATCCTGTCTCGGAGCAGAGCTGTATTTCCTTTTAGATGGACATCTTTCTAATTGTAGGGTAACTGCCAGCAGGACAGTAGAGCTGAATCATGCTTGATCACTACACAGTTTTTATTCTCCGTGCCTGCCTATTAAAAGCCGATTGCAGATACTCTCACACATCTGTCCCTGAGTGACTGCTGAGGTACCCATGTGTCCCTGGACTGCTTGGAGGTGTTGGGGCGAGGTCCTACTCAGGGCTCTTGGCAGGATGCACTTAAGGTTTTCCAGAAGCTAAGAGAAATGAAGGAAGGTGCAAAGCAGTTTGCTTTGCTTTGTATTCATCCCAGAGGCCACTGTACCATTTGTAGGACTGGCTTTACACATTTTCTTATCTGTAGGTTGTGGGCAGCAGGTTAAGCTGAGCTTTGTCCTTCCAAAGTGGAGTTCCCATGCTCTGCACTCTGCTGAGTTAAAGTCTATACTTGGTGGAGGGATGCAAGATGGGACGAGTCAACAACCAGAAAAATGCATTTCTTCAGCATGTACAAAATATTGCTAGATAAATCTTCAGTAGGTATCAGGCTGATTGGCAGCCATCTCTTTTTGGCTGAAAATGGTAGTGCATCTTGCCCTTGATTTTCACATGATTTTCTCTGTTTACTACCAGTACAAAGCAAGGAGAAGCACTTACCCTCTGTTTTTGTGTTTGGACTTATTTCCCATTTTTACCCCTGCTGTTTCTATTTTTCATTATGTCATGATGCCTTTCTGGGCAGACCTAATAGACGGTGCTGGTTGTGTGTCAGCATCCAGGAGGAAGAGCTCTGGGGTCTGGTGAGAAGCCAGGCTCTGAACCCTGAGAGCCCTGGCTGAATCTGGTTTTCCCTCTGGACTGTTCATGTGGCTCAGTTGGTATTTCCAGCTGATTTAGTGTTGTGGTGTGCATCACATGTGATTAAAAAGGGCTTCTACTGCAGGTGTTGGGAGCGGTTCTAGGAGAGCCTGTGGGGTTTTGTTTAGTGGTATTTGTTTTAACACTAAAATGAGTGGCTTAGACTTCCAGTGAGCAGGCTTTTACAAATAGAGGTCCTTTTCTTGGAGGGCATGCACGCGTGCGTTGCACAGCATCTTGTATAGGCCAGATATGCTAAGGGGTTCATGAATAGATGTGCATTCATTTCCAAAGGTGATTAAAGTGTGTGCTTCCATCCAGAAAATCCTTAAACTCCTGTGGCCAGCAGCAGGAAGGCCGTAGAGAGGATCCTTGTCTGCATGTGTGCTAAAGCTTCGAACTGGCCAGAGCCTTCAAATGGGTCAGATGTTTTTCTAAAGTAAACTTCCCTACCCCAAAAAATAACAAGGAAAACTGAAAAGCTTTTCAAGCAAACCCTCACACACCTAGAATTAAAAAACTTACAGATGAGAAATGTAATTTTTAATATAGTGGAGGGTAAAAATAAACAGTTCAGGATTGTAGGGTCTTCTGAGCTGTTGTCCATCTGAGCTGAGTAAAGTCACATCAATTCAGTGGATAGTGAGGGAATAAATAGGTATTTTGCAGTATCTGCTGAAGTGTTACAGAAGTTCTGCTAACTCGATCAGCACAGGCTAGTCAAAGCAAACCACCACACACAATCACCCACTTTAATTAATGCCTGCACAGAGGGTGCTGGGGCCCTGTGGAGCTGAACGGATTGCTTCTGCTGTCCAGCTCTCTGCCTGTCTCTGGCATGTGTTCCTGCTTTGTCTGCAGATCTGACCTGCAATAACATGTGCATTCCCGAGGTGTAGAAGGGGAACTGGGACTTGGGGCACCGTCTGCTTGAAATGCCAGCCCTGTCTCTGGTGGGAATCACAGGTATGCAAGATATCTGTGGGCATCCCCACCACCTCTTCCCTCCCTGTCAGCACAGTGAATAATTTGTCTCCTGTCAGCATCCCAAAACACACTGAAAGATGGAAGCTCTGCATCTTGTATCTTACCTCTTCAGGCAACCTCTTATGTATTTTAATGAATATGTCCTTGTCTTGTGCTGTCTTTCATTTGTAGTGCCAGTCTTTTTGATCCCACAGATGACTAGTAGAAATAACTCATAAAGCAATTTTTTCACAAAAAAATGGAATAACACCCTTTGACATTGAAAAGACGGGAAAAAACCACACTGGCTGCAGAATTAGAAGGATGCAAGTGCATTTGTATGTTTAAAATCTAAAGAAATGCGTTTCATTTTCTATATATTTACTGTTCTAATACGAGTTCAGGTGAGTCATTGTCTTTTCCTTCAGATCAAGAAAAGAGAACAGAGACTGAATTCCCACTTCAGCAGATGTTTATCTCTGTTCTTAACCGATGTGGTTGTATAATGATTTTTGTGATGATCTGCGAGATCTTATAAGATTAGAACTATTAAGAGCAAGTGTTCAGCTCTTCCATTTGCAGAGACAAGGTCAAAGAGAGGACACAAAGAGTGGGGCACTCAAGGAATGGAAAGCTGATCAGAATTCAGAATTGGGAAAGAGGTACTTGATTGGTTTGGGAGCTGCTTTTTAGTTGTTTTTATGGTTGAGGTTAGGTGGAGATGCTGGCAGTCTTATTTGTGCTTTTGCAGATTTTCAGATTTCTTCTAGAGGGACTGGGAGGTAGAATCTTATGTAGGAATCTCCTGAAAATTTATTGGTTTGTATTATGACACCTGCAGACTTTTTGGTGTTGTTGACTTTGTCATAAGCAGCAAGAGTAAAAATTGCAGTGTTGTTTTATTGGGGGTTGGGTATTACTGAAATAATAGAAGTTTCTTTACATTGTCAGCATTGAGTTGCTGGAAACTTCTTAGAATTGGGGGCTTTTGGGGATTTTTTTACAGCACATAAAAAAGATCTACACAGTACAAGAGTCCATGAAGGTCTGCTGGCCACGCAGGGACCCTTCCAGACCACTTAAGCCAAACATAGACTTTACCAAAGTTAGAAACCTCTTGTTGCTAATTGTCCAGAATAATTCTTTGTTGAGATGAGATTGACGCAGTCAGGCAGGCTAATTTCATCTGCAAGAATAAGGGTAAGGAGAACTCTGTTGGTATAGCAAATCTGTTCTTATTACTAAAAGTTGATTTTGACCTTTGTGGAGATACTAATTTCACCTCCTGTTAAAAGAAAGCTTTGGATGATTGCTCTAGGTCTGGCATACAAGACTTGAAAAATTCATCAACGGTTTTGATTGGTTTTGACATGTTTTTTGGCCTTCTACTGAGTTTTGTATTTCTGTTTTTCCTAAATATTTGCTTGCAGGCAATGTTGCTTGTTTGTTTGAATCTTCACTGTCTTGGCAGTTGAATAGTGTTGCCCACAGGTCCCAACATTGTTCTTCATTCCTATATAACAGGACTCAAATAATAAAAATGAGATAATAATCATAAATGAGATTCCAAGAGTAAAAATGCTTTTCCAATTCTGTCATCTGTTGGGCTTGCTTTCTGTTCTCTTTCATAAGACTTAGCTTTTTTTCTGATTTTCATTAATTCTGAAGTTAGAACTTTTTTTTTTTTAAATTACCATGTTTATTGAGACTACTTCAGTGCCTTTGGCTCCTGTCATTAGGATGGCTGAGTGACAAGTCTAGAAAATAGCTTCCATGACTTTGACAACAAAATCTTTACAGAAACTTTATTCTCATAAACTAACTCATTTGCAGAGTCATTCCAGGCAGAAGGATGATCCACCCCCCAACCCATATGCAAGGGTCAAGCAAAATATCTGCACTATGCTCAGTTGTCCCACATCAGAGAATAGGTCCCAGGTGGGTTTTCTGGGGCAGAATTTCTTCTGCTGATGTTGTGTGTCAAGGGCTGGTAGCAGAATCTCTTTTAATTATCATATGTGGCAGTCATTTGACTGTGTGTTTCACATGATTCTGGTGAAGAGCCACTAAGCAGATGGGGAGAATTCATGCAGGGGTTCAGACCAGAAGTAATTCACTTAATTGAAAAATTAGGAATCATTGCCCTGTTGAGTGGATATGAGTTAAAAGATAATGCTCCAGTGTGTAGATTGCCTTGCCCAGGTTTTGTATAATGAAGAACCAAACAGATTTTCTCTGAAATCTTTACTTCTTCTGAAAGTGTTTGCTGAGTAGTACATCTCATCCTAAAAATGGGGATTGGTTTTGTTCCATTATTTGCTTCTTCTTTCTTAAGTAAACTCTGGATCTAAAAAATAAGGAAAAAAGATATGTAACCTGCCCAGTTGTATATACTGGTTTGGTTTGCATCAATATTTGGAAAAGGAAAGAAGAGAGTAGCAGAATTTAGTCCAATGGATACCCAAAGCCATCTGCTCCTCTCCTCGCAGCCATTAGATATTTATAGCACAACAACATGAACATGGAACATCTGTCTTTCCTTCAGGATTGTACTGGCTGTCCTTAAAGTGAGAATAAAATGAAGACAAGACATGTTGTAGGCAGCCACAAACTTCCATTGATTTGCAGCCTGGTTTACATACTCTCAGTACTTCTCAAGAACCTTGGCAATCCTTAGCCCTCCTGGAAAGCTGCTGTGGGGTGATGCTGAGCTGCTGTCATGGAGTGCAGCTAAGGAACTTGGGATCCTTCAGGGGCAAGATTACAGTTTCTCAGGGCTGGCTTAACCCAGCAGACTATATCTCTGTGGTTGGACAGAGCCCAAAGAGGCAGTATAAAAATAATAAATGTTTAATATCTGGAAGGCAGAAAGCTTAATGAATAAGTAATAAGTTGCAGCACTTTCCTTTTCTCAGAAAAAATAGACTGGTCGTATTTTTTTTAATTTTCCTTCATTGAGCATTTTTCTCCTGTTGCTTTTTCTAAGTATCCTAAGGTGCTGAAACTTGGGATTGATTTTACAGAAACTAAGGAAGTTATACCGCTGCCATCCAGGCTGTGAGAGAAGGAGAGTGGAGATTTTTCTGGAAAGAGCTTTTGTTGGTTTTGCTAGTGTGGAGGGAGGGTCTGGAACAGCTGTGTGATTGCACTGCTGCTTCCAGCAGCATCTCCCTAGTAATGTAGCAAAAACTGTGTGCCTGCAGAGATAGGGACACACAAACAGGTACAGGAATGTTCCCATCGTCATGTTAACAAAACTTGCATGTCTCCCAAGTCTCACACCTGTATTTTGCTGACAGCATTAGCCAGTGAAAGCTTTTTGAACAAGC
Source organism: Pomatostomus ruficeps (assembly GCA_013400735.1). Lineage (NCBI taxonomy): Eukaryota > Metazoa > Chordata > Aves > Passeriformes > Timaliidae > Pomatostomus > Pomatostomus ruficeps. Next base: position 47,555 of record VYZT01011930.1, read on the forward strand.
ACAGATAGCCTGCAGTTTAAAAGAAGAGTGGGGTGGGATTTTATCACTGGTCACTACCACTCTGCTGACAAGGATCCCGTCCTTGATCTCTAGCAGAGCCTAGGCTAGGCAGTGCTAAGCCCTTTGGAAAGCCAACAAGCACATTTGGAGATCACCTCCTGTTTGAAGTGATGGTTTCTCTGCAGTCCTGGCATGATTTCAACCTGGATAACTCTGTTCTACCTGCTTGAAATCCCTCCCCCACGTTTCCCTGAGTATGGCATGAACCCCTCCTATTCTGCGGTGCTGCAATGTTCCCTGTTCAATTTCATACCACCTGCTTGTAAATTGATTCCTAGGTCATCTCTACCCCCATTTATTAATCAAGCTGGCTTCCTTGTAATTATTTCAAAGGATCTAAATGTGAGAGCAGTAAGTATGTGCACAGCTCTGGTGTGCAGTACCTTCTGGTTTTTATCTGCATCACTCAGCAGGTTGTGATCCCTCCATATTCCTTTTACCAGTGAGGTTTGAGTTCATCCCCATTAGTCTGAATTGACCTGTGGGCCCCTGTGACTGTGTCCTTGTTGGTAGTGGAGCTAGAAGGGTTATCCTTGACCTAGGGATCTGTTCTTCACATAGTCATTTCCTTCCACAGGTGGCTTACTGGAGAATATTATCACAGTGATTTTGTTTTGTGACTTAGACTTCCATGCAAAGTCTGTACCTCTTCTTTCATGTCTTTTTTTTTTTTTTAAACTCCTTCTTGGCATATCAGTGTTTTCCTTAATGTATCAACAACAGAGGAGCTGTTGTTGCTTTGTCCCTAGTATTATTTTCTCCATCCAGACTTCAGAACTGAGAGATCCTTGAAATCTGTGTCTCTTTTGTGACTTTCAGGCAGAATTGGGTGCTTCACTTTCCCCTTTGCCTGCAAGTATTTCTCTTCACACTATAAAATAAATTAGTTCTGGATACTTTTTCTTAAATCTGACTGCTGCTAACACTGTGTTTGTTTCATTGACAGATTAGCTGCACAGGAAACCTGTCAGCGACAGCCTGCCCACCGAGAAAACTCTGAGGAGAAGCTGAACACAAACATCTCAAAGGCAGTCCATGGGGACTGTACCAGATCCTCTGAGATCTGCCAAGCTTTCCCTGGTCTCAACTTCTGCAGAGGAGGAGCACCTGGGAGACCTGCAGCCTGCTAAGCACCAGCCCCAACCACCCGGTGGCGAAAGGGCCAGCAATGGCTTCCCATGCACATCATCGGGCTCAGCTGGGGTTTGCTTGTTTGACCTGAGCCACACAGGTGCTGCCAGCACACAGAGATGCGAGCAGTGCCACGCAGACAATGACAGCCAGCAGGAAGCCTTTTCTCCCGGGCTGGCCAGCACAGCTGCAGAGGGGCACCCTGCAGATGTAAAGCCTGCTGGTTGTCCCCAGCCAGTGGACATCCAGGCACCGGCAGCACCAGCCCTTGCTGCAGCGGAAGCCCTCTTGGTGGGGCGAGGGCCAGAGATGATGCCAGCCCCCCAGAGCTCTCGGCAGTTTGTGCAAGGCAGCCAGGCCAATACAAGCTCCCTGACACAGATAGATGACTCTGGCTTGAAACCCCAGGGGACTGATGATCAGCCAGCGCTTGAAGTGTTAAATTATTCTTCCCCAGGTGATCCTGTCGGGGTCAATCAATTCTGTCATACTTCTCAGGCAAACCTGCAAAGAGAGGAAAAAGATAGGGCGGCAGAAAAAAATGGTTCCACTGTGTGTCAGTCAGCCTTGCCAGCAAGGCAAACCAAAGCTGACCTGGGGAGAGACCCACAGACCAGTCTGGAGGCAAAAAGCGGGACTGCAGACATGGCACAGTTGCATCCCCCAGATAAAACTGAGGCCGTGCAGAGCAGCGAGGCACCAGCCCAGCCTGGCCATGGAAGTCAATGTCCTGTACGCAATCTGGACCCCACACCTGGGAGTCCAAACCCCACGCAGCTCTCCAAATTCAGAGAAACAGGTACAATGACAGCTCAGCCAGAAAGCAGCCCTTTTACTCAGGAAGCTGTAAGCAGGACGTGGCGGGATGCTGAGGTTCAAGCTGTGGCTACCGTGGAGAGTAAATCAGCTTCCACCAGTCCCAGCATCTTTGCTGCCTTCTTAAAAGGGAATCCTCCTCCAGAGGAGACAGAAGAACTGCACATAATTTACCAAGGAGGTATGGGGCTGACCCAGGCTGCACTTACTGACAGTTTATCTCCACAACAAAAGTTCCCGTGTTCTCCTGGTATCCCATCAAAATCAACTGTTGTGGCTGTGAGTGCTTCAGCCCAAACCCAGCCTGTCAAACTGCCTGGGGTCCCATCTGACATGGTGTCTCCAGCATCGGCAGATAATGCGAAACCTGTTCTCCCCTGCTCCCCTGCAGCTGTTACCTCCCAAGGAACATCTGTGGGTGATGCTGAAATGACCAGTGCAGCCCATGATGGCAAGGATGCTACTCAGCTGCCAATGGATGCTCCAGTCCCACCAAAGCCCATCCCAGTGAAGCAGCTTGATGTTGACTCCAGTAATCAAACTGCATCACAATCTGGGACGGGCGCTGGTGAGCCAAGCACCAGTTCTACTGATGCTGTCCCAGGAACCGAGAACAATGTGCGAGATCTCGTCCCTCGTGCGGGAAGCAGCCGGTCACCTTTGCTCTGTGGCATGGACAGTGAAGCCAAGCAGAAGGAGGTCCTGGGCAGCTCTGAGCAAAAGCCTGTGCAAAGCAGGGCTTCAAGTCAAGGGGAGGCCAGTCCTAATCAATCTGTGCTAAAACCAAAGGAAGAAAACTTGATGGTGCTTGATCCTAAAGGTGGGGTAAATGTTAGCAGCCAGCCCGCTGCTGTCCATGCAAAGGCATGCTCGGAGGATGCAGGTGGGAAGGAGAGCAGAGGCCACAGGGACAGTGGCCAGTGTCAGATGGCTGGTGGCCAGAACCTACAGGCAGGACTGACGGCCGAGTTGAGTGTGAGTTCTGCGGGTCTTGCCCCTCCCGCGGCAGCATCGGCAGCTCCCCAGCAGCAGGGCCTCCAGGCCAGGGAGTCCAGACATGAGCTCCACACTGCAGCGATTCCTGCTTCTGCTCCGGCTGTGCCGAACCTGGGGGAGAACAAAAAGCACTCCACCCCAGCCATGGAAGCGAAAGTACAGGTGAAGCAGTCCAAACACGTCAGGGATGTTGTTTGGGATGAACAGGGAATGACGTGGGAGGTTTATGGTGCTTCCCTCGATCCAGAATCCCTGGGAATTGCCATCCAGAACCACTTACAGAGACAAATACGGGAACACGAGAAACTGATCCGGGCCCAGAACAATCAGACCCGGAAATCCATTTCCTCGGATACATCCTCAAATAAAAAACTGAAAGGGAGGCAGCACAATGTGTTCCAGTCCATGCTGCAGAATTTTAGGCGTCCTAATTGCTGTGTCCGACCTGCCCCCTCTTCTGTATTAGACTGATGTGGTTTGCAGGGGTACCTAAATACCTGCAGTGGTGGAGAGAATCCCTCCCCTCAAGTCCTGCTGTTTGGTTGTGTAATTGGGGTTGTGATGCAGCAACAGTGGAAAATGATTCCCCTTTGTTTTCTGACTAGCCACATGCTCCATCCTGCCATTATTATTGTCACAGCTGGTGTATTTCCACGTTATGCCCCAACCTAGACTGCTGTCAGATGAAAAGCTAGGCACTTAGCAAAAGCACAAATTTCAATTGCCACCTTGCTGCAGAGAGAGCAGCACTTTCTGATGAAGCAGGAAGCAGAGTGATTGTCAGAATTATGGGAATTTATTTATGTGCATTATGAGGTCTTACTCAAAGGGGTGGACTGGGGGAAGCTGAGGGAGGTGGAATTCAGGCTCAATAGCTGTAAAGACCTAAAACAAGACAACTTTCCTGGTTTGTAAGTTACCTGTGCTGAGGCAAGTCCATGAACAGGCTATGGACATTGATCACTGAGCAGCCTCACTTCTGTTGATACTGTGGGCTACTGTTCTCAGGTGATCCCCAGGGAGCCCGGTCTTCCCCTCCTGTTGAAATGCAGAACCAGGCAAAGAACGAGGATCAAGACTGAAGGATTCTCTTTGGGAGAAGCTAAGTCAGTGGGATGCTGATGGCCAGAAGGGGAGGTGAGAGAGATGCTTTTTGTCCCCTGCATTGGCCACCCTTAAGGTATAAGCTGGCGAGGCACAGGAGAGCACATCGGGAGATGGACCTGCATCCAGCAGGATGGTGCCCACCCTTACTCCCTGGTGCTCCTGCCAAGTCTTTACAAAGCAGGGAGCTGTTCTGCCTCCTCAGGTGGGGTGGGCAGCCCCTGCTCCCAGCCTCCCACAGCACTGAGCACCTCCTCTAAATCACTCTTTGAAGTGACATGGATCTTTCTTCTGTCTCCGGAGATGCACAGTAATGTTTTCCCATAGCAGCAGGCTTTCCTGTGCATTTCCATGAGCCTCTATGTCTAATGTGTTACAGCGTTTTTTTAAGTCCTTAGCCAACTCTACTGGGTTTTTCAGTATTTTGGTGCTTTTCTTGCTGCCTTTCATAACCCAAATACCATTTATTCAGCCTGTGTGTATTTTGTTTTACCTTACACTCTACATTGTAAATCATTATACTGTTAACTTGAAAAATTTGCAGCAGTACTGAAATCTTGAGACAATCTTTGCTGTATTTCTGAACTTAGTTGTAGAAACTGCTAATAAAAGGTAGCTTAGTGACTGTTTCTCCAGAAGTATGATATACAATAATGTCTCAAATATATGTTGGTCACATTTCTCAACTTAATAATATTTTTCAACTTGGGAAATGTGTTTCCCAGTAGCTTTGTATTTTGTCCACTAGAGTTCATTATGGGAGGCTGGGGAACTCCTGCAGTTTGTAGAAAATTTAGTTGTCAATCCTGCAAAGCACTGATGATTTGGACATTGTAATCCTGCAGAGTACTAGAGTTAAATAGGAGATACTTTTAGTCCATTAAAGATTTTTCATGAATCATGAAGATAATTTATTTCTGTCTCTAGTACCATACACCTGACTTATTCTGTACATCTTACTCTTACAACTTACTCTAAATCTTACAGGTTTACACAGTGTAAATGAGTATTAGTATCTTTTTTCTTTTTTTTTTTTTTTTTGCTGTGAAGCGAACCTGAGGAGGTCCCCAGTTATTTAGGAGGCCAGACTTCTTGAGTATATCAACTGCCAAGCCTTCATAGTAACTGTTTGGGGGCAATTTTTCCCCAGCAGAAAAGTAAAATACTGTAAGATACAACATTTTAACCCAGTGCAATGAAAAGTGTTGCCCCTAAGCATAGTACTGAACTGACTCCTAGTTTTCCTCAGATATATACCAGGGGGTTTTATGTCATGTCCTTGTTCAATTTCTGTATGTTATTTCAAGTCCTCTCCTACTTGTGGTGCTGAATTTTTAATTCTAAACCACCACATTAGAGAGTGTCTTCCCACATCTGTCTACCGGGAGGAAAGTCTCTAACCTTTTTTTCTGTTAGTACTGCTCTTTCCACCCCTTTCCTTGCAGTGTCTGAGATGTGAGTTTCATGTGAAATTTTGTGTGGGATTAATATTGACAGTATCATTATGTCAGGTTAGTTGACAAGTTCAGTGTCTCTTCCCACATTGTGTCCGTGTCAACCCTGACGAGGTTCCCTGAGTTGTTTGAAGTTTTTGCTGTGTCCTGTCCAGGTCCAAGACTCTGTGCTGCTCCTTTTGCCTCCCTTCCCTTGCTAGCTGTTGCCCAGCCTGTCTTCCTGTGAGGCCATGTCCCTTGGCTCAGCTCACGTCCCCCTCTGCATTCCCCTTGCGGTAGCCATGACCCAGCTTACTCTGAACTGTCCCTTTACAAATATGGTCAGTCTGAACATACAAATGGATTGTCCTATTTTTTTTTTCCAGAGGAGAATAAATGGCTGTCGTTCATTCGCTGATTTCCATGAATTTTATCCTTTAGCTTCAGCTTTGAAAATATTTCTAGCATATGGGTATGAGTTGCTTTATTGTGACCGAACTGGGCTTGGCAATGAATGAGCAGGATGCTGGGCCAGCAGTGGAATTAATGCTTCTTTGCAAGGAATGAGAGATCTCCCCTGGTTCCGTTCAGCTTTTTTCAGCTGTGAGTCTTCAGTAGCCAGCCAACCCTCCCTTCCCCACACCAAATGACCTTTCTTCTTGGAAAATTTCACCAGTGCATTCATACCACAAAGCACTGATGGACAAGTTACAGAATGGATGCACCTGAACAACTGCATGGGCATAACTGAAAAAAAATGTAGCCTCAGCCTGTATTTTGGGCAAATACGAGTGCAAAGATGCAAATTGTCCATGGCACTATCTGGTGGGTGCAGAAATCCTGCAGATGTGTGTTGGAAGCCAAGCAATTAAGTGCCAAAAGCCAACACACAAAAACAATTCGATAATCACCAGCACATCTCATGGAAAATATTTTAGGTTTTGACTGTGCCTTGCTAGGGCAGACTGTAGGCAACCTTCTAGTTTAACAGTGGTGATTAGTGCTTTCTCCTGCATACAATGTCTAGCTGACAATGTGAATCCTCAGTGACAACACATCTTTCACCAACAGCAAACAGAACCATGTTGAAAGGCTGTTCTTGGTGTCATGTCAGTCTCAAAAATGAAAATGTGCTTGGGATATAGTGATATGGCAGAGAGGAGGGGGAGATGATCCGTGTGCCACCACCCCATTCTTTTTCTCTGCCCAATGACTCAGAATCACATTGCATTAGTTGGATGGGTAACAACCAAGGAAATCCATTTGGGCTAATGAAACAGAAAATACTTTGTCATTCCCAAGAGTAAATCTATATGAGAAAAATAAAAATACATGTGTTGCAGCCTAGCCAGTTGAAGTAACTTAAATTCCTTTTTTTGCAAGATGAGAGATTTTGGGAAACAAGCTAATTGTCAGGAAACTCCTGCCTGTCAGTTGCATCTTCTAGAAAAGCCAATGTAGCAAGAACCATTACTAAAAGCAGGGACTAAGAATGGAAGATTTACTTCTAGTTTCACTTTTCCACTAGGAAAGATGACAATAAGGACCTTTGAGTGTTGCCAATACAATACCTGAGTTGAAGGAGCATCTCATTGCAAGCAATTTGCAATGTAGTCCTGGATTTCATGTGAGGCTGACATCCATCTCTGCGCACTTGGTTGGGACCTGCCAGCTTTGTGTTGTTTGGGCACAAGTGCTGAAGTTCTGCCTCATTTCTGTTGATTTGGTTTGGAAAAAAAGAGTGGGTAAAGAGCTGAAGGGACAAGAAAGGTAGTATCTGTCTTCTCCATTTCAGGAGAAGAAAACATTCTTTTGAATACATAAGAAGAAATTGCTGAGAAACATGGGGATGGAAGGACCAAAAGAGACATAAAATAAAGTCTGTGGAGGTGCTTCACAATGAATTCCCATTCCTATGTCTGTAAAGCCAGTTTCACCTAAGTTTTGCCCACTTGTTTTCTGACCTCACATATTTTTTTATTTGTTGGTGTCCCATGTCTTTTAGGAAAAAGAATGTTTCCAAGGCTGTATATTTTGCTAGTGTTTGTAGATATATCCAAATAGGATTCAACAAAACCTCTAAGCAGTCAACCTCAGTTTATTACTGCTGCTAAAACATAAGAGCTTGTAAAATGCATCGTTTGAAGAGGTACATTGAAGGGATTCAAAAAGGTGAATATATGCTCTAAAGATAGCACCAGCTTTTCTCTTGAGTTTCATTACTATGTTGAAGTGTTAAAGTTAGAAGTGGAAATCCAAATGAAAATCAGTGTTGATGAAGAATTCAAATTGGCTGCCACTGGTTTTCAGTTTGGTAACTTCATGGAATCTACCATACCAGTGTTTCATTAGTTAGCTCAGTATATGCAAGGTTTGTATGAAAGTACAAATTTTATTAACTTATTAGCTCCATTATCTTGTTCTGTGTCTATCCTTCTACACCTTTTAAAAATTAATGCAAAACGTTACTACAACAGATTAACTCTTTGCACGCAGCTTGAAGGAATGGCTGCTCTGAATGAGAGACAACCGACAGAATCCATGGGCTTAGAAATTTAAGGCCTGTGGTCCAAAGAAAGCTCTTCTCTCCTTTTCTCCAACTCCCTGTTTCAGTAACCAGACTCTGCTGGTTTGTTTTTTGGTGTCTCTGTGATGCCTGTATGAGTGGTCAGTATTTTCAGTTGTCCCAAAGACAGATCTTTATCCAAATACTGCAAGCTACCAAATATCTCTGGGGTCATTGGATGCTGTGGTGGTCCATGGACCTGAAGGTCAGGTCCTGTAACTTGAACTGGCTGCAGTATTCTCTTATGGTCCTAAATTATCCCACTTGAGTTAGTGTAGATGTTTAAAAGAAAGAAAGAAGTATTACAGCTCAGTTGAGGCAAACTGATATTTTTTTAAACTCTGAGATTTGTTGGTTTTTTCTGCTTTGTCCTTTTCTGAGTAGTTCTTCCATCCTAGAGTTTGTAATGTGGATTTTGCATCAAATCTTGGCAAAGAAGATTTTGCAAAGTAAAACCTACCTTTCATCATTCAGGCTTCTTTAAAGGAAAAGTGATGTTATTACTGAGCCAAATCACACAGAGAGGAAGTATTTTTTCCTCTAGGAAAACTTCTGCTGTAGGTAAGCTTATGTGTGTGTGTCTGTGTTTAAAAGGCAAATACATGTGTAGAGGTGTCATGAATCACTCATGCTGTAATATGATTTTTTCCCTTTGCCCTCCTGATGGAATGCTGGAGGCTTAACATTTTCCACAGCCTTGAGGCAAATTTAAATCTTTCTCCTTATCTGGTCTTTAAAAAGCAGACTGTGGGTGATAGGAGGCATCTGATCTTATTAGGAACTAAATCATGTCAACTGATCCCCATTTGAATTACTAGACCTTAAGTTTTCGTTAGCTTTCTGCTAAGACTGAGACTCTTTGGAGCAGAAATACATTGCAAATCTGCCAGCAGAGTCTCCAGCAGTTGTCTCCTGCAGAATCCAAGTATCTCAGATACTTCTCAGCAGCTCTGCTACAACAGGTGACCCTTCTGCTGGAGGGTCCTCCTGACACTTCCCTTAGCTCGGTTCACAATCAATAGTTTCAAGTACATCAAAAGCAAGTTTAGACAATGTCCTGAAGAATTTCCATGAAATGGAAGAAAATGATCCGTTTGTTTGTGGCACATAAAATAATGTCTGAGTTGCAAAGTAAAGGTCTCAGTGGCACTGAAAAGTATTGGGAGTTTCTGCCCAGTATTAAAGGTAGGGGGTGTAGCTGAACTTTTAATTTCAAAAAACTGTGGCCGTGAATCAGCCAGCAGCAGAAGAAAACCAACTTGGAGGCTTCTAACAACAACTAATATTATTGTGGCTTTATTAATTTTATAGTTACACTGATTGAACGTGATGTACTGTACAAAATAAAGCTAATCTTAGGCTACCAGGTGTACCATGGCATTCATTTGAGACATACCAACAGAAGTTTGCATGTGAAAAGTCTTAAAGTGATACTAAAGCAATGTTACCCACCTGAGTCCCTTAGGAATTTAATGTTTTGCTGTTTTACATCTGGTTTCCATGCTGAGTACAATAAAATGAGCACTGTCTTAATTATTCTGGGTCTCTGTTTGTAGGCTGACATGGGAAAAGAAAGGACTTCTAAGGGTGAACATGCTGCCTGAATCTATGAATGTGTGTAAGTCAGAGCAGCTACAAAGGGCTTTCTGGATTCGGGCATGAGTCCTGGCACCTTGCAACGCTCAGCGTGGTGGGAGCTTCCATGTGGTGTCCCTGCAGAAAAGGCCTGTCTGCTTCCGTCTGTGAGTGCAGTTGCCTTTGCACAGCTGCTCATGAGCACAGGCTCTTCTGCATCAGCTGCTGCTCTGCCCTTTCGCATGAATTCACTCAGACTTTCATCAGCCCACTGCTACACAGCAGCACATTACTCACCCAGCACAGCCACCCCTGAGCCGAGGTGGAAAAGGCAGCGTTTTAACCCTGCGGTGTCACTGCTGTAGCAGATGGTCACCACCACCCGCCAGCATGCCTGCACACCACACACAAAGCTGAGGGCATCAACATCACAGTGACCATTTCCCTACCCAAAAAAGGGAAGTTTTGTCTCATAGTACAAAAGAGTACAAGATAATAGATTATGGCAGTGAAGTATTTTGACCCAGTGTTGTTACAGATATGGTATATCCAGATATATACAGATATGGTTACCTATGCTCTAGAGGGTATGAGGACCCCAGCTTGGTACACACGTTCCTATGATGAGAGGACAGGAGCAGAACAGACTATGAGATAATGCAGTTGCATGGTGTCTCTGCTACCAGTGATGTTCTGGCTGCTCACCCCAAGCTGGTCTCTATTCCCAAAAATAGTTTTTTGTGTTTCTCTATTTGTGCCTTCTAGTTGTCACGGTACTTCAACTAATTGCCCAGTCCTTCAGGCAGTTGCAGAGGGTTTTTTATTAATGAGTTTTGCTGGATTCCTTGTCATATGGTTCAGGTTCCTTCATGTCAGTGGCTGCTAAACATTAGTCCCCAAGCTGCCAGTGCTTCCCCATAGTAGCTTGGTTCATTCAGCTGTGTGCTGCATTTGTCAAGGTCTCTTTGTAGGCAGGAAAGCTGAGGTCTCCCTTTTGTACTTCATCCTTGTGGCCTTGCTGCAGTAAGGAAAAAGCCTAAAGATGCCTCACCCTGAGGGGACTAACCCAGCAGAAAAAGGATTAGTGCAGAAAATAAGCCACCATCCTATCAAACCGATGATGACCAGTGCACATTTTCTGGCTGATGCAGACTTTCTCATATAACGTGGCAGTTTCAGGGAGATAGTGCCTTCAATACACAGAGAGTAAGTCTGGCTTCTTGTTCAAACATCAACTGATTTACTGAGGATGTGAGATTTCCAAGCAGCAACACTACATCCCAGAGTATCTGCTTCACTTCTTAACCTGCTAAAGAAACCACCATGCCTTTAGGGATTCAAATGCCATCAAAATCACTCTGTGCTGGGTGCTTCCACTCACAATAGGCAGTATTGTGAGAGAAAACTTGACAATTTCCTCAGCAAATTTCAGATTAGTCGCTCCTATGAGAACCATAAAATTACTAGTTTGGCTAGCCAATGTTTTAAAGCTTAGACACTTCAATCTGGAACTGAGTATTTAAATAAATATGACATTGCTGAGAAGTGTAGTGTGCTCTTATCTCCTGTTAAGGTCTGGTCATGGAGACCTGTGGATGCTTGAAATCTTCACAAAGCAAGCCACTGTTGATGAGACACCTGTATCCAGTGTGATAGTAGGTAACTCATTATAGGCAACTCTCAGTAGCAATGGCAGTCTGTAGACAACCAACAGAAAGCTGCCAGTGCCAATTAGGAAACGGTAATTGTATGGTGATTGTATGGATGGTTAGCAGGACTAGGGAAGTGATCATTCCCCTGTACTTGGCTCTCTTGAGGCTGCACCTTGAGTGCTGCATTCAGTTCTGGGCCCCTCACTTTTAAATACCCCTTGCGGTGTTGTAGCCTGTCCAGAGAAAGGCAAGAAGGCTTGTGAAGGGTCTAGAGAACATCTCTTATGTCTTATGAGCAGCAGCTGAGGGAGCTGGGGTTGTTTTGTCTGGAGAAGAGGAGGCTCAGGAGGCACCTCACCCTTCCCTACAACTCCCTATAAGGAGGCTGTAGTGAGGTGGAGGCCTGTCTCTTCTACAGTGCCTGCAGTGAGAGGATGAGAGAAAAAGGCTTTAAGCTGAGGCACAGGAGATTCAGATTAGATATTAGAAAAAAATTTCCACTGTTAGGGTGGTTCAGGCATTGGAATGGGTTGCCCAGGGAGATGATGGAATCAACATCCCTGGAGGTGCTCAACAGGCATCTGGATCTGTCGCTGGGTGATGGTTTAGGAGTTACCATGGTAGTGCTGGGTGGGTGGTTGGACTTGATGGTCTTAAAGGTCTCTTCCAACCTTGATGACTCTAAGACTCTGTGGTAGGCCCCATTGCTACTCATATTTCAGCAGTGTTTGTAAAAGTGCTTGTGTTGCAAAGCACATCTCTTTCTAAAGCATCCTTTGCGCTTACAGTAGACAAATTAAGTGGGATCAGCTGCTTGGGAGAGCAGGTGCCAGCCTACAAAAGAATTTGCCTTTGCTCTGCCATCTTAGTGATGAATTAACTTTTTTTAAAAAAAAAAGTTTTCTAATTGCCTGCTGTGGACTGCGGCACAAGGAAGGGATTTGGGTCATTCATGCTGAGGTTTTGCCTTAATTCCATAATTCTTTTTATTTCTTTTCCTAATTAGAAACCTGCTCATGGCAGTGTTTTTTCTCTCAATCCACTTACATAACATCAGAAAGACGTAAGTGAGCTGAGCAGCTAAGGACATTTTTCTCACGGGCAGGTAGAAAACACCCTGGCAGCTGGAGCACAACCACTCGGCACCCACCTTTCCCTCAGTGCCTGGTGGAAAATGGCCGGTGTGCAGGAATGTCTGCTGCGTTCTGCAAAGCCCCCACATCTGGGCTGAGCCAGGAACTGCTGGACTGTGTCACCCTGGCCTCGAGAAGGAGGAGAGATGAGGTCTGCCTGGGAACTGGCAGAGGTGAGGTCATCCATGAAGCTGCTTCTCCTGGGATTTGGGAGCTCCTCATGTTTCTTCCCTCACATTTGTGCCTCTTACTTTTTCAAGGACAGTTACTAAGCTGCCAATTAATGAGAGAAATTGCTTTGGTTTAGTAAGTCTCAAGCTAGGGAAAAGCCTCTAGGGAGATATTGCCTCCATGCATTGGGTTACTCGCCCTACTGGAACTCCTGGGCTCCCCTTAGGTTTTGGACATTTCAAGCACATGCTCTGTAGGCAGAGGCTGGTGGACAGGCTTTCCTTTTTGTCTTGGCTGAAGGAGAGAAGAAATGGGGAATGAATAGGGCTGGCACTTGCTCGGGTCATACCCAAATATCTCCCTCCACCCAGTGTGACTTCTTCAGCTATTTAAAGGAGAAATGCTTGCTAAGAAAGCTAATATAAATCCATATAGCAGTTTAAGTAAGCCTCTGTAATGAATCCAACAAACTATATAAGTACGGCAAATGCAAAATATGCTCTAATTTTGATTCATTGCATGAGATATCCTTTATTACAGGTTTATCTCTCTGCCTTCACTAACATGGTTCTGCACGCTTATACATTTCTCTGCTGGGAAAGTCTTCCTGGTGTTCACCCTAACTTTCCTGCTATATAGCTTATGCTGTGACAGACTATCCCTGCTTCCTGCACTCATCTTCTTATTTTAAGGAAGAATAATGCACTCACTGTAGCTGAAGCTCTCTGGAAAGCACTATCCTCTGCATTGTCAACTTGGATTTTATTATCCTTGGAGCTGACAGTGCTCTCTCTCTTTCTCTCCTCCCAAATTCACCTACCTTTCCAGCTTGGCTCAGCTGATGATGAAGGACAACTGAAGAGTGAAGGGGTTGGTTGCTCTCTCTCATTTGCTCCTCACTTTTTGGATGTTGCCATGAGTGATACTGGCAGCTGCCTTGCATTTCCTATGTGCATTCCTGTGCTCTGGGGACATACCCTGCCATCACTAAACTGAGTGCAAACTACACAGTCAGTACTGGCTTCTCCTTCCTGGGCTGGATGTGGATAAATAGCCTCTTCCCCATTTGTCACTCATCTCTGTGCCCTTGCAAAGCCGAAGCCAGGTTCTCTGGCCTGTTCCCTTTTGGTAGCACAGGTGGAGCAGAAAGCAGTCCTATTTTATTCCACTGGATATTTCTCTAAGATGGCACATTTTGCAAAGGCACAGAGCTGCAGTAACCACCTCATAATGCCCATTCCTTTGCTTGCAGGGAGAAAATCTGTGCCATTTCATTTGTGTATTTTCTTTCTAGCCTGGCTCACATACAGCCTGGAATAGCTACTGCAAACTAATTGATGGCACTGTAGAGAGAGCATACAAAATTGAAAGCAGTTCCTAAATGGTCCTAATTTCTGCTGAAATAGAAGCTGGAGCTTTTGTAAAACCTACCTCTGAAAAAAGGAGAGCTATGTGGTATAGCTTACAGCTTTTATGATATCTACACCTATGGAGGTTGTGTCCAGCCTCAGCACAGCTGGTCCTTCCTGTCTCCAGTGCAGGCTAAAATAGAAAATGGAAAAATACCTTCATTGAATCCTCCCTCTACTGGGCCACACTTGTTTCTTCTATTTGTCCAAGCACATATATAGCGGCACAATGTACACACTGCTCTTTCCTGGTAGTCTGCTCCTTCTGCTCTGATTATTTTCTATCATTGTGAGGCATTCAATACCAGCCCCAGAAGAGCCTTCATACTTCTTTAACTTGTTTGGCAAGTTTTGCTTGAACAAATTATTTGAGTCTTTTAGTGCTGTGACCTATTTCCTTAAAAGGTCATCTGCCCAACCAACCCCCAAAAACGCCTACATTTCCAGATGCTAGGAGAAAAAAGAGGCTTGGTTTCAGTGTCCTTGCCTGAGAATGCAGCACATGCAACAAACAAGTGTAACTGGAAAGAAAACCACAGTGCAGAGCTTTGCTTTGATAGTAAAGAGAAAGGTCAGTAGAGGAAGGAATGGGCCGGATAAATGCGCCTTTTCCTGGGATGGTCCGCACCTTTCCAGGCAGATGAGCTGTCATTTGCAAAGGCATTTCAGCACTGTTAAAACAGTTCAATTTGGCTTTCAAAAATCAAGTGATTGACATGTTTTCCAAAACGCTGCAATGTGCATGCAAATGAGCTATAGCTCATTAAAAGAAAAATATCCATTTAGATGAAAAGCCTCTGAGCAGCGTTTTTGTAAGACTGGTTTCTAACCAGCGCTCTTGGCAGGTTGGACCTTGCAAGGAGGACAGTGAGAAAGGAGGCCCCCATCTTTCCTCACCTTTGCAAACACCTGGTGTATTGGTGATGTGCATTCAGCTCAGGAGGCAGTAGAGGCTCTGAGAGGTGGGAGGAGAGCAGGGGCACGAGTGCTCTTCATTACTTGAGCTCAGTAAGCAGCAGGAGATAGGAGCCAAGAACCTAAAGGCATTTGATGAAGATGCAGTGATGATGGCTTAAGAAGACTGTCTGTCCTGCAGAACAGCTGATATAATCAGGGGAGCTGCAGGTAAGGTGCAACATGGAGTTCTTGCTTATGTGATGCCTTTATTCAAGGCTGATGCAGAGTTGTGAAACTTTGTCAAGTGGAGAGGATGGAGGGTCTGAGTTGAGAGGAGAGACCCAGAGGTGTGATATTGTGCTACATGGAGTGTATGCTGTTATTAATGCACAGCAAGGAAAAGGTGCAGCTTCTGGGAGAGGTGTTGATTCTCAGCACAGAAATAAGGTGGCTTGAGATGCTTGACTGAATGTATGGTTCTTGCTTTGCAAGCCAAGCGTAAAAACAAGTAGAGTTAGGTCTAAAGAAAAGAAGGACTAAGAGTTAAGGTTGCAGCATGTTTGCCTGTGCCCCCACCAGCCAGGGCAGCCCAGGGAGTGCCAAGTGGCTCAACTGTGTGGACTTACCAGAGGCACACAAAACTCTGTAAGGCCAGGCTTTTCCCCAGAAGTTTCCCCTCGCTTTTCCTTGCCATGAGACACATAGCTGCAAAAAGAAGAAATCCCTGGTAGATTGTTTGCATTGGTTTTAATGGGAGAAGAATGTTTTGACTGAGGTTTGATAGATGGAAAAGACAGATATAGATTGATTGGGTAACGACCTAGAGTATTAGAGAAATGTGACACAAAAGCATTTTCCTGTATAAAAAGGTATTGTCAGCACTTTTTTTAGCATTAAAGCTCCAACAGAAGAACAAAAATGTGCTCTGGTATTTTCGATGTTCTTGGCAAGTTATATGGAATTGCCACATATTTTAAATGAGATTTCTTTTAAATAGAGCAGAGTTACTGAGTCCTCTGTCTTGTAGCTCTGCCTGCCTTGTTTACCAGGGACCAAGCACTGCCTGCAGGTATACAGAGTACACATTGATTTTAATGTCACACTAACACACTGCACACAAACACCATGACAGTTACTGGCAGCAGCACCAGCCATGGTGTCACATGGATATTTAACTCTTTCTCACGCTGTGCCTTTGGCACAGAGGGCCTGCAGTGGATCTGCCCTTGTAAGAGTCTGTGAGGGGAAGCTGTCTGGGTAGGGGGAAATGTGAGGTTTAGCTCTCCAAGCTGCAAGGATTGCCTGAAATGGTGCTTTCAGCATAATCAATGCAGCTGTATGCCTTAAACCTGCAGGTAGCTCTAAATCTTTTCTTGCAGTGCAAATTAGTATTTGACGAGAGAATCAATTTTAAAGCTCTAAAAGACTTTTGGCAATAATTGTGCACAGAACTGGGTCCTCCCCTGCTGTTAGCTATGGTGCGGCATAGAAAAGCTGGGAAGAGTGAAGGTCATTTTTTTCTTCATTGTTTGAGCAAAAGGGTAAGTCTCTATGCTTTGCTTCTAAGTGAAGCAAATCAAACCCTTTTCCCTTCCTAACTTTTAATGAGCCATCAAAGCTGGATAGAAATCTAGAGGAAACAGCTGATCTTGGCAGGACTCTTGCACTGCACTGCAATTTGCAGTAAAGAGGACAACTGTGTTGGCCCAAGGTTTGGTTTTCACATCTCATTCCAGTGAGCAGTGCTGTCTCTGCCTACTGAACCAGCAAGGGAGGGGTTAGTCTCAGGACTCTGTCGCTTTGTATGAATTCCCCTCAAAATGGCCAACCTGTCAATTGTGGAGGCAATTTAACTCTCACTTGCTTAGATGCTACTTTTATTGTAGGCTGTTCCAAAGCCGTTGAACAACAGGGAATCTTGGGGACTGCTGTGTAGTTAGGTTTCAGCTCATGATTTATGCACCCCAGCACTGGTCTTCTAAGCCTTGCCCTTAGTGTCTGAGAGAGAGAGAGAGAGTGGGGCTTCTTAATCTTCTAATTACCTGCCATGTTTAGAGAAAGTCTTTGCTTTCATGTCAGTTGTAACAGAGGGTGCAGGCATTTGTTCCTCTGGTCTAAAAGAACATTTTTCTCTCAGATTCGCTGATAGCAGGGGAGCCAGAAAATGCTGCAGTCACACTGCAGGACCTTTTATAGCTGCTGTACTGAGCCCAAGCGTTTAAACCCTATTCCCTTCAACATGGAAAGTGCTCAGGTTTGGGTTTTTTAAAGCCACCAGCTGCTCATCAGCTCATGGCCTGGACAAGGTGCAATGTATGAGACAATGCTGGCTGCCAGATATCAAATAGTGGCAGTGACAGAGTCTGGGAATGTTCTTCAACTAAATTACTTGGGAGTGTTTCACACAAGACCAGTAAGCTCCAGCTCAGTCAGCCGAGTGCATAAATTAGTTAACATGTTTTTCCGGCATATATCAGACAATCTGTTCAGGTGACTAGGAAAGTGCCTTCTGATGATTAAACCTGCAGAACACCTTCTTTTCCCTGGGGTTTTCCATGTCTCAAAGGACACAATCTTGCAGAAAATAATTCCTTCCAGAAGCTCAGCTTGCTCACTTCCCACTGGGCTCAACAGGGAGCAAAGGCCTCCAGGCCAGTCTCCAGTATGGGGAGGCTGACAGCTTTTGCATCCCTTTGCTAAGTGGACAGAATGAATGAATGGGGAACCTCTGCTAATTAAATGCATTAAATAATGATGCTTCCTGGAAGAATGTGTAAATCAACGCTTGCCTTTCGATTTGCCCAAGCACCTTCCATACAAACCCGCAGTAGCATCATCAACAGACCAGTGACACATCTCAGTGGTGCCTGTGGCACCTCTCAGTCTCTGATGCTGTGTGGGTACACCGACAGCATGTCTTCTGCAGAAGGGTGAATGAGGCATAGCCCAGGCTGCCCTCAAACAGTTCATGCTTTGATTACTCTTCAATGCCAGCTCTGTAGTCCTGCCATTTGTACTTACAGTCCTGCCTGGATCACTAGGAAAGGAGGTGGCCACAGCTTTTGCTGACAGAGAGCAAGGTTGTGGGAATCCTGCTGGAGCAAATGTCCCGTTGCCTCCATGTTGGGCTTTGGGCCAAGCTGTCCCTTTGCAAGGTGGACACAGCCTGGCAGCCGGCCAGCAGCCAGCTCTGCCTAGGATTTTCACTTTGCCTGAGAAGCCACAGCTCCCTCTTGTCCGGGCCAGGTGTGAAGTTATGTTAATGCTCTTCCTAGGATCACAAGTGGGGGTTGAAGAGAATGGATTTCCTTTTGGCTTAATCCCACCTCTACTTTACCTTTTCAGTTAGAATTCCCTCTGCAAGTCTTATGTCTAGTTCTGCTCTTTAAACCTTAAGTGTTGATCAGACTAAAGAAATTCTTGAACTGTGGGGAGTCCAGGAGAACCTTGGGCATCAGAGTACAGCAGCATTGCTCAGCAGGGAGATTCTTACCAGGAAACACAATTAAGAGCTTTAATTGCCCTCTGAAAGGCAGGGGGAATCTGCATTTACCTATTCTTCAGCATCCTATTTGGCTTTTAGTTCAGCCAGCCCCTGGACTGCTATTGCCAGTGCTCTGGGCATTGCAATCGACTCGGACGACTGCCCTGGAATGTAATGAGACTGCAGTGTATTGAGAATAATAATTCACATCATACTCCTCAGCTGCACTGTGTTGTCATTTTATATAAAAGGGCAGGGACTCTGGTTTATGTAGCTTCCTCTGAAGACTCATATTGGGTCTGACTGATGTTGGATTTGAAAACAATAAAAAAGCATAGCTGTTAAACATATGCAGAAAAATCACCTCTTTCTTCCTGTTCTAATCAATGGGCTGTCCACAAATGCATCTGCAGCTTCTCATGTTGGCATTTAGTTGATTAAAGATTTGTGTCTGAATCAAACCCTAAGGGCCAGATTATCAGCTGGAGTTAATGAACATATTGCTATTGACTTCAACAAAGGCATCAGTCCTTAACAGCTGCTGGTGAATTAACTTTGAATCAGAATAACTCCATACACCCAAGATCTGAATCTTGACTGCTGTCCTGTAGATAGAGCGAGCTTTGTGTATTTTGTGGGAGGTTAGACATACTCCACCTTGAGGCTGAATTTAACTGAGCCTTTGTCAGAAATTCTGTGTTCAGAGTTAACAGACCTGAGCTTATTGATGATTTTTTCACCGCAAGTTGTTTTGTTTCATTGTTCTGTTTTGTTACAGTCCTCCTGGAACTGCAGACTCAGAGAGGGATAGGAAAACCACCCCAAGCTGTACAGTGCCTGGTGTAAAGGCACTCTTTCCTCCTGAATGACCTTCTTGCTGTTACCTGAACACAGAGTCACTCGTGAGAAGTTGATGGAGCTGTTAATGCCACCCTCCACTGGAGTGCCCTTGATTTAGTCAGTCATTTGCTTGTCATAGTGTTTATATTCAGGAGTGACTGTGTTTATATTCAGGGTTCTTGTTTGCTGTAGCTGTTTCCACATCTGGATATGACCTTCACAACCTCAGCTGGCAGAGCTAGAGCCAGGCCCCTGAGCTCTCCTGGTTCCTGGAGTCTCTTGGGGGTTTCCTCCTTCACCACCTGCAGGGCCCAAAACCACTGCTGTGGCCACATGGCTGTGCCATGGGGTCCTGTTGCTTCCCCTCTGCTTTGGGAAAGGCTTTGTTCTTACATGCAGCCCTGATGGCAGTTTTGTGCCTGGTTAACACGTGCACTTCTCTGTGTAAACCCAGTCAAGCATTGTGGTCTCTGCCAGGAAGGCACAGGAAACACCTCACAGCTACTATGAATGGGGTTGCTAGCAACACTGAACAGAAGGCTTGGGGTGCTGCTAATCACCATCAAATGACCTTTTAATCTCATTCCCATTAATGTATATTGGGTTGATTTTTCAGCTGGCAGTCCGTGGCTGTGGGTGAGCACATTGCATCTCCAGCAGCGCTCTGAGGGCAGTTCCTTTGTGTCGTCAGGGGGTTAATTGTAGTGAAAGTCTATGGTAATGGGCATTTGACATTCCAGATTTCATGGGTCTGTTCAAGCAGAGATGGTTTGGGAGGCAGAGAGCATCTGCAAATTCAAGCCTCTCTCTGAAGATGTGTCTGAGAGATAATGATGATCAATAGCATAACAGCTAATAACAGCTTGAGGCATCTGGACTGATAAGAAACTGCCCAGTTGTGGAGGCATACCCTGTACAGTCACCTGAAACAGGTGGAGGAGTGGGGCAAACACTCAGTTTTACATCAGTGTGTCTTTTGTCTTTGTGAATGCAACATGATGGGGAGATGCTAAAGCTCAGTTTTGTCTCCTGGGTATTTTTTACACTCGATTTGAGATATAGGGAGTAATGGACTCTATTGGCAGCACTAAGTCCCAAGGGGATGAGTGCTCAAGGTCTGCATGTTTAAGTAATTAGAGGATTGTGCATGTGGAAGCAAAAGAACTCCTCATCAGGCAAAGTCATCCTTTTTTCAAGGTCAAGCATTTCTTCAGCAGCTCTTTCAGTATCGCCTAGTTTCTGTCTTCTGATTTCTAAAGCTTCCTGTCTTTTACAGGGGATGTTCAGCTTGTTGCAGGGGAAGTGGCTGTCATCTGTGATGATATGTACAAGAGTATTCCATGGCTGAACTATACTGCCACTCGGCAGCAAGCATTACTTGATCATCAGTATCCATTTTTTGTGGTTTGTTTCAATGAGAAGGAAGAAGTGCACTGCTGCCTTAGCTCTAAGCAGTATCTTCAATTCTCCTTAAATTTACTGTTAAATGCACCTTATGTTACATGTAGAAATAATTAGATGAGTGAACATATGCTAGTTTAAGGCTTTAATAGCATATCTTTACCTCCTCAGATGTACCCAGATTCAGGGATATATAAGAAGAGCAAAAGGAAGTCCAGGGAGTCTTGACAAGTCATTGTAGATTAGCTTTTTTATTTTTTTTTTTAAAGGACAAGCTGAGACTGTCTTTTTAATGTTGGATTTAAAGCATAAGCTATGAGGGTCTCCTCTGCACCATTCCCTGTGGTGAATTAATAAAGTTATCCCAGTGCTTTAATACCTAGTTTTGTTCCTATTTGCCAAGTCTTTATAAAGAATAAATGTCTTGCAGTGAAATTGTACTATGAAAGTAGCAATTTTAAGGAGGGCAAAAGTAACACCAAGCCCATTATTTTCACCAGGCAGCATTTCACTATGCTGAAACTGAGGTCTCAGACAGCTGCATCTAGATTAATTTGTAATGCTATTCTTTCAGGCAGATAGGGCCTCGAAAGGCCAGAAATGGATATAAGAGGGGTGACCCAAACATTTTGCTCAGTATTTATATTTATACTCTTAGACGACTGCAAAATCCTGGCCTGTTTGAAGTCACTGGAAAGACTTCCAATGATGTCAGAAGATTTTTTTTTTTTCCTTTAGGAGCATGTTGTCTTTCTCTCTAAATTCCCAGCAGAAATAAAAAAACATCAGAGACAAGTTAGCGCCAGCTTGGAGGCCCAGCTAAAAATCAGGATGTGTTGTAAGTGGCATCCTACAGGGACAGTCTTCAGGTGTCTGTCCTGCTGTGATTGCAGGATGAGCCACTGGGCAGCAACACATCATCTGGATAACACATTCCTCCAGCAGCAGGCTAGCCTGAACAACATTTGGGGTCCAGAGCAAAAAGCCATCACTGTGGTCCTTGAGGACCCCTCAGACAGCTCCACGAAAGCTCAGACTGGGACAACACTCCTGACTGACAAATAGGACTTACTCTGGTGACTGGGCAAGTCCTGAAGCTCTTGTCTTTAGCTGTGTCATGCACACATCACCTCTTTCTGCTGGGGCAATGTTGACTCAAGGAGACTATCTGCTGTTCACTCCATCCTCCTTCACTGCAATCTCCTGGACAGCAGCTGGCAGGCCCCCAGTGGATTTTCCCTCTTAAAACATGTTTATAAACTATTAGGTATACTATGTTGAGTGTGCTGTTTCTAGCAAAGTGCACGTGTCCCCAGCTAAAATCTGCAAGGCTGAGCTAACTGGGAACAATGTTTGTGGATTGGCCCCACCTTCAGCTTTGTCCCCTGTGCCTTCCCAGGTAGACATGCCTGAATTCTTCATTTCAATGGGGAAAGCATCCTTCAGATTACACCGGCCTCCTTCTTGTTTGGATAAAGCTTCTACAGAGCAGTGAAAGAAGCTGTGTTAAGGGGATATAAATAGACAGCCTTTCTGAATGAGAACATGCTGTCATCTTTAAAGCAACAGCAGTGAGAAACGGTCCAGGTGTATGTGTGACAGATGTCCTGTAACAGATAGCACAGGAGCCATCTATCAGCACCGCCTGTCCACTGTTGTATCTGAAGTGCCTTTGAAACCAGACAAAATGTTTTACTGTGATAGAGGAACCCAGAGCAAAATTAAAAGTCTCTTATGATTTTAACTCAATACTTTTTCATTACAAATAGAGCTCAGACCTTCTCTCATTATCACCAAATCAGACTCTTTACTCCTTCCTGATGGCTTAGGCTTCCTGATGTTTTACTATCGACATGATTTTCCTAAATCTTTCCATAGGTTTCCTGGTCAGGTCCAAGAAGGATTTTAAGATATATTTAGCTCTAATGTCAAGGTATGCAGGACTTAGAAGTCCTGTTACTTCTATTTGGACTAAACCATGTAAGTTAGCAATAGAAACTCATACACAAACCAAGTAGACAGAAGTTGTTGGGTTTCTCAGTGGAAGAAGCATGGTTTGGCTGCAGAATGCAAATGCTACCAAACCAGTGAACCCAGGAAAATGTTGAACAGCTAACAGGTGTTTAAGAACTCTTCTTTCTAGCCATGGGTAAATGAGTTACTCAAACAAGATATCAAGAACTGCTAAAATTTTCTACTGGTGCAATCTTGTGGTGCTTCAATATTCCCTCCACTCCTGGAAGCAAGAGCTGTGCCCTTCCAGCAGCACTTTGTGGCAATGTTTTAATTTCATTAAATAGTGTCACTTTTTACATGCACATTCCAAGTGCTTTTATACTGAGCTTCTTCCTACTTACTGTACCACAGACACACTGGCTGCAGTGGGCTGGGAGTGTAAAGACCTTCATGGCCACTTTCTAAACATTTGGCATTTAAAATTGTGAACTGATTGATGCAAAAGCTCTCCAAGTTTCTAGAGGTTCTGCTCACTCCCCACTTGTCCCCTTTTTGTTCACAAAACTTCAATACCTGAAAGCAGCTGTGGGAGGTCAGTGCCATCCAAATCTGGTATTTTGGCCCTTGGCTTGGCCATTGGAAGGGCAAATATTACTGTGATTTAATGTTTTATACATATGCTCTTGCAGGCAAAAGTGATAATAAATCAGAATTGATAAGAAGAGATTAACTTCATGGTTCAATGGAAAGTGTGTCCAATGGGTATATAAAGCAATAATTGAGCTATTCCTATATTGTTTTCCATTGTGTTATTTTGTGTCAGTACTGCGTATCCAAAATATTTAAAACATCATCAGAAATGCCATCATCTTCATGACAACACATATAAACTATTTACCTCTGTTTTCTGACTTTTATTCCTCTAGGATTTTTTGCAACTAGCTAAGTGATTCAGAAACTTGTAATTAGGATGTGGTAAAATACTGTATGTGATGGCAAAGCCACTTTGAACACTTCAAATACTGTAAAATAATGCTTTGTATTCTGTGAAAGGGCAATATGGGCTCTGTAAAGCTTCCCTAACCTCTCCTTCATTCAGTGTAGGAAACTTTGGTCCTACTCTTCTTTCTAAAGAAATGACCAGCTGAAAATTAGGTTAAAACCTTCTCAAATCAACAAGAGGGGAAAAAAAAAAAGCACTGATGATATTTTTGTACTGACCAGAAATTTTATTGGTTTCTTATCGTGAACCTCAGTAGTGCTCTCATTTAGTACCTGGCAGGTTGCTCCACTCAGATTGTTAACTCCTGACATGCAGAGTTAGAAAACAGGTTTTATGTTGCTGGACTGACTGCACAAATATCTACTACATCAAACCCAGGCTCTGTCTAGCCCTGCTCAGCTGTGATTCAGCCCCTGCTCTGTGTTGTCCGCAGAGTCAGGCTACAAGCATTTGGTTAATGAGCATGTTTGTGTGCCAGTTGCAAGACTGGGACTCAGCCTGGCCCTTCCTTTTGTTCTGGTTTGTTTTTATCACTGGGAATGCAGACAGAAAAAAAAAGGCAAACTAAATCTGGCATTAATTTTTCCAAATTTTCACCTCTTTTTTGAACTAAGTGGAAAATGAGGACAGTGTTCACAACAACAAATACCTCCTACAGTGCAAGGTAGCTTAAAACAGCAACTCAGATTTTGGCCTTTAAGCTCCAAGGCCTGAGAAAACCAATTTTACTGACTTGAGTCTCAACAGTGCTTGAGGTTCAAACAAGAAACCAATATTATCGGTACCAAATGAAGTCTCTTCCTTGTGGGATGGTTATTTACATAGGGTAGGAGTGAGAGCTGCTGTTTGCAGCATCTGGTTTCTGTGGTTGTAGTATAGCAAAATCATGAGCAACTCTGCAATAAGCAGTGGTGGACAACTCCTGTGTTAGCTCCTAATGGCTGTTAATATGGTTCCCTTGTCACCAACTTTTCTGTACACATTAGCAACATTTCCTGTTTTCCCTTTGCCTATAGAAGTTCCTGGGTTTGATTCTTGGAGAAGTAAATATTGATTGAAGTCATTTGTTGCTAATGCAGGGCTT
Organism: Pomatostomus ruficeps; assembly: GCA_013400735.1. Classification (NCBI taxonomy): domain Eukaryota; kingdom Metazoa; phylum Chordata; class Aves; order Passeriformes; family Timaliidae; genus Pomatostomus; species Pomatostomus ruficeps. The sequence continues at coordinate 72,266 of VYZT01011930.1, forward strand.
GCCCAGATATTAGTTTGATGCTTCTGCTCTTGCAAACTTCAGCAGTGAAAACAAGAGTATATGTGTGCACTTATTATACAATAGATCATGGAGTCATTTAGGTTGAAAAAGACCCTTAAAGTCATAGAGTCCAACTGTAAACCTAGTACTTCCAAGTCTACCATTAAAACAGGAAAATGTTAGAATTAAGGTCTGAACTGAACTGGCATGACTGGAATATGGCTGAAATTAGTTTGATGGTAGTCATTAAAGTCTGTCTAATACTAATACTCGGTTCTTTTCCACAGCAACCTTCCTTTTTTTCTTTCCTGCAATTCTGGGTTACTTGATCATTTTAATGCTTCCCCTGGATGATGAAGGAGGTCATTGAATCTGCGCAGTCTGCAGAAGACACAATTAGTCAGACCTGGATAACTCAGTCTTTCATTCACCAACAGAGTAAATATTTCTAGGAGTGTTTCAGGCTTTCCAGCATCTTTGTGCTCATATGAGTCGGCCCTCACTAGAGGAACCATAAGTATTCCAGGAGTTTCACTGGCATTTGCTGCAAGTTTAAAATGCATTTGCTGCTTTTGTGACAAAAGAGGAAACTATAGAGCAGCCCTTACTTAGTGTAGTTGGCAACAGAAAGGACTTTTGCAGGAAAGCAGGTGTTTTTACTGTTCCTGTAACCTTGCAGGCAGAAGATAAAAAGAGAAAGGAAAGTGGATGTAACTCCATTGTGCTAGGCTGTATCTTTTCTTTAGCCATTTTAAACTCAAACCAATACTGTCCATTTAGATTCTAATGTAAGCACAGTAACATTGGCAGCTTTGGAAAAGACATAGTAAAGACTAAAAGGTTAGCTCTGCAAAAACCACCACTTGTAGGATAATTGGCTGTTAGTGCCTTCAGTATATTGCCATGACCATTATTTCATGGTTAAGCTGAATAAGGCAGTTACACTGCTATACTTTAAAAGTCATATTTTACCAGGAAAAGTAAGATGAAAAATCTTAATGTAAATCTGAATTTAGCACGGGATCTGTGGCAGCTGCTGCTGGACTATCCATCGAGAACAACCCCCAAGGTCAGAGCAAAGTCAGCTAGAGCAGGTTTCTCAACACCATGTTCAGTTGGGTTTTGAGTATCAGCAATGATGGACCTGTCACAACCTCTCTGGGGAACCTGTGCCAGTGTTTGACCCCTCTTATAGGAAGGGGGGAAAAAGTATGTCTGATTTTGTGGTTGAATGGGATTTTATGTGCTTCCATTTCTGCCCATTGCCTCTTATCCAGTCACAGGATGGCACCGAGAAGTGTTGGGCTCCATCTTCTCTATCCCTTCCTCCCCATATCAGATATTTTTACAGATTGATGAGCTCCTCCCTCAGCTGTCTCTTTTTGAGGTTGTACAGTCCTAGCTCTCAGTTTCTGCATGTATGACAGACAGTCCATTCCCTTCATCATCTTCTGGCCCATCCCCTGGTTTCACTCGAGTAAATCCATATGTTCCTTATATGGGGAGCCCAGGACTGGACTCAGCACTCCATATGTGTCTCACCAGTGTTAGAGGAAGTATCACATCCTGCTGGCAATGCTCCTTGTAATTTCTCCTAAAGAAGCTGGTGGGCTTCCTTGTTGCGAGGGCACAATGATAACTCATGGTCAGCTTGGTGTCCACCAAAGTCCCCATGTCCTTTGTTGTACAGCTGCTTTACAAACACTCGGCCCCCACCAGCTACTGATGTGTAGATCTGCTTCTCCCCAGATGCAGGAGTTTGCACTGTGCCTCATTGAACTGCTTGAGGTTTTGTCAGCCCATTTCTCCTGCCTGTTGAAATCCCCCTGGATGGCAGCACAACCCTCTTGAGTATCAGCCACTCCTCCCATTTTTATGTCATCTGCAAACATGCTGGGGGTAGACTCTGCCCTGCCATCAAAATCATTAATGAAGATCTTTAACAGTACTGACCTCAGCATCCTCTCCTGGTGTGCACCACCAGTGAATGGCTTCCAGCTGGACTTCATGCCACAGCTGGATTTTGTGATCATGACTCTGAGTCTGACAGTTCAGACCCATTTCAATCAACTGCCTAACTTGTGCTTCTTCAGCTTGTCTATGAGGGTGTTGTGGGAAACAGAACTGAAAGCCTACTAGAGCCCACAGAACAAATAAACAACATCCTCTGCTCTCCCCTCACCAGTCATCTCTTCATCATTGGGATGGTCAGGCATGCTTGTCCCTTCAGAAATCCTTGCTGACTACCCCATCATCTTTCTGTGTTTGGAAATTTCTTCATCACTTTCCCAGGGATCAAAGTGAGGGCTACTACCTTGTACTTCCCCAGATCTTCTTTCTTGCCCTTCCTGAAGACAGAAGTGACATTTTCTTTCTTGCCATCATCAGGAACTTCTTCCAAGGAACACAGCCTTCCAAAGATCACAAGAGTGGCCCCACTGTTATATTACCTGCTAGCACATTCAGCACTTGTTGGTGCATCCCATCCGAGCCCATGGAATTAATGTAGGTCCAATTTGTTTAAATATCCCCTAACCTGATCCTCTTCCACCAAGGCCAAGTGTTTCTTGCTCCAGTTTTCCACGTCTCAGGGTACTGGATTATTTAAGGGTGGTCTTACCTGTAAAGAGTGAGGCAAAAGAGACTCTGTACCTCAGGCTCTCATGCATCCTTTGTCACCAGGTCCTCTTTCCCTTCCTAAAATATATTGCCAAGTGGTATGCCTCCCATACGCTAATTTTTTTAACAACCCATGTATGGTAATCTCATGAATATCACTTGAGTGATTTGTATTGTCATCCAGTTGTTGTGCAGCAGTACAGCAAAACACATTAATTATCCCTTTGCTGAATAGCATTGCTCATATGCCCAAAGTTAAGCAAGTGTTTAAAAGCTTTGGGAAATGGACCTTTAATTTCCATCAATGTGGAAGGCTTCAAACACAATCTCCTGCTATCTAAGACTTTTCTGAGACATCTACAGAGTAAAAAATTCAAAGTTCAAAGACCAATGTAAAGAATTAGTGCTAGCAAAGGAAAATTATAGAAAATACTGGAGATTTTAAGAGGGACCAGGAGTGGGACTAGGAGCTGGACCAGACTGATGTTCTCATGCTTGGTATGTGTTTTGCAGAGCTGGATGCATGTGTTCGAACGCATTTGGAAAAGGGCTATATACAGCCTGAAACATTGATTTTAAAACACAGAAGACTTAAGATTTGTAGAAAAACTTAAGCTTGTCATGGCTCTGAGCACCTCTTTTCTAAAGATAAGGAGCTATCTTTCCTATAAGCACTGTCACTTCCAGCTATAGAAATTTGACTCTTGGTTTTATGAGGCCTCAGATGTTTTCCACAAAGCCTGGTAACACAAAGCACACTGCTGAATATCTTGCTGAGTCGGCCAGTTCAGCATCCTTGGGGATGCTTTGCTGTGTATCTTGACCCATTCCTTTGTTAGCATCTCTGCTAGGATGCATGGATTGTGACTGCAATGACAACTTTGTACAGGGTGCAAGAGGAGTTTAGCTTGTTCCTGGAAATATGACTGATCTGGAGTCAGAAATCAGTTTTCAGCTCTGTGATACTGCTGATGTAATTTACCTTCTCAGGGTGGAGCAGTTGCCTTTGTAAATTATTTCCGGCAAGAGCTATGTCTTTGCACCATCTCTGCCCCCCTGGGATTCCCCCTGGGAATCATTGTTTTTGCTTAATCTGCTACTTTGAGACTAATAACAGTCGATTATTGTAATGGGATCAAGATCACAAGTCCCCATTCTGAGAAGCAGCAGAGTAGCTACCATGTGCCAACAGGGTAATCAGTGCTGGCTTTTGAGAATAACTCTTCCCAAGAGATAATAGAGATGAAAACCTGACCTCAAGTTGTTAAGGGCTCTCTCGTAAAACTGAGAGATTAGTTTGATTTATATTAGCCCTGCCAGATTCCAGTCCTGCTGTTTTTCCTGAAATTATCTTTCAAGCCTCAGTGGGACTTGGAGTAACAAGGCTCTTTGCCCCTTAGCATCAGTCTGCTATCTTCTGTCTTCTCTCTGGAGCAGGGCTCTCTGGACACACACACGAGTGGCTGAACTGAGGCTGAACATGAACTGACATAAAAATGCAGGTTTTAAATTTTTCCAAGTGCCTTGAGGTTCCTTGAGATGATGAATATGAGGAAAACACAAACATTTAAAATTTTTCCTCTAGGGATACTTTTACTTGATTAACATATGCATTAATAGTGCTATCAATAGCACCATCTACTGCCTTCGGGATAGCAGGACACAAGATCTGCATTATAATAGCAGAGGTGGCTAGCAAAGTAAGACAAGAGCACCTAAAAAAGTTTTTCTCCGCATCTCCTGGCAGCAGGGATGCTGGAGAGCCACTGCATCCACCTGTGTTCTCAAGGCAGCCAATCTGCTGGGAGTCTGCATGGTCAATCTTTTGTCAGTGCTCTGCAGATCTGTTTCAAAGCCGTTGGGGCCCTTTCTTCAGATGTGTATCACCAAAGCATCCCATCTGAATTGGTAACAAATACCAGGAATATTCTTCCTTCCAGCACTTTGCCGAACTCTCTCCACTTGTCTTTGTTAGACTTTAAGCCAATTTGGGGCCCAGTATCACCTTCTCCTCCTCCTTGACAACCCACAGTGTCTGCCTCTGTGCAAAACCACCACTACATTCCCTTCCTCCCATTCCCAAGATACAAGAAGTGGATGTTCCTGAATCTTCATCTGGATACTAAGCCAGGCAAGGCAATACAGATAAGGAGACATAGATCTCCTCAAGCATTTAATCTCTTCATCAGCTAACCTAAACTATAGTCATGAGCTGATACAAGCCCTTGTGCACTTTATTAACAATACAATTTACATGTTTAAATAGGAGACTCTAACAGTCCACAGTCTGAAGAGCTGCCTGAACATTAGGCGATGACAAGATCATCATCATTGCACAGGTCAGATTAATGGTAATCTGCATATTTATGCAACCTTTAATTTCTTTTCTCCTCCCAGGATACCATGAGACTTTGGACCTCTTGGCTCTGCAGAATCATAATCCCTTTTCTAGTCCACAAAAAGGGAGTTTTATCCCAAAGCGAGTGTTTTGAAGGTCCCTGGATGCTCCAGCCCCACCCCTGATTTTGGAAAGGAACCACATTATTATGCTCTCCAGCTTTACCCTCTTGTTAAAAGGAACAAACTTTTCTTGTTCCTCTGTTTGGCTTTTATTTTTCTTGTTGTTCCAGGACAGGATGTCTCACTTAGAAATCTAATTTTTTTGAGAGAGGAATTCAATTTCTCACGCTGCTGCTAGTTGCTCCCCAGCATTCACAGAGCCACTGCTCTGCCCCAGGGAACTGAAAGATTTTTTTAAAAAATCATAGGCAAGGAACCAGAATAATTATAAGTGGCCAGTATCAACATGGGAATGAGTACCAGGAAAAAAGCAGTTGTTGCCAGCACTGCAGAGCCAAGGACACCTGGGGTAAGGACATGGATTTTAAGGGGGAGACACTGCTGTGAGCTTACAGGCCTGTCAACCCTGCAGGAGGGCATGAAAATTACCTCTTTCCTTTTCTCAGACAACAAATTAGGAACTTAATGTCTCTGAGGCTCTCTAGACTCTGGCAGAAACAAATGACTGGATTCAGCAGTGATTTTGGTTCGGGCAAGGGCCAGGGTGGGATGAACAGAGGGGTTGGTCCCTTTTGCTCCTCTGGCTGAATCTTCTGCAGGAAATATGCCAGTCTGATTGTCCAGCATAAGGCTCAGGGTGAGGCACTCAGCAACAAAGATGAAAACACTCCTCATGTGGTAAATTGCCAAGGGGTTCTCTGAAGAAAAATACAGTGTAATTGTGTCATTAAGGACTGTATAATGATGGATCTGCATTTGGGGTCAAGTTAAAGCTGTACAGGCAGCCCTCGTTATAGCTCCTTCTCAGTTGTGAGTGATGCAGATTGAACAGTGTTCTACTGCTGCAGAATTTGGGGTTGTATAAATTTATGCCACAAGAAAGTCAGTAAGTCACAGCAATTTGAAGATCTGCTGAGCAGTAAAGTAAAAAAGAAAAAGCAAATCCAAGCAAAATCATCATGCAGTTGAAGAACATATCAGTACTGTCTGGATTTCAGGATTAGACAGCTTCATATCTACTATTAAACAGGAGAAGAAAATTCAGGTGCTTACAAGACACTCAGGACTATGTCTGAATATGAATTATGAAGCTGACTGAGAAACAGGTGTTTTTATTGGCTTAGCTGTAGCAACAGCCTGATAGGGCAGCAGTGATGGTGTGAACAAGCACCCTTGTCCCTGGGAAGGTCAGGAATCTACTTGTACTCATCAATTAATTGGTTAACCTATGATTCAACATGTCTAAACCACTGACAAGTGTTTGTGAAGTATTTCAGCACTGCTGAAGCACTTGGGCATTCACTGTAAGCAACAGGAGGAAATTTTGTCATTGAGCAGCTCCTGGGCTTGGCAAGACCTCACTTTCTCTGCTTCCCTGTGCTGCACCTTCGTTTCCTCCCCACCAGCATACACAGCCTTTTTTGCAGCTCAGTACCTTTCTCCAGTCACTCTGCTGCTGTCTTGTGAGGTCCTTAATCTCAAATGCATTAAATTGGAATTATTCTGGGACCTGCTAGCCTTCACATCATTAATTTGGCTGCCCATGAATCAGGGTGGCTCGTTAAAGGAGTTTTCCTCCCTGTGGCCCTGAGCTGGCGGGCAGAGCCCTGGTACTGCACTCCTCAGGAGAGGGTTTGTTTTCAATTCCTGATAGGTGCCTGTTTCTG
>VYZT01011937.1:229-19525 GCA_013400735.1 Pomatostomus ruficeps
AACCCCCCGCCCGTGTCTCCTCTCGCCCAGATGCTCGCGGCGGCGGCAGCCTTGGTGTGCGTGTGCGCGGCAGCCTGGTGCAGCCCGGCGGCGGCGGCGGCCGGGGGCAGACCGGACAGCGGCAATTTTCTGGACGATAAACAATGGCTCACGACCATCTCCCAGTACGACAAGGAGGTCGGGCAGTGGAACAAATTCCGAGACGTAAGTTCAGCCCTTCCACCCTGCCAGCCGGCGGCCGCGCCCGGCCCGCTCCCGCTGGTTCCGTTCGTGGAGGGCATCCCTTGGGGAGCGGGGGCTGAGGTGCAGCCTCAACTTCCCCCCTTCTCCCCGAATTTTAGTTCTTATTTTAATTCCCTGCGGCGCCTCGGCGAGGAGGATGGGGGTCCCGCCGAGCAGTTCACGGTGCGCGGCCGCCGCGAAAGGGCCAGGATCGCCCGGCGCACCCCGGGCCGTACGGAGCGCCCCGCCCGCACCTTCGGGGCTCAACGGGTCGGGCCGCGGGAGCCCCTTCCCGCCCTGCGGGTCGCCAGGCGGTGGAGGGGGGCCCACGTTTGTCCTCCCTCCTCCCATTTCCCGCCCCGCTGCGGGAAGGGATGCGGTGGGGCGCGGGGCCGGGGCAGGGGCTCGCTCCGCCGGTGCCGCCCGGGGCAGAGCCCCCTCCCTCCCCGGGCACCTGGCAGCGGTGCCGGGCGGGACCCCCGCGTCTCGCCGTGCCCTGTCACAAGTGCCGGCGGGCGGGGGTGGGCAGAAGGAGCAGCGCTCACGGTCGGGGGTTGCGGTGTCGGGGATGCGGGGCATCAGCGCTGTGGGGGCACCGTGTCCGGAGCGCCGTGCTCGGAGCCCGGAGCAGCAGCCCCAGCCTGACCCGAATCTCATTAGTTACGAAACCTGCCGCTGTAAGGTGGCTTTGTGCTCAGCGCGCTTCGCCTGTGCGCCGAGTTCGGGCTGTGTTTGCTGCAAGTTCAGTGAAACACTACCATTTTTCAAAAGCCGTTCACATTTCTTTCTGTGGAAAAGATTTTCTTTGATCATCTGGTATCCTGCATCCCTTGGTATCACTTTTAAAAATCCGAATTCCAACCATGCAAAATAATTTTCTATTTTCCTTACTGCTTAGCCTACTGTATTTGTTTGATTTGGTGTAAAGCATTGATTTGGTTTGCAACTTCAGAGGCAACAGGTTTCTTCTTGTTCTACAGCTTGCCGGTGACTGCAGTTTGCTGTAGCAAACTGAAGTAAATCTCTCCAAGAAGTCTCTTATTTTTCTGAGACTCGGAGTGACTTGTGATGCATATATCTTCTACCTTTATGTCTGTATTGCATGTGGGATGCAAACTTGTCTATTTATCTTAAGCAACTACAAAAGAACTGCTAGAGTTGTGGGAGAACTTATTTTCCAGTAGTTTTTATTGAACAGCATAATTATGGTGTTTGAGAACACTTCCAATCAGTATTCAGATATTTTTGTTTGCCTTGAATATCTTTAAAAAAAAAAAAAAAGAGCTTAGGTACATGTAAAAAATACCTGTTCAGTGTGCTGTGCTTTGGGACCTGTGATTTTGGGAAAAAAAAAAGTTGCCAAAATCTGGTGCTATAGAAATGTTCTAGGATTAAAGGCTACTGCTAGAAAACTCCAAAATAAGTACATCATTTAGGTTTTGTAATTGGGCACAATCATTTATGTAAGGACTAACCTGCAAGGCTGAGGAAGCTAAGTGCTCTCTAATGCCTGTTTCCTGGGTGCCACTGATATGTACTGTAATATTGGATATTAGCCAGATAATTTATTCTGTGACAAGTAGGTGTCCCCACGGGTTTTAAGAGTGACTGCTTTGAGGAAGTACTGCATACAGATTCTTCTGAGGCAATTTGCAAATATACTGGCTTATTTTTACACTATAAGTTTTATAGGGCTGGTACTTCAGTGAAGAGTATGCTTTTATTTCTTGTGCAGAATGCTTATGTCCTATTGATTGGTACCCAGTCTCAAATATTTATGGATGGTCCTAATACTTCACAAGGCTCTCCCTTTAAAGCATGGATAATTTTCAGTAATTCATAACATATAACAGTAAAAAATCCCAAAATTTTGTTATTCTACCTGTACAAGAATGCATTAGAAGAATATCTTGTAAGAACAGTTACCAGTTATCATATTTAAATATAACATGGTAGAGAAGTTTTAACATTGTACATTTTTATATAATTAGTAAATTTACTTGTGCGACTGTAGTTTGTTGGTCTTGAAATTGTGATTAGCAATGTAATGAGTGATTCAGATGTGGCCTCGTGTTAAGGAACAGGACAACAGCATTTGAAACATATGTAGGCATAACTGTCTTGCAGAGTTAAAATCAAGGTATGCAAGGCCCATGTTTGTAATTTAATTTGCTGGTCAGAGTAGGATATTTTTTGCAGGCTTTAAATACTCTACAGATGTAAGGGTGAGATGAAATTCTGGTGTGAAAAGAAGTATTTAAAGGCTTAACTTAAGACTTAACTGACAGGACTGGTTAACATGAAAGATAATGACCCTGACTTCTGGCTCATTGGCTCAGTTTCTTAAGGGTTTTAGATCACACTGAGAAAGAATACATTCAGAAAGGGAACCCTTACAGAACCTGATAAACCAGGATATGGCATTTTATTTGTAAAAAACCAAAAACCAAGCCAAACCCCAAACCTAGTGCTCTTAACATCCTCTAAAATGTCAGTTTTGTCAGTAAGTTTTATTAATGTGAGATTATTAGCTAAGATCTTTTCAGTACTTTGTACTGGCAGAACTGTAACTGAGTCTTCAATTCTTTTGAAAGGTCCTGATCATTTTGACAAATCTTTTGAAAATAATGACATATGTCTAGGCAAGAACTGTGCCTTAATGTGTAACAGTGGGAAACTGGATGCGTGTTAGAGGCTACCTAACTTCCCACTTCTTGTGCAAAAATTGAGAATAGTCTCATTTTTAAATAGGAGACATTCCATCTTAAAGATGGGGGAGATGGGATATGTCAAAAATCAACTCCCTTAAGTTGTATGGGCAAGTCAAACATTTTGCGTAATATACAGGGTTGCGTTTACTTTTTGCCTGAAGTAGCTGGGGAGGAAGAGTTTTTAACCCAGTCTTAGTGCTGCTGCAGTCCATTTGCTGAGTAGCTGAAGCTATTCATGTCTGTCACTAAAATAAATCTCAGGGTTGATGTGTTTATTAAGGTTTCCCAAGCTGCCTGGTTAGGCTGCTTCAGCAGCCAGTGGTGTCACAATGCTGGGAGGTTCTAGCCCATGGGAATGTATCCTCTGTTTATTTCAGGCTTGGGAATTGAGGCTTTTCAGTAGGTGTTGTTAGGGGTATCTTCATTCATATTTTGTTACATTTGATAATGCTTTGTGTTAATGGTTTTATCTATGATGATTGCACTAGACATTAGATAAATATATACATATATACTGTAGTTTGTCTGAAATAAAGATTGTTCTTTTTGAAAAATGTCATCAAGAAATGGCATTACATTTATACTTTCTGACTTTGAACATCCTAAATCTTATCTAGCAAACCTTCATTACTCATAATGCTGTAAATCTGTGGAGAAAAACAGAATATAGGAATTATTTTTCTCTTTCTGATTACTTTCCATATGTTTTTAATCCTAGAGCAAAACACAATGGCTTTGTTTTTTAAAATCCCTTTGTCTTTTTATATTGTCTTTACAGGCAGTTGGACAAAATTGCATACAACCATAGTTGTCTGTTGTATCACTATCTGAAAGTCTTTCAGGCTTTCTTTTCAGAAATTTCAATTTTTATTTCTTTAAAATACAATGAAGCAACATTTTATAGAGTAGCTCATTTTAGTAATTGATATTTGTAAACAGTGTCTTGTGCATTTGAGTTCATTAAAAAGATTATATGGTAAATTTTACTTGCTGCTGGAAGAGAGATTTTTGGGTCCTAACTTGCTTGTTAGTGATTTATACTTTCTCTTTTCAGAGGTCATAATCTAGGTGATTATTTTAAAATTTAAGTTGATAAATGAGCTCCACAACTCAACTGTGTCACAATGTCGCTATGAAATAATAGGATTGGTTGATCATTGTAACCAGCTGCATCATACTACAGTGTTAACTATCATCCCACTGTGTTAATACAGTTATCAAAGGTAAAGAAGGTAGAAGAAAATTGAACAGACCTGAAAACCAATCAGCTCTGAAGAGGAAGTTTGCACCGGTAGTGCTCCTTTTTACTCTGTTTTGTTCTGGGATGTTACTACATTGACCATCAAATGTATTGCATTCTACAAGATGTGCCAAGTTTGGGCAGCTTGTGTTGGCTTCCCAGAGGATCCTTTTGGAAGTATTTAAAGAGTATGTTTGTTCAACATTAGTGAAAACTAGACCTCTGTGTTTGGAAAGGAGATAAATCAAATACTAGGTCTCCATGCCAATTCAATAATAGCCAGCATTCATTATTCCCTTGTCTGTTTTGGAGGTTTAAGGCTTCTCAGAAGCAAACACTGCCCCTCAGCTAAGCTCCACACCGACTGTGCATTACTGATGTGAGCAGAACATCTCTGTCCAGCTGTGGATCACAACTACAGCTTTGTACAACCAAGCAAGCCAAAGGCCCTTTCAAAAAGGATTCATCACAAGTTCTTTGCACTTCATTGGGGGATTACCATGGAAATATTTGGAAGGTTTTTGTGCTTCCAGATTGGAGCCCCAGTAACTTTACTTGAAGAGGAGTACTTCTGTTCAACAAGTTTTTGCATTGGGCAAGAAGCCTTCCTAGTTTATGGAGGATCCTAAATGTGCTTTAGAGGAAGTCAGTGTTTAGGATTGGATAGTTCAGCACTCATTGTCTTTACTCTAACTCACGTTAACTCTCTAGTTGTGAAAAAAGGTTTGGTAGTCTTATTTCTTCAGTACTTTTTATGGTTCAGGGTAAAGAACCGTATTATTGGGTAGGGCAGCTCTTTTACGACATACGTATGATCATGACAGCAGGAAAAAATGGAATTGCAAAACATGAAAGATTGCCTTCTTCAAGTTGCCTTAGGCCTAAGTTAAACCAAGAACTTGTAATAAGGTGAAGTTATTTTGCAAATAGGGCATTGGATCTTTTCTATGTGCCAGTCCGTTAGCTGAAACTTACTGGCACTTCTAAAGTAGTATCAGTCACTTTTTTTCCTGTGACTTACTCTATATGATCTGAGTTTTATTAATATGATGGAGGAAAATGTTGAAGTCTGGAAGGTCTGACTGAAATAATAAGTACTTTACCTGTAACTACTGACTTTGAAATGAAACTAATAATGATTTGACCACTCTTTTTTAAACTAAAATATGGGAAAGTGTTAGGAATTTTTATTAATTTTAATTAATTAAGGAAATTTAAGAAGCTATTGAATTGTTCATGACTTCTAAATTGAGCGGGACAAATTATAATGGGAAAGAGTAAAGAAATCTTAATTTTTCCTTCTATATTATAGACAAAGGCTTCTAATTTTTATATGTGCTTTTAATTCATTCTCAAGTGCAGGTTCCTTTTTTCTTTCACATGATTACTTTTCCTATGGTCTGCTTTTGCTGCCTGTTTCTAGTGACAAATATTTTTTTGTCTGAAAAGGCAGAGTCTACTAATCTCAAACTATTGTTAATATTGAACTCTTAAATGTCTCTTGGAAGGCAGTAACTTGGAAGCTCTTTACATAGCTAACGTTTAGAAGTTAAGTAAATGGTAATGTGCTTTTCCTTAGATTGCCCTCATAATCTAAAGTAAAGCTGATAACATTGTTTCATCTTATCTTTATCTCCTTTCTCTGAAGAATAATCTTTATTTTATATGCTGTAGGTTATTTAGTGGCTATGGATACCCAGTCTTTTCTTGTCTTTCCATTAAATCTTATTGGGATTGACTCTAGCCATCTGTGCTTATTATAGTGTAGTATAAATAGCTTTGTAATACACAAATAGACAGTAACAGTAACAGAAACTGCATTAGCTATCTTGGCTTTACAGTCTGAAAGGAAAGATGTCTAAGAGGTTTTGTAAGGGGTGGCAGAATGAGCAGAATTAGAATATTTTTAGACTGACACCATTAATTCTTTTCCCCTATCTCCTCTCTTTCTATTACTTCGTAATAATTGAAGCATTTGATGTAACTATCTGCAGAAGAGAATAATAGTTTGGGTTAGTATTGCAAGTGTTGGTGAGTTTCTGAGTGTGACTCCTTCCACTGAGTTGAAGTGGTTGTGTGTTATTTCTGTGTCATGTCCATGTTGTCCTGACTCCTGCTGTGTCCCTGCATCCCTCCCTTCCCTGCAAGATATGCTGAAGGAAATCCTGGTTACTTTTTTGGTACCTAACTTTAGAGCAACTCCCATGTATTCAAGCATAAGGAAACTTCTGTTCTAACCAAGGTATTTCTATCACTTTTCTATCAGTATTGAAGAAGTACCCTGCTAAAATAGCTGTAGTTTAATTTTGTGTTAATTTTTCTAATGGAGACCTTTTGAAATATTTGATATTGATGTTAGAATAGTGTGTCTCCTATTGCTTGTTGTTTCTCTATTATCCTATTTGTCTTAACCTGACATATTTTAATGTCTAAGTAACCAGAGAGAGCTTCTTTTTTTTGCATCTGTAAGCCCCACTATACTTGATGCTAAAAATCTTGCCTGTTTGCTTTAGAAACAAATGCTATGGAGACAATGCTAGTAAATGCTAGCATAGTGGATTGTATTAGAAGTCTTTGTAATTTTCATAGTTCTTGAAATTTGATTTCTGAAGGAGAAAATTTATGGCTAGTAATATCAGTGTTCAGAGCTTCATTGGGCATTCTTACCTAATTTGAACAATCTTCAGTTATTTGTTTGATTTTTTTTTTATGGTGTTTCACTTTTACTTTCCCATTTCATACTGATAGATTACAGTAAGGAAAATTATGTAGAAATTAATGATGTACCTAAAAAAGGTGGTGCAGTGCAAGTTAGCAACCTTGGACAGGACACAAGGAGAGCTAGAATCAACTGATAACCCATGACAAAGCTTTTACATTACAATGAGGGTGTGATTTCACTGCTCTGTTACTGTCTGTACAAGTGGCTGCTTTAACAAAACACAATAAGAGAATGGGTTTAAAAGATTTAAATCATTCAAACTTTTTGGTATTTTACCACTTCCAGAAAGTATTATCTTAATATATCGTTATTAAAGACTATCCAGTGCTTGACATTTTGCTGCAGAAAATTCTTATGAACTAATTTTTTATTTTCCCATGTCATACATAATCATTGACTCAGAAGAGCCTGTCAGTTTTCAGGTTGTTCAGTATCTCTCCAAAGAAGTTTGCAAGTCATCAAACAATTTTATGTAGTGCGCTTATTCTGGGGCCTGCACACAGCTGAAAACAAACTCCTTTGACATTTTTGTGCTTGCACTTGATGATGAAATTCATTCCAATTGTTAAATCTTTGTAGCATTGCAGTGAGAAGTACAGAACTTAGTCCTTGTCATATGCTACTGCATATGAAAAATGATCTGTGTTTTACCAGCTATTCATTAAAACAGAGAAAAGTTATTAATATGAAGAGTGTGGGGATCTATATTTAATGATGCATATATGTTTGAGAATTTGGCAGGGCTTGTGTTGGTTCTGAAACATGACTTCAGGAGAAAACCCCAACAGTAATTCTTAGGAGTGGAATCAATTGATTGGTAAGTAAAGCATCAGTGACAAGAATTCATTGTAGAAAATGCCCTTCCAGCCTTTTGTGAAAGAGTAAATTAATCACTTTGGTCAGATTTAGAAAGTCCACGTCTGTCCTGGGGTGACATTATCAAACCACTTTATTCCTTACCTGCCTGTTTAATGCCCACGGCTGCTGTACCTGTCAGACAGACCTGAGGGGCGGGGCCTGAGCTGGGGTCGGTTTAACCGAACCAGCACGTGCAAGGCAGCGATAAAAGCGGCTCGGCCCAACGGCCAAGGGGGGCAGCGGCTCTCAGAGAGGCGGCAGGTGGGCGGCTCTCAACCGAGACTTCATGAGGGGACGGCTCTCAGTCCTGTGCTAGTTTGAAAGAGGTTTTGTTTGTTTTTCCTTTCCCTCCCCCTGGCCTCCCTACCCTCCTTCCAGTCTCTCCAGCCCAGGGAGCTTGCGGGGTGGCCCCGGGCGGTCCGAGCTGCGAGGAACGCCAGGCCCATGAGTGAGGAGGCGGAGTCACCAAGATCCACCAGCTCTGCCCACTGTGCCATCAGCTCCTTGCAGGCACCCTTTTCCTGTTTTGTTCTCTTTGTTTCTCCCACTTTTGTTTTGTGTTAATAGATAGGTTTTTTTTCCGGGGTAATAAATAGTCACCTTTTTTTCTCCACTTTCATTTGCTGTTGTTAATTTGTTTCATTGGCGGAGGGAAGAGGGGAAACCCTTTTCGCTTTGGAGGAGGTGCTCATCCCTGAGTGTTTCCTCCTGAACACCTTTGTCTCCCAAGCCAAGACAATGTCAAACTCTGAGAACTCTTTGTATTCATAAAGTTTAGGGCCAGAGCAGACCATTGGTTTTGACAACATGCTTGCCCTTATATAGTGGCTTATTTACTTTTATCCTGACAGATTATATTACACCCAAAAATTCTTGTTTGGTAAAAGCTTTTCAGGTTTCAAGAATCTTTGTGTGCCACTGGCACAGATTAAGGTTTGATCTCTAAGGCCTGCACTGTGAGGGAATTAATTAGCTGCAGTATTCCCAGATGATCTAGGCAATAGATTTATGCTGTTTTGCAGAAGAATAAGGAAGAATACTATTTAAATTCATACTGATCTGATCTGGAAGTGTTTCCTTCTTTAGCCTAAATATGACGATGACTGGGATGAGCGCTTGATTTTTCTTATGCTAATTTGCTATTTAAAAGGCTTTCTTTTCTACTGTCTTGATAGAATTTTCTTGTGTGCATTGTCAAATGCCAATTGCTTTTATGTGAAAAATCACAAATGATGTTGGAATGCAAGCCAGTTCAAATCTTAAGGAAGATAGAGAAATGGCTTCAGAATTTTCATTAAGATAATAACCAAGATACATATTCATTGTCTTAATCTGGTGTTCAAGTCTTTAAGCATACTAAGAATTAGATACGCAGACTTGTTAGCAACATCCAGCAACAAAAAGCATGAATGTGAAGAGCTCCCACTTTCCAGAGCCAGCAAAGTGCTGCCAGATTGCACAGTGTGTTGCAAATAGTGCACAATATTTCATATGTGAACTGGATTAAAGCACACTAAGTGCATAACTCTTTTTCTAAATCTTATTAAATCTAGCTTTTCTCTTCTAAACTGTTAAACTGTTCAATTTTTTATACATGTACTTATTTTCACAGGTGTATATCTCTAACTTCACTCAGGAATTCTTGGTAGGAAGTTACAGGGTCAGGTTTTGTTGAACTCTGGTATTTGAGGCATGAGTGGACAGAATTTCTTTATGCTATTAAGAAAAAGACTCAATTATGTGAGGAGAACAGGCAGTTGGTTCCACCTCTGACATCCACTGATATTCATGGGCTCATTAAAAGAAAATATCCTCTCAAAGCATGCAGGGATATATGCCCAAAATTTCCCTGTAGTCACTGTAAGTAATGTCTTAGCCAAGTTAAGTGTAACATGATTATGAATCATGAGGTTTCTCTCTGAGAACTGCGGGTGTAGTCTCATGAAGACGGAGAGAGAGGGATCTGCAGAAGTAGAATTAACTATGTAGATTTGTACTGCAAATTGAATAATATAGACATATAAAACCTCAAAATGTTTCAGCGTTCTTCACTAGAACTGAATGTGTATTTATAATCTGGGTTCTGCACAGCAGTAGAACTGTGGTTTGGACAAAAGCTACCCTGTGTTTCTGTCTGTGCATACTTTTTACATATGCTGAATGTTTACAATTCCTCTCTCCTTTTTTCATTCCTGTGCAAAAATGATAGTTTCTTAGGGTGTATGAAACTACCACTTTTTTCATCGAAGTTTTCTAGATTTGGATTGTAGCACAGCTTCTGTAATAGAAGATATTTTTGAGTAACATAACTCTTAGGTAGACAATAGCATTTTTCCTCCAAAAGGTTCTAAAGTACTGGTATTATAGAGTATTTGATGTCCAGCACATGGAGAAGTTGAGCTGTTGTGTGGGTTTTGATTTGGTTTTCATTTTTTTTTTTTTTTTTAAATAATAAATGAATGATGCCATGTGTGCATGAGGACACACACACACATACATATGCCAACTGGTACCTCAGATCAATAAAAATGTAAAGTGATTTCACACTGTCTATCCCTTCTTCTAAGGAGCAAAATACCTCACAGAATATTAGAAGTATTTTATAGGTCCAACCTCACCATGTCTGCAGTTTTATCTTACCGTTTGATATCCCACTGATTGCAGATCATTTATGGATCTATACTGAAAGTGACATGGGTTTAACAATGTTTGTGGTGTGCGGAATAAAATAATAATTCTGAATTCATATCTCCGATTTGTGAGGCAGTTATCTGCAATAGTTTCAGTTCACTGACTGGAAGAACTACCTCTTTTTTTACATGCCTATAAATATCACATAAGAACAAGGCAAATGCTGCTACAAACATGTAGAGATTGTCAAGAAAATGTTTCTTTGAACTCCAGCTTCTCCAAGAAAGGTGGAAGAAGTTATAAAAATAATACTTAAAGAAAATGTGAGAAATTATTCTGTAAAGCAAAGCTGATGTTTGATTCTAATAGTGTGTATCTGGTTGTAAAATGTGATAGCATCTTACATAGTTTAGCTTTTAAAAAGAGTTTTCTTGTCAAACAGATATTCCTTTAGCTAGAAAGCAAGGGGTTCTTGAATTTTTTTACAGTTGGACTGTGGCTTTCCAGCACAGTTTGAGTGTAGTTGGACTGTTCAAGAGCATGAATGTTAGGAAGTCTTTTCCCTAAAATATTATAAGTTGTTGTCAAACATTATTAATAATAAAAAATTCTTCTGTTTAGTAATACCTGTATAGTGCTGCTTTTTCTACAGATATTTATGCTTTTATCTCATGCAGATAAAAGTTAGTAATTTGCACATGCTTAATTCCCCCTCAGACAGATCCTACTCTTGATTAGTTATATCAGAAAGATATTTTTATTACTGAAAAAGAGTACTAGTTGAAGCTAAAATTTCTGTAGCTGTAAAATTTTTCACAGTATTTATACCACTGAATTAAAGTACGTCAGTGTGCATCATTCATTTATACCACAATAAAACAAATTTAAGCTTGAAAATTAAGTAGATGTATTTTCAGATTTGACAAATGATTTTTTCAGTTGTTTTAACTTAGGTAGCTGTAGCCAAACAGCCTGCTTATTAGACCAAAAAAACCTGCCAAGAGTAATCAAGCATAGGGATGAAACAAAAGACATTGTGATGTATTATTTTATGTCTCGTGTTTATCAAGAGGAGTGGTTGATTGAAGGAAAATGAAGGAAAAAAAAGAAAATAATCTTCATAATGCTGAATTAATTATAATTTAAAATTTGAAAGGCATCAGTGATGTGTAGTCAGCTAACCCTATAATGTCTGAATTGTCAAAGAAAGTTATTCAAACAGTGTATTTTTAAAGAGTTTTGCAGGAAGTGAAATGTTTCTGCTTGAAGATTTATGATTGCTTTCGTTTCCCCAGTTTATCAGATCTTCACTGTGGATTTCTCTGGGATGGTGTTGTATTAGACTGCATATGAACCTGGTTTGCAAGGAGCCTTGTCTCATCGAGGTCACTGAGGATATGGTCACTGATGTTTGAGAGAGGTGGAATTATGCCAGTCTGCTTCTTTTAAATCATTATTTGACCATTAAGTCTACAAAACAGACTTCTGGATATATTTTGCATCTTTGAAAAAATGGAAAGAAATCAAACTTGAACTGGAGTACAAACTAAATCATCCATCCAAGGGCTTTTTCTCATTAGAAAATCCTATCTAGTGGTCTAAAGTAGTAGCAATACCAAGATTGTTGTTTGGTTTTTTTTTTCTTTTTTTCTACAATAGGTATAAGGGAATTCGAAGTTTGTTGCTACTTGTGAAGTAAAATGAAAACATTGTATCTTTAGTTTGCGAAGTTACTGTATTTGACTGGGGATTTTGTTTTCCTCTTCAATGAATTATTTTCCTGAGTAAGCTGTTGTTTCCTATTCTGTGGCTTTTCCCCCCGGCCTCCCCTCTTCAGCCATTTGCAAGGTGTGGGTAGAAAACAATCTTTCAGTTTCGCTGACCTGAATCAAAGGATTTAATTTTGGCTAATTCATGTCCAAGGATTTCCGTTTGTGTATTCAGAGTCTGTGTGTGGTTCATTTGCTGCATTGCTTCATGGAGTTGTAGGTAGGTGCCTCTGTGCCACCTTTACATGCCTGGCTCCTACAGTGAACTGCATATTGTGTGATTGCTGCTGTCCCCTTTTGCCAAATCACATGTTGCTCTGTGCAAAACAGTACAGAAAGTCAAGTCAATTGGAGGGTGACAGTTATGAAGCAGGAAAAAATAAAATCAGA
This sequence comes from Pomatostomus ruficeps, assembly GCA_013400735.1. Taxonomy (NCBI): domain Eukaryota; kingdom Metazoa; phylum Chordata; class Aves; order Passeriformes; family Timaliidae; genus Pomatostomus; species Pomatostomus ruficeps. The sequence continues at coordinate 12,773 of VYZT01011937.1, forward strand.
CAAGCATTAAAAAGGTGCACAGTACATAGCAAGACAATATTTCTGAGGCAAGATTTTCATCCTGTATCAGAAAGGCCATTTATATAGATAATAATGCTGTTAAAAACTAAAGCTGAGTAACCTGTTTTGCCAGAGGTATTAAAGCATCTGTTGCGTGGCTTTATTCTGTGGGAAATCACAGGGTCTATGACAAAGCAAAGTACTGGAATGGGTTTACACAGTAGTTGTTTCTTTCATCTGATGCTAGTGTAGATTGATCATCTGGTGTCGTTTATTCTTAGATGTCCCAAGTAAGGTGCAAGCCTGTAGGCAGAACAAATCAAAACCTAGTTTAGGTAAGATATACCATCTTTTTTGAAGACTGTATTTAATCTTTGTTCATATTATGGTATATCCCACTTATTTCGCTTGTCTTAAGTGAAGTTCTGTTGTACCTGTCTCAGATGTATTTTCTTAAAAAGGGATTGAATCATTTGATGTTTCTAACATTTCTATTTTCTTCTCATCATTATCCAGAAATCCACTAAGCTATTTGTTATTTCCCTCCTTGGCTAGGCAACACAATGGGTTGTTCATGTTCAAACATTTTCACTAAAATCAAAATGTTTTATGTAGTGACATTCACCAGAAAAGGAAAAATGAGGGTAGAATAAAATGGAAGTCAAAATTTTATTGCTGTTATATCAGCTGTAGGGATTTCCAGCATGTACTTTCTCCATAAGGAGATTTCTTTGACACTGGTCACAGTGATAAATGTCTTTGTCCATTCAACCTTTACACCAGGTTCAAGTCCCTGGTTGATCCAATAAACATCTCAATAGTTAGTGTTGCTTGGAGTCTCCAGGCAAGAACCAGTGATTTTATGCCTTTTCTACACCAGTTTATTTTTATGTATTTGCTATGAACTGGAAAAACAGGTGAGGAAAGAACTTCTTTGTCTTTCAACCTGGATATAAATAATAAAGATCACTCCTGGTTTGAACAGTTAAATACATGGGACTATGAACTCTGAAACTGAAGACCAACAGCAGCAGCTATCATTGGGGGGTAGAGTTAGTAAGCATGAAAACTCCCTGCCCTTCCTGAACACTGATTAGTGGAAAGCTGGGCAGTACAGTTGCATTGTATCAGAAGTAGAACTTCTTATCTAAAAAAACTGAGTATCAATTCAGATCAAAATTCCAGATTTTATCACTTAGGTCATGACTTTGGAAGAATTTTTCTCAGTCTATTTGAGATTTAAACTTTAAGTGAAAGTTCAGAGTTGGACTATTTTTTTCCTTTCTGACAAGTTGACTGTATGAATCTGGAAGTCTTCCTGCTTTCCTCCTCCAGGTTTAAGTTTCTTAAAGAAGGATTTGAGTGAATGGTGTGCTTGCTTAAGTTAAATATCTATAACAAGAATCTGTTTTATTTGTGTTTAGTTGTTGTTTTAGTGTATTCTGTGAAATTTGACTGTGACTCTTAGATAATGCTTTCCACTTTTCAAAATACAGGTACTTTTATATTTTTGTCATTTGGTGGGTGGTTGTTGTTTTTGGGTGGTGTTTTTTTTTTTAAATTTCATTTAGAAGGAATTATGTACCTAATTTCTATAACAAACCAGGGAATTTTGACAGGGAAAATGTCCTGTAAAAAGTGTAGGTTGTTCGCTGGGAAAAAGGTTTAAGAAATACTTGAGTTATAGGGGATTAAAAGGATGTTAAGGGCTTCATTCCAACAGCGTAAAATTAGTTAAGGGCTTAATACTGTTATTTAGCTGTGTGCTGCTGTTCTGAGCGATTTTTGTCTTGAGGTGTTAGGAACAGGTATTTGTAATGACTGGCTGGTATCTCTGCTGTCAAGTAGAGTTGTAGGACAGGGAAGAATCCTGAAATCTTCTTCAAACACTATGTATTCACTTTCTGAGAAAAGTTTAAGGAAAATATGTGAAGTCTTATGAAACAGCAGAATACTTAAGCGTTTTGCTAAATACAAAATAGTATTGCACCACCACAATAACCTTTGCTTTAAAGTTACAAAAATAACGCAAACATGAAATAATTATTCCATATTGTCCTTTGATTTACTGTTTCTCACCTAGGTCATTGTCATTGCTCAATTGATGTTGTTTTCTCTCTGTTTAATTTCTTGCACATGGCAATTAAATCAGCATTCTGGGGAGAAGACTTAAGAATAATTTAGAGGGTTTCTAAAGAAAAATTGCTGTTTTATGATCACGTAAGTATTGTTTCATGATAGAATGGAACAGCATAATTTGTGAGAAAATATTCATCCAAAGGCACTTGAGTACCCAGAGTTCTCATCTCATGAATGTCTAGTTACCCTATATAGGCAGTCTTTTGTATGTGTTTGTTTGGAGAAGTGGAATTTACCTGATTCTTTTACTAGATCAGATTCCTAGTTAATTTCTAGGAGTCTGTGTTTTACTACACTAAAAATAGCTTGCTTGTTTCCTTAAATCTCTTGGTAATGTGATGAAAATAAGACTGAGTGCCAAGTCTTAATTTTCACAAAAATTGTTAACATTTGAACACATTTAGTGCATCCTTAAATATCAGTGATGAAATTGTCAGGTATACTGATTTTTTAATATAGCATTTAATTATAAAGGTTCAATTTTAGTCCAGTACCATTGACCAATCCTTGGATAGGTTTCAGAGGGGTTCTGACACTGCATTTCTAAGCTGAACCAAACTGACTGTGTAGTTATCCTAGTTAATCCCTACTGGGACTATAGCTGATTGCTATATACTGAATTTGAATTTCTCACATCTTGAGTGCTCTGTGTTCTGTTCAGCGCAGAGTTTAGGCTTGTGGCTAATGTGAGCCTTGTGAGTAGGCTTTCTTTGAAATCACTTGTTGTGATCCCATTAAGTGAGATTATTAACTTGTGTTAAGATTGTTACTGTCTGGCCAGTTTCTTTTTTTGCTGTTCATTCCAGTAGCGTGGGATTATTTTTTAATAGATGAAATGGTTAAATTGTTTGCTTTTGGCATAGGTAATGCCTTATTTGTTGGTTTGATAAGACATTACTTTGATGTTTCAGAAGGTTAATCTCTGCTACTTTGGAAAGATTAATTGTAACACCAGTTTCAACAGCCTAATTCACATTTCATACACACACACAAAAAAAGGAAATATGATAAACTGTCAAACTGTTGTAGTATCTGATATTATTTGGTTCTTTTTTGAAGAAAATGTTAATACCACTGGGTTTTTTGACGACTGAAACTTGGAACCTTCTTTTAAATTAAGTTTCTCATTACTAATGCAATAAAAGTATCCAAAGCGTAGAATTTGCGGAGGGATCTGCCATGCAGGAGCAAATAATGTTAGTGCCAGTAAATGCCAGATCAAGTGTGTAAAAACATGTAGATTAATTTCTAGATTGTTATTTGCAGGTATAGCTATCCTGAACAAACACTATCCTTTCAATATTTTAAAGTTTATTCAAGAGGAATATACATCAAGAAACCCAAAATCTTTTCAGTAGTTAACGTAGTTTATCTTATTTAGACATGTTTCAAAATTTTATGTTAAACTGTAAATGTAAAAGTAAGATTGTGCTTGAATTTAAGATGGCACTCAGTTTCTGCAGCTTCAGCTATGTGTCCCATCTTTTTAGTGTACTCTCCTGTGCCTGAAAATTCTATATTTCCTTTATGTCTCGACACAAACCACTCACACCTTCCTGTGACATAGCTCTTTTGAAGTTAAACATTTCTGTAACACACAAATCAACAGTTTATTTTGAACCCTGGCTTACAATCCATGAATTGTAGAAACACGCCTTATTTCTAAACTTCCTTGTTCTGCTGCAGATGTGGTTTTGTTGTAGATCATTCACAATAACTTGCTGAAGAATAAGCAATAACTAATCAAGAACAGCAGAAATCAAGATCATGACCTCATTTTTTTATATCCTAGGGGAGCACTTAGTATATGAATTGTAACTTGAATATCATGAGCTATGGGCCAGATGTCTTTTAGCAGCCAACTCCCATAGTTTATGTACTTGCATTCAGCTAGAGCTGCTGCTCTGAAGGCACTATTCTGAAATAGATTTGTGTGTTTTTTAGTATCTTGGGAAAGTGTTGTGTTGTTAAGAAATTGTTTCATGTTCTGTAGGGCTATTGATGAATTCAGCAGAAGATGAAAGTAGCTTTTAAATTGAACGCATGTAGAAAGCAATCAGTTTCTAGACAGAAAATAACCTTATTCAGTGGGACTTCTGTATAGTTTTCTTACAAAATGTGGACTTTTTGATGCAAAATTAATTGTTTTCAGCAGATCTGATGATTTTCATTGAAATGTTTGACACTGTAAACAGTCAGTTTGTCTTCATGAAGACTTTTATTGGAGGAAGTGAAGTTACATTTATTTGAGAAACATGGTGTGGAAAGTTAGTTGCATGCTCATGGACTTGTAGTTACAAGCACTATCTGGGGAAGAAAAAATCACTAGCAGTACTGGTGATTGTGAGAGGTTGTACTGGTGTAAGGTTCTCATGGGTAGCAGTGAATTCAAGATAGAACTCTGACCTAAGAACAAAAATGAGGTACACTATCAGATTATTAAAAAAGACCCCTGTATGAAACCTGATGACAACTTTTGCATGGAAACTAAGTATGTGGTGTCTTGCTATGTATGAGTGCTATTAGGCACTTCCAAATCTTACAGTTGTTTTGCAATGCTAAAATTTATTTGTGGTCAGTGTGTTTCTTGGTTATTTCTGCAAGTACCTTGCTGCCCCATATCACTGGAGTGAGTGTGATACTACAGTGTGGTTTCACAATAGGCATCATATTTCTTGATGGATTTTGGTGATAGATTATATGTAGAGATATATGTGATTCTTAGCTTGTGTTTTAAAAAGCCCAAACTCAAATGACTAAGCAACCAAAGAAGCAACTTGCTGTACATAATTAAATTTTCTTGTTATTAAGTTAGCATTTGGATTGGGTTGCTTGGTGAATAATTATTTCTTTAGCATGCATAGTCCATGCTTTCTGGTAATTTCATATACTTTGCATCTTCATATATTTTCCTGTTTGTTTTTACTGGTCTGCTGCAATGTTTTTCATATCTTTGTGTCTTGTGTTTACTTTTGTGTTGCTTTATTAGATAACTAATGGAACAAAAGAAGCTGAGTGCTTCTCTAGGGGAAACAGGAAGATAAAATGTTGATATATATACAACAAGCACTAGAAGGATATTCTCACTGATGTAAAAAATTACAGCGACAGTATGGTGATTTCTTCATAGCTGGATTTTTAAAGCCAGTGTTATGTGTTTTTAGATTTATTTAGGCGCAAAACAGCAGAGCAAATATGTGTCTGTTTGCAGGAGGAATGGGGTTTTTTTAGTGTGTGCATATGTATGCATATGGTGTATTTTTTTGGCATAAAAGTTCTTCTCTTTTTTTAAACTGCAAGAAAAAACAGATGAGGCCAGATGATCATTTTACATAATCTTTAATTCTAATGTCAGAGCTAAGCCTGAGGAAAGGGTATTGTAGGTTCTTTTTATTAGATACCTTGCTATATATGGTGTGGCATAAATTAAGTTTGTAGGAAAAGTAAAAACTTTTTTGTTTGTTTGGTTTTGTTGGTTTTTTTCTTTCTTTTGCAGTCAAGACTTCTAAGTTTTCATTACTTTGCTTTCAAAAGACTCTTGCAAAAATACTGACTTGTTAAGTTTGTCATGTGTATAATTAAACCTTTTGTCTCATAGAAGTATTTCATTTAAGTTGGGAATGTTAGGAAGACTTAAATCAGTTTGTGATAAATGGACAGCATATTATCCTTCCTGTATCAATTATAGTGAGTATAGAGAGAACCTTGGAATATATAGTGAGTATAGAGAGAACCTTTTCTCTCCAAATGAAAATGGAAAATCTTACTAAAACTCTTTATTATTTGTTTCAAACATATTTGTCATCAGGGCATCTGCCACTCCTGTGGGTATTAATTTCTACTGAGTACTTTTTCTATCACGGATGGAAATACATCTTTGAGTTTTATGTTGAAGAGTTATAGACACAGGTAATATTTTTCTGAAGTATGAGTAATCTTGTGAATAGAGTCCTGATTACAAAATTGCTAACAACAGCTGATATATGTATATGATGATTAATGTAAAATAAGTAGGTATTGAGAGCAAATGCTTTAACTATTCCTTCTACTATCTCCCTGCGGAGAGACTAAAGGTGCATCTACATGGCAAAATGCTCTCAAGAGATACATGTGATGAGTGAAGGTATGAAAGTAGTAGTAATAATATAGAAACAGCATAGCTCTAGTAATGCAGGGATTTAAGCATGCAAGTTTATCCTGTTTCTGAACAATGTCTATAAATGCAATCTATCCTTACACTTTCAGTGATTTGGGTATTTGAATTTGGTGCGGAGAGGTGATTTGAATGGGTCTATGTGGTACTTTGAACAAAAGGTAGTTTTACAACAAAGTGTTAAGTGCCTTTGTATGAAGGAGCTTAATATAAACTTCATTTTTACTGCCTCCAAGTGAAAAGTTAATGCAGAACAGTTAGCCAGCTTGCCTGTAGGCAGCAGTTAGTCCATTGAGCTTATTTTTGAATGACAGTCACGAAACAAATACATGTATTGTGGCTAGCAGGATATGTATTACTCTGGCTTTTGAAACCAAAAAAAGTTCAGTGGCACCGTTGTAAAAGTAGGTTGTTGGTGTGCAATTATTTGGAGACAGCTGAAAATCACTGCTATTATCAAA
>VYZT01011941.1:1512-27203 GCA_013400735.1 Pomatostomus ruficeps
CCTTTTGAGAAACAGAGAAAACAGGACAACTGTAGATAGTTATGCCATGCATGCAAATCATTAATACCCAAGTGGGAGGGGGAAGCTAGCATCTTCACTGCCCACAGGCAGTATCTTTCCAGCCATAGTCACCACAACAACATTAGCTGAAATCAGCTATGCAGGGATTCCCCATCCTCTTTTAACAGAGAGAGGGGATCTACGGTACATAAATTGTTCTCTTTTTGTTCATGACTAGACTTGAGGTGCCAGATAGCTAGCTGTTTCCAGTCAGTATGAGGTTTACTGGGGGAAAAAGCCCTGGGTATGAAGGGTCAGTCGGTGCTTTAATTTCTTTGGCATCAAGATTTCAGGAACTACTTTTACTTTCTGCCTTTTGCAAGGAAAGCTAGAACACTCATGCAACCTTTCCGAGGAGACATAAAAATTATTTCACGTATCCTCTGCAGAAAGTTCATGAGCAATTTATTTAATCATAGGGAGTTTTATAGACAGTTAACAGCCTAAGATAATCTTTCTTACCTGTTCTAGCCAGTATTTGTGCATACCCTGTTCATCCTCACAGACCTTCAAATTTGGATGTCCACATGTAAACACTGTCTAGGTTTGGAAGAAACAGATCAAAGACTATCCTTCACAGCTTCAATGTTTCCTGTGTTTACCATCCCCGCAAGCGAACACTTTACCACATTTTAAAAAACTCCAAAACATCTACAGTTTGGGGGAAGGCTCTACTAGAATTAAAAATGTTTTAGAATAATTAATTAAATTGGAACAATTTTGAATGTGGACATCAGGCTACTCCTCCAAAACTTCTGTGTGAGACTGTTATGCTAAGTATGGAGAGATTTCACTGCTGCTGTGTTTGTTCAGCAAAGAACATCCTGGCAAGTGAAAAATGCAAGCACACAATGAAAGATTCGTGAAAACAACACTGGAAGCAGGCAGCTCAGTTTCATACTGCAAATTTTTGGCAGACATTCAACGCCTTCTGCTGTTTTGCTCACAAGCACATCTATCTGTGTGATGTCACCAGATTCGGTGAGGGAAGGAGCCAGAACAAATTGGACTGACAGTGTCTTACAGCCTGCCAGCCTCTCAGCACATGCTGTTACTATACAAAGGTTTCTAGAAACTAAATGTGCCTTAAAGATTCAAAGACTGTACACTCTCCTAAAGGCGACTACAGAGAAGTGCCTACGGAAAAAGTGTGTGTGTGTGTGTGTGTAATAATTTTACAATCTCAGTTTCAGCCAACCCATCTGCTTTGTAGTCTTCTTAATTTAGGAAACCTGAGGTTAGGAAATGCCTCAAAACTCACAGTCAAGTCTGCAGGCCACGGTGTCACAATGGTCACTGTCAATAACGTTAAAGCACTTTACTCTACAGACATTTTAAAACCATCTGGGGCTCACTAGATACCAGGACTGTCTTTGGCCCATCATCACATATATGCTTCTGGTAATCACTGTGGTTGGAATTGAGTGGGTATAGAATTTAAACCAACATAAAAGAAACACACTCACACCAACTTTTTTTTGCTTTGCTCTTTAAGATCCCCTGAATGTGAGCCCTCTAGAAGCAATGGTAGATGGCTTCTGAGAATTCACACTAGGTAATGCTTTTTTGTGTTATCTGTTTTTAAGCAAGTGACAAATCATTACTCCTCACTTTAAAAAGCCCATTCTGTTGTAAAGGTTTCCCTCATAAGCTGAAGCTCCTGCAAAGTGCAGATGAACCAAAAAAGACAGAGGGGAAGTACAACCTACACCACACAAAAAATTATTTAAAACATGAGAAAACATATTTCAGTGAGCAGGCCACCACACAGCCTGGATTCCATGCCTTTTGGATCAGTGGCTGGAAAGGAAAACTGCTTCAGTTCCATGCCTCAATAAACTCAGAACCAATTAATTTTATATTATCAAAGTAATTTTACAAATTGTGTGGGCTTTTTTGCTGTACATAGAGAAAACTGCACAATTTAGGAAATACTATTCAGTAATATCAACTTACAGCAGCAACGGTTAATAACTAACCCTTCTTCTATAAAAGCTACTAAATCACAACTCTTAATGTTCCCTCCAGACAGTATAGTGAAGAAAAAATATGAAGCAATGGACAGTAAACACAGAAATTCCTTAAAATATTGGTTTTGCTCAAGAAAACAATGCTAAATATATTTTAAAACACTGAAGAAAAGCTATTACTGTAACACATGTATGTATGTTTCTGTGTGTAAATGGATATTGTCTCCAACTCACTTGTTGAATCTCACTTGAAAGGAAGAAGCATATTTATATGGCAGAATGATGGCCTAAAACATGAGACTACATTGAAACAAATGTAAGGGAGAAAAGATAAAATAGCATACAGAAGAAAGGAACAAGGATGAAATACATACCTCGTCTTAAGAGAAACATATAGGGTCATTTAAATAGAAAAATTAAAGGACATTTTTAAAAAATGCTGCTGTTTGATGAAGGACTAATACAATGGAGAGAAAATCTGAAATGCTGCTACAAGAGTAATGGCCAATAGATACTAGTGAGGTATATATGGGCTGAATTTTATGCAGTGGTTATTGACATCTGGAAACCAACACAAAAAAGCAATGTGAATAGTGTCTAGGGCTGACATTCAAACTGAAGAAATTATCTTGCTATCAGATATGCACATGGTAAAAACTTCACAGAATGTCAACTGGAAATGCTTAGACAGTCAATTTTTAAATAACCTTCCCAGAACTAACAAGTCCTCTAATCAGAAGATTAAAATAGTTCAAGATTTTTTAGTCACAATCAGAATCACATGCCAAGACTTCCTGACTGCAAACTCAGATTCATCTGACTGCGAGATTCTTGGACAATGAAACAAGCAGTAAGTTACAACTTCTCATCCAATGCCAGAAACAGTATTAGAAGCTGCTCCAAGAAAAGGTGTTCACACAGTCAGAAAAAATTGGTGAGGACAGAAAAATAAGTCAAATTTATACATCAAATACAGAGAAAACCAAAATAGGTGGAATAGAGGCCAACATGACCAAATCACAACTCACTAGGATAAATGTAGTTTGAAATCCTAGAACAAGGAAATACCCACCTGCTTCAGAGGCTGAAGGACTCAGCAGTCTCACACATAATGTTTGTTCACCAGAATTTGTTGACTGCATGTTTGGACTTATTTTAAGAGCATGGGACCTATTTTTCAACTAAAATGGCAGTACTTCATTTAATAAGTACTGCTTTTTAACGTTTTTTTCCCACCACCACTATGACTTAAGATAAAATTGCTGAGAAACTAGAAGAAAAGCAGCGACAGAATGACCTGTCCTCATTCTCTCTGCTGTTTCTTCCCTTCCTACACAACAAAGCGAACACTGGAATCAAGCTATTATTTCTTTATCAATATTCTCCATCATCCACTCTATTCCCTGTCTGACTAGGCCTTAAAGCTCTGTAATAAATACAATTCCTTTATTAACCAAACTTCAGAGAGATGTCATTCTCTATCTGTCAATAATCTACTGAACAGAAAGGACTGACAACATGGATCCAGCCAACATGTTGGACTAGTCTCCTCCTTTTTAACCCGCTGTCCTATACTCAGCTTCTGTTGAAACTGTGTCAGAGAACGCTGTTAAAAAGACTTCCTCCACAGTAGCACCCATTGACACAGGTACTCATCACAACATCTGATGTCTTCTCACAGTGACAAACTTTGCCTCTAACTTATCATAACTCCAGCTACTGCCAGAGTCACTCTTGGTACCACTCAGCACCATTCCACACTAAATGCATCAGTTCATAGCATCCATTCACAGGTGTCCATGGCAATAACATTTAGGACCTGCTTACATTTGCTCATTTACTAAGAGCTACTTCACCTGTTCACTAAATTCACAAGTGAATAAAGTTCAAAGTAATTTTTTAGCACTTGGGTTTCCAGAGTTACATAGTGTACAGATGGAGGCCATCTGTTATCAACCACATGGTTTTTTAGACAGAACTACAGACTTCTCTTCCACAGAACCAGCTGGAAGAGAGCGAATCCTAATCCTCCTCCAGCTGGGAGCCCAAGCTTGAAGAGTGCCCTTGGAGAGATGCGTGAGCTCTCAATATGTAATTACAATGTTCTGGTTGCAGATCATTTATGTACTCCACCCCACACAAATCAATCAACAAATAACTTCTTTACCAGTAATCACACAGTTCTTTCACTTAAGACACGGATTTAACAATTATTAACTTTAAACACGCACAATATAGCAATGCTATATGGTATTCTTAAAGGCCTTCAAAACAACTATGATGCCCTCAAAGCATATGAACTTTCTAAAAAGATAGAAGTTTGGCTTCATGCGAGTTTATGAGCACACATGTGATCTAGAACTACTATTGGGCAAGAGGGAAGCCCTGAAGTATGCTGCACATATAACAGCCCAGTTAAAGGGATTGATAAGTACCAAAAGATACAAATAGCAACACGAAACTCGGAAACAGACACATCAAAAGGAACATGCAAGGCAACAACATAGGGAATCTGCTTTAAACACTACTCCTACTTTTCAGCCACAGAAGTTCCTCTCTTTTTTTTTCTTCATGAAGTACTTCCAGGATTTTGGCTTTATATTCTCACCTGTACTGCAGGATAACACTAAGGTATTTACTTACGAGTTGCTATAGCCATATCCAGTTTTAACTGACAAAAAAGACAGTTTCAAGGACGGTGTAAATGGAGATCAAATAATACCACCTATATTTTCCTTCTAAGTGAGGAAAGAACAGTCCTACTGTTGTCCTGAGATCAAATTTCAGATGCTCTGGAAACTTCCAACACGTATAGCAATTATTTCCATTTCTCCTTCAGTTAGCTGGTATGTTACATTTTTTTTTTTAAGATAATAACGATTTTACAAAAATTCTTACAGTCTTTTAACCTGTGTTCTGTAACAAGTGTCAACAAAACAAAGCTGTTTTTAAGGCATCCAGCCTTAAAACCTGCAACTTACTACAGCTTAAGTTCCTTACAATGGTGTACCAGGAAAGAGCTCTTTGCACTTAAACGGTATTAAATATTACTGTGTTGTAGTAGTCTCTTAGTAATGCAGTAATTCTTGCATTGTACCAACACTATATTAACTATTGAACAGTTGTCCTGGTTTTGGCTGGGATAGTGTTAATTCTTCTCCTAGTAGCTGGTATGGTGATGTGTTTTGTAGGACAGGAATACTTTGGATAACACACTGATGTTTCAGTTATTGCCCAAGCTAAAAACTTAATCAAGTGGTGGTGAAAGATCCCAAAAAATGTCACCGAGATACTCGTACCTTTTTCTTTCTGAATACTCATGGTAACCCTTTCTATTCCCAAAGACAATCTCAGTATGTTAAAACAGGAACACTGATGATTCTGTTTACCCGAAAAAAAAATTCTGCCCCTATCCATCTGAAGATACATGACATTCACTTAAAGATAAGTTATGGTTTCTAAAGTAACATCAAAGAATTTTTTCGTCCGCCTCAGAAAAAAGCATTTATAAAAATAATAATTAGCAAGAAGTTTCAAGAAATACAACTGTTCCTCTGAACCAATACCAGAAAACAGTTTTACAGCAAGAAAAAACCCCCACAAACTTCACAAAGTAAAAATCCTGTTTCAGTATGCAAGTGTGGCAATTACACAGAATGAAACAGAAGGGACCGTAAGACTTTAAAGAAATCTTTCATACATATTTAATCAGGGGTTTGCTGTAGAAATTACTCTGTTACAGCTGTTACAGCGTAGCATTATTTATTTTTGACTCTAGATTACAGGCTATGCTCATTCCCTTCACTTGTGACTGATGAATGGAGGACTCAGTACAGAACACTTATCACCTCTTGGCTGACCTGATGTGCGAGGCCTGAGACCTACACTTCCTCACTTCCAGCTATGATGAAGGCATGGTGCTTGCCTGATACTACCCTAGAGGCAGCAACTAAACGTCTTTTCTTTCGCCACAATTTTAAGTATTACAATTTGCGCCTTTTCCTCCTCCTTTCTTTGCCCAACCGGGGTAGGTGTTGTGGATCTTACCACCCTATCACCCATCATAGAAACCACTCCAAAGTCAAGTCCAGCATTTCGTCCAAAACGTAAGTAATACAAAAATAGTTAAACTCACATTTTAGCTTCTAAACTATCTGGAAAGAAAGGAAAGGCCACTTCCCTAAAGCCTATGCGTGCATGGTGTTTAAAATTCAAATTTAAGATAACTCTCCTTTTGTCAGCCATTTTTCACTATCAGATAAGCAAATACCAGCAGTGAGCTCTGCCCATCAGCAGGATTTTTCTTCTGTTTGCTTGTTTTCATCCAAGTAGTGTTTTCAGGCCAGGGATTTGAAAACCATAATGTCAGCAGCATGTCATTACTACCCAGTAAACCATGACAACTTGCCAGGATTTTTGCCCTTGAATGCTAGAATGTGGTATTCACAGAACATCGAGATTAAAAAGAAGATTTGAAAAAAAACAAGTAATATTTACTAAGCAAAGCTTCTGTGATGCTGCATTATGCTTATTTTGGTTAAAAAACTTGAGCCTCAGCTTTACAGACCTCCTGCAAGGTACTCAATTTCATAACACACAGTAAAATATCCAGAACTGAATGTTTGCTTCCAGGCATCTCACAAAGTGACAGTACTGTCAGACAGACAGGTAACTAAATGCAGCTGCCTGGATGCTACATTTAAATAAATGAAAAAATATTATTCTTTTAAGATTCATAAATTTGGATCATATGATAAATGGAGAGTTCTTAAATGGATGTTAAAGATCAAAACAGTGCAAGGACAGAAGATTAACAGTAGCAAACAAGAGACAGTTCATAAGGATTTCTCAGATTTGGGAGGTTGAACTGTTTTGTTCATGTTACTGACAAGGCTCTTCTCAGAATCAAGGGAAACATTGTCACAATACTCCAAAGAATCTGTGTGTATTCCATCAGAAAAAAAAGGAAGAGAAAAAATCCCTGACCACTCTCAAGCACCCAGTAAGACAAGAAAATCACTACAGCACAGTATGTCTTCTGCGCCTGCATAAACTGGTTGAGATTTAACAGAAAGCAGTAGAGTGAAGGTCATCACAGTGGCTGCACGGAAAAAACAACCAACCAAGAACAAACAAAAACCAAAAAATAAACTGTCTTAAAAATCCTGGAGAATAGGAACATATCTTTGAGTTACCACTGACTTCCTAGTCAATTAATGCTGGTAAAACCTACATGTTTTAACATTGTATCTTCAAAACTACTTCAGAAACTAGTACAAAACTCAGCCTGAGTTATGCAGCACTGAGAGAAATCTAGGGTTAAACACAGACACACAGAGATACAAAAACCCAAAAGAATTTATTGAAGAAATCCCTTGCAAATTTGTATTTTTCCAGGGCTAAAAAAAAACAAATCCCAGACTAAATTCAGTATTTATAGTAGCTCACGCTACCATTCACCACTCTGATCTATAACACCTTAAGAAAAGTGCACGGAACAATTCATCTCAAAAATATCAAGCTGCTCCTGAGTTTTGGCACATTACAAGAAGGCTGAATAGGCTGTGAAACATACTGTGTTAATAACATGCATAGCTAATACTATCCAGTGTTAGCAGCACTCTCAATCCAGCCACCTCATGTGCCAGGTTTGTTTCTATCCAGTTTTCATAACATTTTAGAGCTATACTGATTACATTATAGATAAAGCTGGAGACTTACATAGGAAACTTTTGTAGACAGAACACTTGAAAGAAGGACAGAGGAAGCTGCTGGAATTTTCGGCATAGTAATACTTGCTTCCTACTTTATGCCAGCCCACAGCACAACACACGGACAAGTAGTGTGTCCACAGTAAAGCTCCCACAGTTAAATTAGAACTTCAGAGAAACTTTACTGGTGATAAAGCAGCTGTGCAGATTTTATTCTCTTTAGGAAGACGACTCCTACAGCAGTTTTAAGTATTCAAATCCTAATAGATCATTAAAGCAATCTCTCACTACAGAGTGAAACTGACTACAAAAACCATGAATAGGACACGTCTAAAGAACTCATCCCTGAAGAGAATATTTATTACAACAAAAATTTCTTATTCTGCTGAAAAATGTATCTCTTTTGGACAGAAAAGAGTAATTTTCATATTCCAGATGTCCTAGAGACTAAGTAGCACAAATATATGAATCACTGGCAAATTGATCCTCAATAAACAAAGACAAGCTTCTGTTTTACTCCGCATTCACAGTAACAGAAAGAATAAAAAGATACTGACTGGGTATGAATTTGAAATGAAGACAGAATTTCACTCCAACAACTTCATCTTGAGGTTGGAGTGGACAGAAAGGAGGAGAAAACCACAAAATATAGGAGAAAACATAGAAGAAATATTGTTTTTTATAAAGAACACATATTTAAAATGGGAGGGAGGGAAGGGGGCAGAAGGTATAGAAGTCCCTGAGTGCTCTTTCCAGCATTTCCATGCTCTCTAGATCATAGAATGGTTTGGGTGGGCAGGGACCTTAAAAATCATCCCGGTCACAGGTAGGGACATTTTCCACTTGACCAAGTTTCTTCCTATTTCACAATAAAGTGGTTCTGGGACAAAAATTCTTTGCTCATTATGAAGAAAGCCTCTAAGACAGCATTATGTGGCAATTGCTAATCAGCCCTTCACTATGTTACCTGAATTCAAATACAAAGAAGAAATGGCAGTCAAATAAAAATGTAAGTAAGAGATCATTTCAAGTTTGCTTTGCAAATCCACCTCACCTTCAAGAGAGGAGGATTACTTCCTATGTTTTGCTAACACAACTACAGTAAGCCTGTTACCATACATTCAGTTCCACTGTACAGAAGCATTGTAAATTCCCCACAGTAGCTCATTTGCAATTTTCTGGTCCAAAGTACAAATTACAATCCATTACACCTCCTCTCATGCTTAGAAAATTGGATACAAAGGGATCCTAAATACACGTTAATAACTTTTAACATACCAGATGCAAGACTAAATTTGGCCTCAAACTGCAACTCTATATTGACAAACTCCATCAATCACAAGAAAATGACCATGCAAAAACTGGGTCTTACCTTATCCTTTTCATGGGGAAGGAGACACACTGGAGGGAGACAGGAAAGAGACTCAAAACTCTCTTTCCCATCAGCATTAGTGGTTGCTTTAGTGTTGAGTTGGTACAGAGGTCCATCCTTAAGGAGCCTACCATGGCCAACAGCACGTTTAACAGCTAATCGTAATTGCTGGTGAAAAATGGAGGCAGCACTACCTCCAAATAATGCCGACACATCTTTCTGACCTTTCAGAAAGCGCTCGATGTTCTTCAAGGATGAGCCATTAGACTCAGCCAAGCCCTCAATTGCCCGTTTAATAAGTTTATTCCAGTCCACATTTGGTTTACCATCCAACTTGCCATGATTCCGAGGCTTCGGAAGTGCTATTCTCCCAGGATTATCAGGATCCTTGTAGGAGTTGAGACCCTTGTTGGAGACTTTTAAAATAGTTCCATCTTTAACACTCAACTCTAACTGTTCCAGAACAGTTTTGCGGTCCAAACCATGCGAAGACGACACTGCATTGCATATCCTCTCCTCTGAAGGACGCTGTTTTTGCTTCTTTACCTTTTTGATTGCCTCCAAAATCCACTCTGTATACAGCGGGTTGGCGAGTTTTACCATGGTGAAGAATTCTGTATATCCATAGAGTCGTTATCCTTTATCCTGATGCTGAACAAGTTTCAAACAATGAGAAAACAAATCCTCGAATGATGGGAACCAGCTAACCATAGCATACACGTTTTCTGTTCTGAATTAATCCTCCTTTCTCAAACATTATTTGTTTTCACACTGAAAAGAAAACAAAGCAATTAAAAACTCCTGCACTCTTTCCAATGAATCCCATAACAGCTTCACAGAAAGTTTTTCCACAAAGATATAAAGATTTCAGCATTATCTCACCTGAGCTTCTGGTCTCACAATCAAAAGAACTGTAATGTTAGGCCTGGAAGAAAACAAGAGAGACAGTAAAAAAACCAGTTATTAAGAAAAAAAAGTAGCAACATTAATTTGTTAAACATATAGCAGAGTTTTAAGCCACTACAGTTCTGAAATGCTGAAGTAATACTTCAGGTTTTACTTTTACTACTAATAAAAGTATACTTTAGCATTAAAATTACTCCATACAACCTAGAGAAAAGTGTTCTATTCATTTTGATCCATCAGCCAGTATAAATTTTATACCAAGTTTTGTATAACTGCTGAGCACAACATAAATTAATATTTGGGGGGGAAAAGAAAATCACTAAAAATATCTTAAAAAAGCAGCAGCTCTCTTAATTATTACACATGGAAGACACTGCCTGAAACTTCAGTAGAAAACAGGAATAACCAAGACTCTTGAGCAAACAGCAAGAAAGTTTCAGAGTGCTTTCAGTACTGTAAACATAGATCTGTTTCCCTTCTGTGAAGAAAAGCTTTGACAGTTGTGAAGAAACACAGCTGGAGATTGTAATTAAGTGCTCTACATTTAGAGACCATAGCAAAAAGGAATACAATGTAATTTTCAGTATTGATGAGGCACGCTGAGGACACTTGAGGACAAAATAACAGGTGATCATACACAGAGTAAAAGGAATGCTTATGACACTGCTAATTAAAGATGCTAGTGAAAGGGTATGAGGTTCTACTTCAGTGGCTTTAGCTAGTTATCTTTAAAAAGGCTTTCTCTAAGTGTGATTAACTGTCTGTTGTGCTGAAGTTCTACTTCAGGAGTATACTAGTACACTAACTGAGAAGGATCCGTAAACTGTTTATCACAAGAAATAACGATTTTCTACCTAGGAAGTTTTAGACAAGAGCTGTAACAACAGAGTTATCCCGTTCTGCTTTCTAGTAAGTACTGAAGAATTTATCAACACACAGAACACATTTGCATACAGACATCAGACTCAATAGCAGAGCTCCATACGGCCGGTACTAGAAAGATTCTGAACGACTGCTTAAACCAGAAAGGATGCAGTGCTTGCCTACAGTTCTTTTATCCTGCGAACAACGGATGTCAAGGGAAATACGGTCCTCGACACCTGCCCTCCTCTCAAAGCAGAGATGCGCTCCCGCGGTGCCCCTGCCCGCCTGGATCCCGAGGCCCAGAGGATTCCGTCCCCTGTCCCCAGCAGAGCTCCGTGCGCAGAGCGTTATGTAACCGTCCGGCCAGGCCGGGGCGACACCGGGACGGTCCCAGCGCCGGTGGGTCACTCGCTCGCTCGCTCTCTTCGTGACAAGCGACCCCTGCACCTGCTACCGCTCGTCCCCATCCCCACCGCGGGCGGGTTCTGCACACGGTGCCCCGGGAAGCACACTGCCTCAGCACACAGACTTGCACCGGCGAGATCGGGAAAAGCGGGGCGCAGGCCGCAGCCGCCGCAGGCAACCAGGCCCCACGCAGCTCTCCGTCCCCCCGGACACGGGCAGTGCAGCCCTGCCGGCTTCTCGCACTGGTACGGCTGGGCCCACGCCCGCTTCAGCCGCGCTCTCTCGCGCCAGACACTGAACGGAGCTCAGCTCGCGGACCCCTGGCCACTCCGCCCGNCGAGCGG
Source organism: Pomatostomus ruficeps (assembly GCA_013400735.1). NCBI lineage: Eukaryota > Metazoa > Chordata > Aves > Passeriformes > Timaliidae > Pomatostomus > Pomatostomus ruficeps. The sequence goes on from VYZT01011941.1 coordinate 13,145, forward strand.
AGCCGAGCGGAGCCGAGCGGAGCCGAGCGGAGCCGAGCGGAGCCGAGCGGAGCCGAGCGGAGCCGAGCGGAGCCGAGCGGAGCCGAGCGGAGCCGAGCGGAGCCGAGCGGAGCCGAGCGGAGCCGAGCGGAGCCGAGCGGAGCCGAGCGGAGCCGAGCGGAGCCGAGCGGAGCCGAGCGGAGCCGAGCGGAGCCGAGCGGAGCCGAGCGGAGCCGAGCGGAGCCGAGCGGAGCCGAGCGGAGCCGAGCGGAGCCGAGCGGAGCCGAGCGGAGCCGAGCGGAGCCGAGCGGAGCCGAGCGGAGCCGAGCGGAGCCGAGCGGAGCCGAGCGGAGCCGAGCGGAGCGACCCCTCCCGCCCGGGGCCGGGCCCCGCTGGGCTGCGGGACGGAGCATCGCGGCGCGGTGGGAGGCGGCGGCGCCGCTCACTGAAGGCTGACTGGAAGGGCACGTTAGGGGTAGCGGCTGCAGACCTGGGCGTCTCGCCGTGGCTGTGCGGAACCCCCGTGCTCTGGGAACGCGGGCTGCGGCCGCCGGAGGCTCCGACCGCCGAGAAGCGGCCAGGGTGGTGGGAGGGCTCGGGCTGCCGGCCGCGCGCTGGCCATAGATACCCATACTCTGAAAAGAAGGAAATTCCTCTCTTAGGCTTAGTTAAGCTTGCGCTTGAAACCGCGACTCTAGACTTTCACCGAAATGATACGGAATTCTGAAATAAGGGTACCATTTAGCTCTGAGAGCGGGTATTCTTTGCCTGTGCCTCTTCATCTGTGCACGAATAAGGGCTGCTCTATCCTTGGCCATCTTTGCCAGGTAATTTGTGTAACTTTCTGACGTATTTTACTGTGTAGAGTAGTAAATAATAGCTGTCAAAACGTTAGTTGTCCCACATGATAGTACCTCGGGAGCTGTCTAGGTACTTCGGTCTGGCTGCGCAGAACTGGCTGTTCCTCGCAGACTTCAGAAGGGGCCCGTTAAAGGTCCAGCCTTGGCTCGCTCGCACCACAAGTTCTCTTCGGCTTAGCAGAGATACAGCGTTCCACTGGCATGTGCTGAACCTTGGCAGACATGAGCAAAAAGCAAACTCTCATTTAACAGCATTGTCTCCTAGGCTGTATTTAATTGAAAGAGTGTCATTTTGTTATGCATTCTGTATGGCTGTGTGCTGCATGCAATTCTCCCACCTTTTGTAACCTCTAGCTCAGCTTACCAGTTGTGTTTACACATTATACGCTTTTTCACCATTGCCTTAAAGGACATCTATTGTGTAAAGTTTCATGTGAGCTTCTATTTTTAGAAAACAAAAAATAAAATCTTAAGAAATGTTCTAGAGGCAGAGTTGATAAAACAAACATGGTGTTTTCTGAATGGCTTCGTTTAGTGTCTTAAGGTGAGAAATTTCTCTTTTGAGCAAGAGGAATTACTTTGATGTTTTAACAGTAAGTTTTTCAGTGTGAAAATTAAATGTTACCAGTGAATTGCTTATTAGTTGAAGCAAATGGAGGTGCTATTTTGCAAAGTACTGTACAAACAGTTCCGTTTCTGCCACATAGACTGCAGAGATCTGGCCTTGTCTTGTCAGAGTTGGATTCTCTCAACAAATTAATCTTCTCATACCTCTTCCCAAGTCTTCAAGTCTCCAAGGCTTCCAAATTATAAGGCTGTCTTAAATTACGAGGCTGTAGTGCTATATTCAGAAAAGCTAATAGAGACATAAATGCAATTTCCAGGTGAGAAAGTAAAGCAAGACTAAGAGGATGCAGTACATAACAGTAAAGCCCAATTGTGCTCCTATAACAGTGTTGATCTGTAGACTCTATTCTGTTTCAGAATTGGCAGTAGGTTATTATTAACAACCTTGCAAAATTAATTTGTTTTGTAGACTATTATAAATAAAAAATGGCCTGTTTTCATCAACTCTGTCTTGTATTTTCATAGCACAGGCTAGCATTTAAATCATCAGAATTCCTGCATATGGCAAACTACAGATGGTAAGGAATTGTTTTATCATAAAGACAGTGATGTTTTGGCAGTACCGTTTTGTAGCACTGCTCTTTGACCATGCATAGTTTTCTCTTGAGGTTCATGTAATGAAATAAAGTACCCTTCAATTGAGCAGTTTTCACGCTGTCCTTAAGTCAACCAGGAAAATTAAATTCTGTTCTGGCAGCATATTCTGTCATACTTCCCTTTAAGTTCCAGTTTCTAGAAGCTCCCGAACCATTGTGCAAACTTTCAGAACAAAGCATGGTCTAATGGTTTTGAAGCAGTGAGGCTTCCCTCAACAACCTTTTCCACTGCTGTGCAGAAATAGTAAGTTACCATATGGTTGCTTTGGTATCAGCACCAATCTTCTTGATAGCTAAGGAAGCTGAAGCAACTGTAGGAAAAATAGGAAAGTGACAACATAATAAACGAGAAAATAAAATTTTGATGATGGGTACAGGCAGTCAGAGGGAAATGGCAGGATTTAAATAACGTAATATACTGCCAAAAATGAATTTCATTTCATGAGACAATAAAGAAATGCCCGTGTTGAAAAGACATATCTCATGACCATTGATTTTAAAGTCCAGATTAAAAACAGAACCGTTTTGCGTTTGAAGAAGAACCAAATGTATAAAGGCTTTATGTTGTCAGTTTAACTGTGTTCTGCTGCTTTCTGTCTGTGATATCTATATGACTCCCAATAGTACAATCTCCTCATAGACTGATATAATCTTTACAATGCCTTTGTGTTAAAAGTAAACTGATTGTATTAAAATAATTACTTTAAATTTCAAAGTGATGTAATTAAATGACAAATTGCTGCCTCTGTGTTGCACTCAAATGTGTAATTCATCACAGTAATTTGTCAGATATCTAAAAATTTTATTTGATGTTTAAAAAATTAATTTTATACAAATAATGCCCATAAAAGAGAAATTAATATATAGCTCATTTCTCCTTCGTTATTTTACTGCTATAGCGAAAAGGTCATCGAGTCCATGTAGAATTACCTAATGCTTTAAATAAGAACCTATGCATACAGTAGTATTGACAGGTAGTGTCAGAGTAAGTGAACTGACCTGTGCCCCAGTCTTGGGAAAAAACAGCTACAATGAATCAATGGAAATAAAAGGTACCAACTCTGAACTGGGCCTTTTTTTGCATTCTGACATAATTTGTCACATCATCCAGACTTGGGGATATCACTAGTTAAGACATTTGCCCACAATCACAAAGCACAGTTGGGTCTGAAATCTCAGACCTCAGTCTCTCTGTGCTGGTTCAACAGTCTGACCTTCCTTCCCATGTAAGAAAGGCTGTGTGCTCAGACATATTTGATGGAATACAAAGGACCGCTTTTCTTTTGTTTCTGTATGTTCCCAGCGGTGTAGTTGGAAAATTATTTGTCACGACATGTCTTACTCAGAAGTCCAGGGATCCAATATATCAACGTGAAACGCTAGTTCTAATTATGTAAATAATTTGCTAGAGAATTTAGGTAAATTTGGCATGACAATTGTTTTCACACCAGCTGGATGTTTTCTGGGGTGTTACTCCGTGGTGAACAAACCAGCAAAATAATATAGTGAAAAACGTTCCCCTGGCTGCTTCTCCTTGAAAAAGCCGGGTTATTTCCACATTTCATGGACTACACTGAAGTTCCCCTCTAGAAAACAGACCCCTAAACGCCGATGAGGAACAGGCGGGGTAGCCGGCCCGCGAGCGCTCGCCGCCGAATGAGGGGGAACGTGCAGCGGCCTCCGTGTGGGACACCCCCGGGTCGCGATGGTGCCACCTGGCGGGGGCGCCCTGCGTAGCTCCGGACCTGAAGGCCCCGCGCGGGCCGGCCCCGCGCCGCCCCCTGTCGTGTCAGGTGTGTAACGGGGGAGGGACGGAATCGGTCGCGGGACAGAGACACGGGGACACGGGACATCTGGTGCGTAGGGCGCTGCCGCGCGATCCCGTACCCGCCTGGATCCCCGTCCGGCCCCTGCCGGGATAGCGTCAGAGCGCGAGCGCGCCGCTTTGCTGCGCCGTGAGCCGCGCCCCTCATCGGTCTATGGGGCGCGGTGCGGGCGGGTCGCCGGTGCGGGCGGGTCGCGAAGCGCACCGCTCGCTGCAGAGACCGGCCCCGAGCGCTGGCAGGGCGTTCGTCCGCGCGCCGGGGGCGGAGCTTGCGGCAGCCATGCTGCGCGCGCCGGGGGCGGGGCCAGCGGGGGACTGTCGGGGGAGGGGCCTGCTTGGGAAGCTCTCTCGGGCGTTTCGCCGCGGCCCGGCCAGACGCCGTAGCAGCCATGATCCACAGCCTGTTCTTGATCAACGCCTCGGGGGACATCTTCCTGGAGAAGCACTGGAAGAGCGTCGTCAGCCGCTCCGTCTGTGACTACTTCTTTGAGGCGCAGGAGCGGGCCTCGGAGGCGGAGAATGTGCCACCTGTGATCCCCACGCCGCACCACTACCTCCTTAGCGTCTACCGCCACAAGATCTTCTTCGTGGCGGTCATCCAGAGTGAGGTGCCGCCGCTCTTCGTCATCGAGTTCCTGCACCGCGTCGTGGACACGTTCCAGGTACGGCCGAGGGGCGAAGATCCCGCTGGCTGGAGCCGGGGAGCCTTGTCACGGCCGCGCTGCGGGGAGAACGGGCTGAGCAAAGAGCCCCTCTGGTTCGCAGCTATTAATTTTTTTGTTGTTTCCTATCACATAATTTTCATCCTGCGTTTGTGAGGATATAGACAGGGCTTGCAATAGTCGGGAATTTACTGCCTAGGATTACGATGGATCTACCTGTGCTCAGAGGATGAACATTTCAGCAATCAGTATTTCTGTTCTGCAGTCTTATTTGCTCTGGGAACTGTGAACCGAGACCAAGCTGGCCTTGTTCTCACAAGGAGCTTTTGCAATTCATAGCCACGTGCTTTAATCAATTAGTGACAACCTACACATGCGCCTATATGTAGTGATGCTTCTTGGCAGCTTCCTAAAGCAGTGAATTGCAGGGGTTGTCCTAGAGTAGCTATATTCCCTTTGTACTATGTTTGACATGTGTTCCAATCAGTTCAGGAAAACGGTAAAGATGTCTGTCTTCCGCCTGCCAACAACAGGATTGTGTTATCTGGATTTGAAATGTCTTGTGACCAGCATCTTGCCAGAATACAGGAAATGTTTCTGCTTGGCCAAACATGTATCATGGGAGCTTTTGCTTCCAAGCTGTCAGTCAGAACCTGACAGTATTCTGAGTTATGTTTCTCTGACTTTAGGGAGTGGATTGGCCGTTCAGGCCAGCAGTGGATCATGTCAGACCCTTAGGTCTTGTTTTTATGAGGGTATGAGGCATGAGTGTGTCCTCACTGCCTTAGATGTATATTAAAATCTGATATGTCTGAAAAAGAGTGTTTGTAATGCAGAACTAAGATTTCTGTACTGTCACAGTATACACATACTCATTCTTTATGCAAAAAACTGTTGTAAGTAACTAGAAGCTTGGATTTGTGTTTGTGCACTTGCTCTCTCCTGAAAGATGCTTGAAGTCCACATAGAATAAGACAGTAAGTAAATTAAATGTTCAATTTTTTAAATTGCTGAATTAGTTTGGACTGCTGATGTGGGAATTTGCCAGCTTACCGGAGCAGTGGCAGAGGTGTGCTCAGAGTTGCATATGTCTGTGGGAGTGGTGTGTCTGATGGGCTTGTAGTAATACAGGGAGTTTCGGTGTTGTTTTTCTTCCTCCAAGAAGAGGCTTGATTTATTCCTGTGTGGGAAGGCACTGGACTGAATGATTACTAAGATTCTCTTTCAGAGATCATTGAGTAATTCTTTCTTTTGCACAGGATTACTTTGGTGTCTGTTCGGAGGTAATAATCAAGGACAATGTTGTGGTGGTTTATGAGGTGCTGGAGGAGATGCTGGACAATGGCTTTCCATTGGCAACAGAGTCTAATATTCTTAAGGAACTGATAAAACCTCCTACTATTCTGCGAACAGTGGTCAACACCATCACAGGTACAAGGAAATAAGAAGAACATAAACTGTGGAGTCCAGGTGGCAATATTCCTGCATAAGTAAATTAGGACATGCGTGAAGAAAATTTATGTTGTCCCATACCATTCATGTAGCACAGGAATATTTAGGGAGTCATGTCTTAGTGCTTTGCTTTGAGGTTCCTTCCAATTTCAGCACCAACTGTGCTTTGGTTTTTCATTTGGTTTTGGTTTGATTTGGAGTTTTTTAACCTGAAAAAGTCAGATTAGATTTTCAGTGACAGCCATGACATGACTTTCGGGATGAGTTAGTTTGATGTGAGTTTACACATCCCCATGTGTAGACCCTTCCCCATGCATTACTGTGGTATGTTTTAGAGCTGGGTGTGGGAGAGGAGTGGGTTTTGGAGTACAGGGAGTCTGGAAGAGTAATTGCTCTCCTACAAAGAAACAGAGGATCTCAGGAATTAATTACAATTAAGCTTTATAAGGCCAAGGACTTGTTCTGCAGCATTGCCTAACTTCTGTGTTTGTTGATTCCCTGTCTTTTTCTAGGAAGCACTAATGTGGGTGACCAGCTTCCCACTGGACAGCTCTCAGTGGTGCCTTGGAGACGTACTGGTGTCAAATATACCAACAACGAGGCTTATTTTGATGTGATTGAGGAGATAGATGCAATCATCGACAAATCGGGTATGGAAGTTGCTCCTGGCTAAGACAAGGATAACTTGTTCTGATAGTGCCTGAAGAGAGAGTTAGGTTTTCAAATAGCCACACCTTCATCTAAGTGTGGGAAGCTCTGTTCCTATTTTCACTCTGGAATGTTGCTAGCTTGTATGTGCTATTCAGTCAAAAATTTTACAGAAGCACCAAGATTTTCACTTGTCTTTATTCTTGAGGTCTCATAAGCAATTCTATATTGGGAAAACAGAAGATGAGTAAAAATTGTGCATAGTACTTTCTTTTTAGTATTTGTGTATCTTAGTCTTGTTAGAATTGGGAGCTATTGTCATTGGCCATTAAAATGGACATTGCTGGTGTCCATGGTTCGTAATTGAATGAATCTTCTAGAGGAGTCATTGGGAGTGATAAAAATGTTGAGCAGGCAACATAATGAGCTCTGACATTTCACTAAGAAAATAGATTTCCTTCCTCCTAACTGATAGTTTTTCCACTTCAGGGTTGTTTTGATCAGGTTCACATAACCATCTGTGTTTACTTTATTGTTACAGGTTCCACAATTACTGCTGAAATCCAAGGGGTGATTGATGCTTGTGTCAAGCTGACTGGGATGCCAGACCTTACCCTCTCCTTTATGGTAAAGCTCAAGGATTTATCTTTACTTAAGTACTTTGAAAGGGGTTTCCCAGCCCTGCTGCTAAGATCACAGTCTTGTGATGATGGATTCCAGTACATCAGAAACTCAGTATGCCAGACAAAAAGAGAAAGCAATGACAATAGGAACTCATCAGGAACTTCAGCAACTTAGAGCCTAAAAGGGCTTTTTCAGATTCTTTGTTTAAAAGCACAGGTAATGTGTGCTGTGACTAAGTTTTTGAGATACAGTGGTGCTTTAAGCAGAAATCCTGAAGAGCCACCTCTTTTATGAGTATGCACCAATGCAATTATTTGACATTACTAAGTTTTCTAAAACAGGATTAAAAATATACTGAAAAAGAATAGAGGTTATTAAGTACTGCTTTCACATGGACATAACAGCATCAGACGAGTGTGAATGTAGACACCATCAAGTGGTCAAGAGTGTGTCAAATCGTAGGCCCTTCATGGATAGAAGATTGATAAGAAGATGAGGTCATTTTCAGTTACTGCCTTCACAAACCTTGTGACTTTCTTTTTGTTTCAGAACCCTCGGTTATTGGATGATGTCAGCTTTCACCCATGTGTGCGTTTTAAGCGCTGGGAGTCAGAAAGAATACTCTCCTTCATTCCACCTGATGGAAATTTCCGCTTGCTGTCCTACCATGTCAGTGCTCAGAAGTAGGTGATGAATCTGCTGCTGTGAATTATGAAATTTGGATCTTTCTGGCTAGGGAGAGGATAAAATGAACTTTTAAAGATCAGGTGGCATGTTGATCCAAGTGAAATAGAGGTGCATGGTAACTTGCATTTTTCTTTTTTTAAATTACATGTTTTCTCCTTGTTCGGAGCAGTGATTCTGTAATTTCTTTCTGGTCAGCCAGCAGTTTTCAAAGACTACTAGCAGATAAACAGACTAGAGAGGGAAAGAATTAGGCAGTGTGGAGTTATCAAGCTGTTGATTTCATATGTTTATAAAAACTTTTTAGAATAAAACAGATAGTTTGGTACTTCTGTGGGGTTTTTGACGTCTCTCTTAATAGAACCACAAGTTCTTGTCCACTGCACTCTTTTCTAGAAGTAGCTTGCCAAGTACTATTTGGGATTACAGCTGCCAAAGAATTTTGTTAGACCTTTGTCAGATTTATCTCTAGTAGGTGAAAATGAGTAGGAAATGCAACCAAATGCACAAACATGAAGTCCAAGTGCTGCTGCACTGCCGGGAACTACTTGCCAGCCTGTTTGTGACATGCAAAAACATTTGTCATCCTTTGCTCAAGCCTCCTGTTTTATTGGATGTAGTTCCCTGTTCTGATAAAAGAAAAATAGGATACAGCAGGCTTGATAACAAAAAGTGTAATTAAGACTTGAGAATGAAATTCTGACTTTGCTCCTAGCTCAAACAAATGGGTGTAGGATTTCCTTCTCTTTTAAGCAAATAAGAAGGCAAGATATTGACAAGGACTTTCTGTTTTTGTCTTTATTCTAGTCTTGTGGCAATTCCTGTCTATGTTAAGCACAACATCAGTTTCCGTGATAGCAGCTCACTGGGACGCTTTGAGATCACAGTGGGGCCGAAGCAGACTATGGGGAAGACTGTAGAGGGAGTGATGGTCACTAGCCAGATGCCAAAAAGCGTCTTAAATATGACCCTTACACCCTCCCAGGGTACACATGTCTTCGATCCAGTTACAAAGGTAAGAAGAAAGAGAGAAATTAGGTATTTTTTTTTTAATCTTTCTTATCTATCAGAAAATGCAGTCAAGTTGTTCAAGCTTACATGAACATTTCTATGAACACTGCTTTGCTGAAGGCAGTATGTTGGGATGAGAACTTTTTCTGAACAATTGCATACTAGGAGTTCTCTTAATCCCCAGAACAAATACCTTAGTGTTTGAGTGGATTGTAGTTCTGGCTATTTGGTGTGTGAAGAAAATCCAAGCAATGGTCTTTTATGATGGGACATTAGTCTGGTGAATGACTTACAAACGTCTGCATATCTAGTTGTCACACCCAGAGCTGCATGTTGATCTTTTGCAAACATTAAGGGTTGGTTAATGGGTTTTAATTTGGTTTGGGGTGTTCAGGTTTTGTTGTTTGAGCCTGAGGAGTTAACTTTTCTTTTTCTTCTTGCAAACTTTTATCTGATGGGCTTACTCATGGGGCCTTCAGCACAAGTAGTGGAAATATCATTCATAGTAGGCTTTTGGGGAGCCTCATGGAAAGAGAGGGAGAACAAAGGTTCTGAGGTATCTGCTCCTTCATCCAGTGTCTGGCCAATATGAAAGGCAAGACAGTAAGAAAAAGACATTTTTCATAGAGAAACATTAAAAGCTGCCATTGGAAGGGGACTCTTCTTTAGAGGGTGTTAACAGCATTTGAATTTCACTGCTGCATTTTCTGTTCCTTTAAGTTACTGTCATGGGATGTTGGGAAAATAAACCCCCAGAAACTGCCAAGCCTGAAGGGGAGTGTGAGCCTGCAAGCTGGGACATCGAAACCAGATGAAAACCCCACCATTAACCTGCAGTTTAAAATTCAGCAGCTGGCTATATCTGGTAAGTGACTGTGAGGTAAAGAAGTGGAATGTTCTCTGCTGTGCTTGTGCTCATTCTGCATGTAACTGAAGTAGCTTTGCAAACCTGCTGAAGCACATTGTATCTGAAACGTGTTCTTCAAGCAAAAAAGTTGTCTGCTTTGACTGCAGGTATATGGATTTGTTCTTTCTGGTGGTCTGTGAAACAATTTATCTACATTTCCTTGCATTTTGTGCTTACAGACCTATAAATAAGTGTATGGTATGGGTGTGTTTGTAAAGAATGATTCTAATAATTAGCAGTTGACAGCTTTTCTCCTTTCTGTCTACTGCTTGTTAAAACTTCCCCTGTGCATTTTGCACCACTAGTATGATCTTCTGTCCCTTTATCCCGACAGCCTGTCAGCTTTCTTTGTGGCAGCAGTCAGTCTTACGCTGTGTTTGCTTGCCTTTAGGACTGAAGGTGAATCGCCTGGACATGTATGGGGAGAAGTACAAGCCATTCAAGGGGATAAAATACATGACTAAGGCTGGCAAGTTCCAAGTCCGAACCTAGAGGCTCCTGATAGTGAGGAAGAGCACTTTTCTTGTTTTCCCTGTCCCTGGCTGTTGGATGCAGCCTCTTATCCCATCCATCTGTTTAGGGTTGCTCCCTTGTCTGTAATAGCATGAGCAGGAAATCCAGTGCTCAGAGTGCTGGAAAGCAGGGAAAAGTAAGGTTGACCTGAAACCACCTCATCCCTACCTGAGTCTGAAGTATTTGGAACAATAGCAGATGGGAGAAGTGCTCAGGTCCCTTAGAATTAGTGAGTTAGCTATGTAAGCTTGTATCACCTTCACTCTGCTTAGAAGAAATTCTATGGATATATTATGGCCTTCTGTAACTCCTCTCCCTTGTATTTTGTTTGGCTTTTATCCCTTTGTAGATGACACGAAGTTGAATATCCACAAACTTCAACTCCAATGTGATGATTCAGCATCTGCCTTTCTGTATCATTGAGTGTTAGAGTGGAGAGCTGCATAGTTCTTGCCAGCAGGGAGAACATCTAGCTGTTCTGCCTCAAAAGGACTGGAAGAAGTGGAAGGATAGATTATTCTATCCAGGATGGGAAGTTGAGAAGCCTGAGACTGGGGATGGTGCCATAAAGGGAGGAAGGGAAGAAATGCATTCTTTCTGTAGATATTCCATAAGGCATCCTGGTAATCAAGTATCTCGAGTCTCTGAATACAGACTTGAAATACATTCAAATCATTTAACGGATGGGTGGTAGCATCTCCATGTAATTCTGCTTCTCCTCTTATTTCATCAGCGTTTAAAGGTAGGAATTCTCCTAGCTTATTTGGGGAATCAGAAGAGACAGAGGAGCTTCTGTGGAGACAGCACTGATGGAAATTGAAGCTGTGGCTACATGAAGATAGTTACTGTCCTAGTAACTTGCTGGAACCTCTTTTTGCCTCTGCTTGCCTATTGCAAATGAAGGTGATACTGCTGTTCTCCTGCTCACTCGTATCTTTCTTTGAGATAACTGTGACCTGGTACCTTTGTAGTGTTCCTCCTGTCCTACCTCATTCCAGTTCCGGTACCAATCAGGTGCTTTGCAGATGGATTCAAATCTATGCCAGATTTTTCACTGGGATCATCTCTTCCTCAGGAGCTGTTGCTGTATCTGCCCATTCCAGCCTGTGGTACATCCCTCTGTACAGAAGAAATAGGAAATGAGAGGCACCTGCACTGTTCATATTGTCTGTAACAGGCTCTTTGGCCATTATACGCCAATGTGTTTTCTTTTGGTAGCAGAACTTGTGCCTAAGCTGCTGTACACGTGACCACACACATGGCTGTGGAGTCCAGCATGCGCAGTTTATGCCTGTGAACAGAACAGGGTGACCCTAAACAAAGGATAGCATTCATTCTGGCTTGCATGTGGTGGATACTTGCAGTGGATGAGTGGCATCTTGCTTGTGGAATTGCAAGTTCCAGTGCAACTGAAGAATTCCATAGCAGGTGGCATTCTGCTGAGGTGACATTACTGCTGAGCATGTTCCGTGCAAACAAAACCTTCAATAAGGGCATCAATAAAATTAATTTTTACATGTCATCTGTGTCATTTCAGAGTGATTTGTGTAGGCTTTACAAGAAATGCAGTTGGTATTTGAGGAAGAAGGTAAATTATGCCAATTGGATTATGTACAGTGGGTGCCTTAGGGAGATAAATGTCTTTATGCAGTTGATATTGTAAACCTGGACAAGGGACAAAAGAGAAGCTCTCAGAGAGGCTTCACTCTTAGGATGTGCATAGATGGCACTTAGCGTCAGGTGGCAGCTGCAGTGCAAGGAAGTAATGCTGGTTACTGAGATTCTGGTTCATGTTGACTTGGTTCTACCTGTCCTGTCTTCTGTTAAAGGACAAAGGCAGCCTTGTGACATCTGATTTGGCCTTTACTTGTGGATGTAAATCTAGCAGGCACTTGAAACAGCTACCAATACATTTGTCCTTTGTTTTGCCCTGCTGCACAGAAGAGAGCTTTTGCTTTCATATCAGATGATAATGCACAGAAATTTAATAGTCAAAAATATGCATTGATTCTGTGTCAGATCAGGCTGGTATTAAAATGCATGCCATCCTGAATTTGCTCAGAGTTTAAGCTCCAACTCAGTTAATTAATCAGTTCCTAATTGAAAAAGCAAGTAGTATGTTGATCTAGAAATAAGCAGCCCATGCCTACAGTTTTGTTCTTTCTATTAGAAACCAGCTTCTATTGAAACCAGCTTAAATTATCAAAGTCAAATGGTATAAGGACAGAACTTAATGTCTTCCAGTTGTACAGCCAAGTAAGGAGGGAGATGAAGTTTTCAGGAAGTTAAATCTGTCTCTTTCACTTCACACCCATTCCTAAAACAATATAGCTACTAAAGAGATGCATGATGTTCTCTCTTGGTTTATTCACTCAGGGCCAAAATTAATTTTTTATTGTACTTAATGTGATTTGATGCAAGGAGAAAGTTAGGTGGTGGTAGGGAAAAGCAGGATTAGCTTCTAATAACCTGTGATAAGGAAAGGAGGGTATTTTGAGAACATGCCCTTTCCACACACTGCAGTTGATCTTCCTGTTGTACTGGAAGTCATAAGCATCTGGACCAACAGGAAGCCCTGTCAGCATACTTAAAGCACCCAGAAGGAAGCTGTGAGGGCATGGTCGCAAGATTACAAAAGGTTCGTCTTTCTTTCTCAGAGTTTCATGGTGTCCTGAATCCAGTCAAGATAACGATTCACATTTGTATAAACACCAGGTATGTCTTTACGGCCACAGCCTATTCCCCAGCTGATGATTCCAATTAGATACATACGATCATCCTTCATACAGACCAGAGGCCCTCCAGAGTCGCCCTAAAGAGAAGTAGCAGATTAGTAACAATCTCCTTTTCTCTTTGTTTGGTTTTGTATTGTTTTTCCCACCCCCACTGGCTTTAGTGGTGCACTAGTGTTTACAGAAATACCCCATGTAGTATGCTCACAAATCAAGAGCTCTTAGTAACAGCACTTTTACCTAAGTCGCTTTTACGTTCCAGACTCCCTCAATGCTCCTCTTACAGGGAGAGACACAGAAAAATGTAATGCTGAAGTGTCTAACTTTGTACGGAGTTAATTTATGAAATATAGGTGAAATGTTGAAAAGAACCAAAAGAGGAAGGCCCTTACTCAAGCTATAAAGATCCAAGGGATTTTATACTGCTGTGTGTAACAGTAAAGCGAAATTATGAAATAGCTGTTTAAATAGAAAGATTGTGGATTGAATGCATGCCCTCCTTTTTCCTAATGTCATAGCTGCCTGTTCTCCACCATCTTTCAGCCTTTATTCTTCTTCTCTCTGCTTTTCAGTAGAGGGGCACCCCCTTCCTTCTACAGAACCTCCTGCTGAGTGTTTTGCATGCTCATGTAACAGAAAATATTAGGAAATGCTGGGGTGGATTTTCCTGTTCAGTTTTGTGGTATTTCCTGTATTTGGGATTTTCAGTCTGTGTTGCTCTGGTTTGATTGCTTAAGTGTTCCCTGCGTTCCCCTCCATGAGGGGTGGGGGAAGAAAAATGAAAGAGGAGCCACCAGTCTGTTCTGTTCAACAAAAGTCTACTAGAATTGCCATACAGACAAATGCATAACTTCTTTAAACTATTTTCTGAAGCTTTTTGCTTGGTTACCTCAAAGTACAGAAAAAAAAAAGATATGAAAAGAGAGAAAAGAAAAGAAA